>MU129988.1:213677-313319 GCA_015039465.1 Phlegmacium glaucopus | reverse complement strand
GGCTTCAGTGACTGTTGCGAGATGCTTGCCCATCTCATTCTCCATCGTGGTAAGAAAATGGCCTGTCAAATTTTTAAGCTCATCATTCATGTACGCCAGTTGGTCGTTCACCGCATCTCTGGCCGTTGCGGCTATTGCACCCTCGTCCAGCTCGTCCAACATATAGGCTGCTGCTCGTATTGCTTCCACCGCTTCCCTAGGTATCCTTTCGATTGCCGCTATTTGGTGTAGGGTAGCTGCCAAGGTCGCAGTGGTCACCGGGTGGCCCTCTGGTACGAAGAGTAGTCTTTTTTCCAGAAATCTTCTAGCTGCCGCTGCATTATCGATCAGATTAGGCTGGGAGACGTCGATGATAGGGGAAGGGGTTCGTATGTTCGCTTCACTGCCGTCCCTTGTATTTGCGAGGGCACTTCTGTTACGTGTCGCTGGCATTTTAACTTTTTTTTGTGCGGTTTTACCCGACATCGGTATTTTGAGACGAGGTTCGTCTTAGGGACGAAACTTAGGAGTGTTTGGGTAAGAATAAGCTACTACTTAATTTCCGAAACTTCCTTCAGATTTTCGCTGCTGTTTAGAGCGTGGGAAAAATACTGGAGGTTGTGGTAACAGAATAAGGAGCCGTCCTCAGCTTTAGTTAGGAGCTGCTGGTTGATATGAGCCTCTTTTTTAGGCAGAGCAAGCCTCATAATGCGATGACATAGGGTGAAGTAGGGGACACCATGGGCAGTGGTGGTAGCCCTGATACTGGGGTAGTGGTGTGATTCATAGCCTGTCTTGCTTTCTCTATTTTTTCTTCATCTTCTTCAGTTAAGGTTTGCTTTTTAGGCTGTTCTCTTTGCTTAGGCTTTGCCATTTGAGGATTGTTGACTATTTCACCGTGAATCAAAAACTTGCTATCAAGCCCCTGTGTAGCGCTGTGCGGTCTTTAAATTTTGTCACCCTTTGTCCATCCAACATGTATCCTGCACTTTATAGCACATTCCAGTCTGTTTTCATTGATGTATTCTTGAAGTATATATGACTTATTTGATCTTGAAAAAAAGAACGGAGCCCATATCATGTCAGAAGGGTGAGTTCCTGAAAACCAGTGTGACATCAAAGGCCGAAAAAACCATGTATATTGAGCTTTACAGTCGCATCCCATTATTTACAAGCAATATAATGTCACATTAAGAGTAGTCTAGGTATCTATAGTTTGTTAAAAAATTCTAATGCCAAGATGACGGGGAATTTGTTGTGAAAAAGCCAATTTTGCTTATCCCTTCCCTTTGCTTATCTGTTAGGGGACGTCTCTGTGTTAGTACACTAAGACTTTAGAGAGAAGGAATATCGCCGGGAACCAAGTTTAATATCAAGGTGTCGTTCTAGGAACAACACCTGCTACCTTTATACTAAGTGCAAGATGGGCCCAGGTGACTACCCTGGGCCCAGGTAACGACATGACAGTAGGTAAAATAGAAATAGGACACATGTTCCATAAGGAACATGTGATAGGTATCTACTCGGGGGCGCACGTGTGTCAGTACTAAGCAACATTCGTCGGAACTACTAGTAACAGTTCGTGTACAATACTTAGGGGAGGGTGTGATGGAGCATGTAAGCATTCGTGTATGTACCTACGTAGTGTCCTCTAACATTATCTCTGTTATATATAGTACACAATGCTCTGACACTATGGCATGCTATACACTTAGCATATTTGTTATGGCATGTTATGACTCAAAATCACGGTTTGCTGATGCATCCATTTTTCATTGTTTCACTTACATATGCACAACTCATTGCATGAGTCAACTCTCATTCTCATTTATGACTCATCCTTTTACTATATAAACTTTACTTTATTTACATGTATTCTAATTTCTCTAGCTAGTTCTTGAGAATCAAACCTGCTTCTTACTTGAATGATCTCAAACTCTATAATACCAAAGTGATACTTCAGCACTCTTTAGAGCTCAGTTTACATTACAAATGATCTTTATACAACTGTTACAACTTCAAAGAGTTCAAATGACTTTGACTCTAAACAGTCAGTAAAAGATTGGTTCTAAACAATGAGCTCTCAAGAATGCCAATTGTCTTAAAGAGTTTGAGAGAGATCAAGTAGAAAAGTGTACTATTCTCAAGAACTAGCTAAAGAAAGTACAAAGTAGTAAATACAGTATTTATACAAGTAAAGTGAGTTGCATGTAAGAAATGAGTCATGGGTAAAGGTAAAAGTGACTCATGCAATGAGTCATAGATGATGTTACATTCTGTTATATGTTACTCCGGTCCAGCTCTGTTGGAGTTGTCTCCAGTAGTCCATACTCCATACCAGTGCTTTCCCTTGTATCCAGATCTACTCTTCCTACATCCAACTCCGAGACTTCTCCATATCATTCTGGCTCTTCCAACATTACTCCAAACCCATTACCACATCTTCACCATAACAACCATTCTTTGTCATCACTTTCCCATTATCAGTCAGCACACCAGTATCAGAGTATTCACCCAAGAATGCAGGACCTTCCAGGAGCAGAACTTTATATTTATCTTTATATTTTGCTATTCCTTATTATTATTTAAGTACTCAAAGCTTGTATGTTTTCCTCAGTTTCAAATATCAACTTAGTTTCCTCTTCTTGTTCATCCTCTAAGTCACTGAGGTTTCTGTCTTGTTCCTTTTTCTTCCAGTTCCAAAATCAGGACACTATAGGAGTTGGGTAGCACAGCACATACACTGAGGCCATAGTCCTATCCATTACTTGTTCTGGTTCCATTCTGTTCATTCCAGAATTACTCTGATGTTATCCCTTTGCTTAAACTTAACAGATGAAACATATATGAAACGATGAAGGGAAAGGCATGTAAGTGGTAATGAAAAGAGAATATAATGCATGTGCAGGTGAAACAGCAATGTGTTTGGTGGAGTTTAGAAAGAAAAAGAAAAATAGTTCATAACAACAACTGTCTAGAGTCAGAGTCATCTGAACTCTTTGAAGTTGTAACATTTTGTTAAGTTCAAGGACTCTATTCCGGAGTATTGGATGGAGTTTAACGGAACAGAACCACGGAACGGATAAGGACCTCAGCCTCAGCATATATGCTGTGCTACCCTAAACCTTCATGTCCTAATTTTGGAGTAGGAATGGAACAGAGTGGAACTGGAAGTCGCAGGGACTTAGAGGATGAACAAAAGGAGGAAACTAAGTTGATATTCGAACTGAGGAATACATACAAGCTTCAAGTACTTAAATAATAAAAGGAATAGCAACCTAAATATAAAGTGCTGCATTCTGCTCCCGGAAAGTCCTGCATTCCTGGGTGAATAATCCATAGCGGGTGTGCTGACTGATAGTGGGAAAGTGATGACAAAGAAATAGTTGTTATGGTGAAGATGTGGTAATGGGTTTGGAGTATCATTGGAAGAGCCAGAATGATACAGAGAAGTCTCGGAGTTGGACAAAGGAAGAGTAGATCTGGATACAAGGGAAAGTACTGGAATGGAGTACGGACTACCGGAGACAACTCTGACAGAGCTGGACCGGAGTCACGTATAATGGAATGTAACACATTTTCAGTCTGACATATTCATTTATTTAGTTTTTTGGGGGGGGAGGGGGACCCTCTCCAAGAGGCTTAAAATTTTCACTGACCCCATGTCATTTTTAAGATCATTGGGCACCTTAATTTTGTGTGAATTGATGACTTTCTGTAAGCTTTTTAATAAAATATTCCATAATTATTAATTATTGCTCTTTACAAAAAATAATGGCATTCCTGCTATATAAAAAATCATGAAGTTCCTGCATTGTATTCTTTGTTTACATGACTTCCGATGTCAACAACTGCCCATTGCCTGTGTCTCTCCATCTCTACTATGAACATTAGTGTTTGGGAGTTAGGTTAGTTAACCACAAAATATCTTAACTGATCAAGGCCATAACCACAATCCAGTCCTAACTGATCTTCATGTCCTGATATATAATCTATCATCTATTAAATATAAATGCCTTATGCCCCCACCATTCAAAAATCATCAAACATGTAATTTTATCTTGTTATTGAATTCAAAAGGTCTTGACATTATATAAATTCATAGCAATAGTAAGATTTGAATTGCTCAATGATTTTTTTTCTCAAAAGTGCAGAAGAGTACAGATATTTATTATTCAATCAATACTGGAATATGGCTACTAGTTTGATGTATTGATCAAAATTTGCATGAAAACCAGCTTCAAGATGTTAAACTTACCAAGCACTACAGGCATTGTGAATCACCTTTAGAAGAGGAATTTCCTTGAACAAACATTGGTTTGAGAGTGTTACGTGGCTTTGAAATTGCCTTCATGCAATCATATGAGTGAGAGTGTGCTGTGTGCTGTGGAAACATAAAAACACACATTCTAATGAAGATAAGATAAGATAAAGTACTAGAGCAGCCATGTGGCAATTATAAATAATATACCTTCTGGAAATAGATTGAATAACAGAAAATAAGTACAGGTTACTTTAAGATAAGAAACATAAACATTTACCAACTAAAGATCCAGAACACACAGAGAAGATCACATGATGAGTAGCTAATGATGAGCCAGCAGCCCACCTTCTAAGGATGTACATGAAATTATTGGTGGTGAGCTTGAGGCATATACTGTGGACAAAAGGCTAGTCACTCACTATCTAGAAGCAGATTCCAAGTGTATATCAAGTATATCAATTGTGATAACACTCTGTAAAAATTACTAGGCAGTGGATACTCACATCCTAAACAATGTGGATTTCAAGAGATTGTCAAGTTATAATAACATCCTTTAAAAACCAATAACCACACACCAACTGAGGGTAGACAGAAGCCAGTCAATAGTCAGTCTGTCCTAGGGATTCCAAATATGCTGATGATTGTGACTCACCTTCTAAGAGAATAAACAGTCAACAAAATAGTCAGCTTGTGGCATGCTGTAAGCCTGTACAAAGGGATAATAACTCACCAACTGAGAGAAGAAACAGGCCAGCCAATGATCAATGTCCAGCAAGCACTCCGAACAGAGAGCTGATAACTCACCAACTGAGAGAAGAAATAGGCCAGCCAATGATCAGCTTCTGGCAAAGGCCCCAAACAAAGATCTGAGATCTGTGACTTACCTCCTGAGAGGAGAGATAGGCCAGCCACCAGCCAATGATCAGTGGGCCTCAAAAAAAGATCTGGTAACTCACAGGCTCCTGAGAGAAGGAATAAATAGGGTCAACCAATGATTAACTTCTGGGGGGGGCCTCAAAAGAAGAGCTGGTAAACTCACCTCCTAAGAAAAGGGACAAGCCAACCAATGATCAGCTTCTGGAAAGAGCCTTAAACAAAGAGCTGGTAAACTCACCTCCTGAGAGAAGGGATAAGTCATCCAATAATCAGCTTCTGGAAAGAACCTATAAAAAGGAGCCAGGTGCTCACCAACTAAGAGAAGGAATAGGCCAATAAGTGATCAGCTTCTGGCAAGGGCCTCAAACACAGAGCTGGTATCTCACCCCCTAAGAGAAGGAACAGACAGCCAATGATTAGCTTCGGGAAAAGGCCCTAAACAAAGAGCTGGTAACTCACAAACTGGGAGAAAGAACAGGCCAGCCAATAGTCAGCTTCTGGAAAGGGCTCCAAACAAAGAGCTGGCAACTCACCCACTGAGAAAAGAAGCAGGCCAATTATCAACCAACAGTAAGGGCCATAAACAAAGAGCTGGTAAATCACCTCCTGAGAGCATGTTTAGCTTCTGGCAAGAACTGCAAATAAAGAATTGGTCACTCACACTCTGAGGAAAGAAACAGGCCAACCAATTATCAGGCTCTAGCAAGGGTATCAAACACAGAGTTGGTAACTCACCTCCTAAAAGAAGGAACAGACAGCTGATGATCAGGTTTGGGAAAAAAAGGCCCAAAACAGGAGCTGGTAACTCACAAACTGAGAGAAGGAAAAGCCAAGCCAATAATCAGCTTCTGGCAAGTGCTCCAAACAAAGAGCTGCTAACTCACCCTCTAAGAGAAGGAACAGGCCAGCCAATGATCAAATTCTGGCAAGGGCCTCAAACAAAAGCTGGTAACTTACCTCCTGATAAAAGCAAAGGAACAGGCCAGCCAATGATCAACTTCTGACATAGGCACTAAATTAAAACAAAGGGCTGATAACTCACCCACTAAGAGAAGTAACAGGCCAGCCAATGTTTAGCTTCTGGCAAGTGCCAAGAGCTGTGAACAAAAACTCACTTTCTGGGAGAAGAAACAGGCCAGCCAATGATCAACTTCTGATATAGGCCCTAAACAAAGAGCTGGTAACTTACCAACTGAGAGAAAGAACAGGCCAGCCAATAATTAGCTTCTGGAAAAGACCCTAAACAAAGAACAGATAACTTACTCCCTGAGAGAAGGAACAGGCCAGCCAATTATCAGCTTCTGACATAGGTCCTAAACAAAGAGTGGGTAACTCACAAACTGAGAATAGACACAGGCCAGCCAATGATCAATTTCTGGCAAGGGCCTCAAGCAAAGAGTTGGTAAACTCACCTTCTAAGAGAAAGTACAGGCCAACCAATAATCAGCTTCTGCTAAGAGTCCTAAACAGAGGGCTGGTAACTCACCTTCTGAGAGAAGGAAAAGGCCATCCAATGGTCATCTCTAGCAAGGGCCTCAAAAAAGAGCTGGTAACTCACTATCTAAGAGATGGGACCAGTCAGCCAGTGATCAGCTTCTGGCAAGGGTGCAAACAAGCAGTTGGTAACCTCACCTCCTGAGAGAAGGAGAAGGCCAGCCAAGGCCCAATACTCAGCTTTTGGAAAGGCTACAAACAGAGAACTGTCACTCACCAACTAAGAGAAGAAACAGGCCAGCCAATGATTAGTTCCTAGGGGCCCCAAACAAACTGGTCATTCACCTCCTAAGGGAAGAAACAGGCCAGTCAATACTCAGGCTCTAGCAAGGTCTCCAAACAAAGAGCTTGTCACTCACATCCTGAAGAAATAGGCCAAACAATGGTCAGGTTCTGGCAAGAGCTTACAAAAAGCTGATCACTTACCTTCTGAACAAAACAAACAAGTCAACCAATGGTCAGTATGAGGGGGTCAGTCTTTGAAAAATAGTCACAGACTATCTAATGGACCAAGGAGTATTCTTGAGTATTTTATGCATCTATACATTCTTCACAGACCTTGAATACATTATACAAATGGCATATTGTGTCATGCAGTTCTTTATAATTCTAACATTATCAACATCAGTCAAGCCAGTGTCAACATTCAGGCAAAAACAAAGAGACACTAACCTCTACTTTTTCCATTAAATCTTCAAAAGCCTCCACAGCATGATAGCAAGGAATGCTATCACTGTCCATCCAATGCAGAAACCAGTCAGAGCCAATGTGATCCACAAAAGATATTAGGGCTGTAGCAAACTGGTTGCTGCAGTAGGATTGGATTTGGTCCATTCCAACCTTTGTCTTGGTGGCAACAGCCAGGTGGAAGTGCCAGTTTTTACAGGCATATGAAAAGGCATCTTGTTGATAATTTCTGCTGCTGCCATCATCCCCCAGATCTGATTGACACCATTGCCTCTTTATGATCTGAATACAGTGGTCCAAGGCAAAAATGTGGTAGTGAAGCAGATCAGTGTAGTATTCTCCAGCACGCTGGAAATCCATCAAAAAATCTGGCAGTGATGCATGGAGAAAACTGATCTCAGCTTTAGAGTGGTTGGGAAGTTGGGGATCAGGAAGTTGGGGATCAGGAAGTTGGGGATTAGGAATTTGAAGAATAGCCCTACAGCCCTTCAGCACCAGGAGAATATGACTTATAGAGGTTGGATGTAGGAAATTGGCCAGACCACTGAGTGGAAGGGGATCATAAAGGACCAAAAGAGTACCCAGAATATCTTTAAACAACAGATTGCTCTGAAATGGGGCATCCTTTAAAACCTGCCTGTACAAACCATCTAAACCAGTATGATGCTCCATGGCTTGTTTCAGGCGATCAGCAGGAGTAACTGGCTCATCACTAAGATCACCAACAAATTTGATGACAGTGGATGCATATATGAATAGACCCTCTGATTTTTTAACCAGCATAGCAAGATCAGCATCTGAAGGCCATGGAGCCTCAACATCGGGCATGAAAACACAATGTTCTTGATACAAAGCTGACAAGCGAGTGTGAAAAAATTTGTGGATATCATCATGAGCTCGAAAATCCATCAAATCCAAGGGAAAGACCTTGTTTGGATAGGGTCTGAACTTTCCTTGGATGTCATCGTCTGCTCGGCTAGTCAACAAGAACCGAATAAGAGAGGTGGCAGGTGCCTCCACAAGCACCCTGACGAGCTCAAGTGCATCCTTTGTGTCACACTCATCAAGTGCATCAAGAACCACGATGATTGGTGAAGACAATGCGGTTGATGACTTAAGAGAAGAAAGGATAAGCTTTTCCAGCTGAAGCTGCCACGAGTAGCCAGGAATGCGAGGGTCGCGGTCAAGAATTTGGCGAAGTGTTTCCCCAATGGTGGGATGGAAGATGGAAAGGTCATACGCAATGGTGGTGAAGACTTTGGTACCAACACGGCGGTCAGAGTGATCTCGGGAGAAGAAGAATGTTCCTGCAAGCCTATTTCTGTCGGTGAACATTGCTGCGATCGCACTGGCCGCTGTCGTTTTTCCTGAACCAGCCAGACCATACAACCAGCAGATCGGACTGGCATTTGGATCATCAGCCCAGTCAGAAATCTTCTCAAGGAGAGCCGCGCGAGTTTCTGAAAGAAAGGGGGCAAACTGACGTTCCTGGGTGTTAAAAGCAGCGCCAGCGATGGCATGCTCTTTGAGAGATGGTACGCATGAAGCTGCTCGTGAAATGTTTTGATCATGAAAATAGCATACCAAAATGAGGCTTTTTACACACCATTAAGGAAGTTCTGTGTTGTGTTGTCTGAAAGACATAGTCAGCTTTGATCGAGGTTGTTTCTACCATCTGCTTACAAATATTGGTATTGAACGAGTCAGTGTTGACCATAGTGCCTGAGCCAGAGTTCGTAACTTGAAAAGATGAGGACGGAAGACCCAAAACCGCGGGCTGTTGAGAAACAACCGGCCTGCTGCCTAGGATTTCGATGTCTGGGATGGATTTATTGCTCTGGACGGCTACCGATTCTGGATCTGGGGTGCAGAAAAAGTATATATTAGTCAGTGGAATCAGAGTCTGCATGAGATGAATCACTAGTGGGACCATCAGCGGGATTGACGAGAAACGTGGATGGAGTTGGCTGGAATATGGCTGCGGCGGATCTTTCGCTCGGAATTGCTGTGAAAGCTGTCGATATGACTGGATCTGCAGTGATGGAAACAAGTGGAGAGGTAGTGGAGATAGGTTCAGAATCAAAGCTCAGACGAGTAGCGAGATGATGAGTGGGATTGGCGATAAACGCAGATGGGCTTGAGGATGGACGTGCACGGTTGGGTCTATGAATCTTATCCTTCAAAGCACGGAACGGTTTGAGTAGAATATCCCTCAAACGGGGGCGTTGATCAGACATCGTAGTTCAGGTTCAACTTGAAGGTGACTGTGGTCACGTCTCTTCTAATACCATGACCCTTAGACTCGAGGAGAATGCTTGATTCTCCGACTGGTACACAGGTCTACAACCCAACCACCATTCTTATCGATCGCAGTGAGCTCGCCTCTTCCAACCGCGAGCCTAGATTGAACAATCATTGCAGATGCTTGTGTTAATGAGAAGTACCTCAAAGGTTACGAATTCGATCACCACAAACTCTCGGTGTTTGGCTGTGAATCTTACAGTGATGCTGCGTTTGCCGCTCTGCATACGATCGCGATATAGCTACAGCAGGGGGTCATCTGCCCGGTGACCCTCCCAATACGCTGAGGATCATCTTTGTGCTGGATTCCGGAAATGATTATGACGACTTGAAGAATAGAGAGCTGAAAGATGTTGCACCCTGGTTCGAGGCAGCTGGAGAATGCATTGAGTGGACCAGATGTGTATATTTGCAAGGATTATGCGGGAGATGATTGATCAATGATGGTACGTGTTCATGTATCTTGAAAAGTTTTTCTCGTGATAGAAATAAATTGTAGATTGTTTTTCCTGGTTGCCCATACCCCCTATTCTCCGAGACCGATTCGCTTGTACAGCAATAATCCATGAGCGAATAGAGTACCAAAATTGGGATTTGGAATTAATTTTGATTTTGTCAATATGGTTGAGCTGAATCCTTCGGTTTCCAAGTGCTTTACATCTTGTCTGTCGCTCATCACTCCAGGTCCAGTGTAAATAATTTTAGTGCTACCCAAGGAAAGTATAAATTTGGATAACAAAATCTTCTGGTTCGTCGAATGCTCGCGTCAAAACTATAAGCGCGGTATCTTATATCGATCTGAGGCGCCGCCATCCCAGTTGTTTAAGGATCTGAAGAGTTGTTGCACTCCATGGCAGAAAGTTAGGGTCGTCGCGCCTCGCATCTATTTATTTTTTCCGAATATACCTCTCCCTCACACTATCATACAATAAAATTTGTAGAGACACAAATAAAATTTCGTTGATTGCCAGAGGGAGACGAGAACATTGGGGTGATAGAGGGGAAAATAGAGCTAGAGGACCATCATCCATAGATACTGTCCACTATCGCTCAGCCGTCTCCTATAACATCCTTCTAATGCATTATATCCAGCTGTCAGCGGGCAGATTGGGACAAAGCCAGTGTCAGGTTGTTAAGACACTGCTTCTGTTGTGAGGGAGAATCTTCGATCACGCAAGCATCTGCACACGAGGAAAACCCTGTCAACTGAGGAATATATCTGGAATATTACCTTAGTAAGACACGATATTATGGTCAATACAATCACGATGGGCACTCTGGAAACATATAAAGTACGCCGTAGAAATTCTACGAATCTCAAATCCTCATCCTTAAGCCAAGTAAGTCAGTCACTGAATGCAGGTCCAAATATGAACGAGTTTGCACAAGAGCGAGGCCAGAGAGTTGGAGGTCATGAGCGAGAAAGGGTGAATAGAACAGAATCGGGAGGAAAGAAGCACTCGCGATGCAGAGACTGTCGCCGAGGTAAGTGGTTCCGCACTGGTACATCGGCACTAACTTCTATTGACCAGTTAGCAGAAAATGCAGGAAAGAAAGAAATGCATGGTACTCACCCATAGTTATTCTCTTAAGGCGTCTATTTCTCGTTGGTTCAATGGCCATCGTCACGTAACGCGATCACATGACTGAGGTATTTTCCGTTCGAACTGAGCTCCGAGTCCAACCTTGAATTGGATACCGACTTCTATCTCTTTATCTCTTTAAATCTGGTGTATATCCCGTTCTGACTCAAAGGACATATAACAGTGAAGGTTCTTCAAAAGAAGTAACAATGTCGGTCAGTAAATTTATGGATTATATCGTCCAACTTGGACTCTTGGAGTCTGAACCTGAATCATGATGACACAGGATGTCGCCTCCGCAGATGTCAAGTACTGTCTCAACAGCCTAAAAGACGATCTAACCCTTGAAGAAACCGAAGACAGTTGGGAGCGCATAACAAAGGCAATATTATCTTTCGTTGGAACATGTGAACAAGGTGGTTATGAAACTGCACCAGCTGAGGTCATCAATGCACTCCGGAACTTCTCCAGACCTGTCATCAGCGCAATGAATTCGGAAAGAACACGTTTATGCAATGCTACTATTGACCTGCTTATGTCTGCAGCGACCGGCCTAGGTAGGGAGTTTGAACAACTCTTCACTCTGTTCATGCCACCGCTACTTGCCCTCTGCGGCCGCACCAACAAAGTCGTAATCAACCGTGCACGGACATGCATTATTACCATCATTGAATCCACACAGCTTGCATCCGTACTTCCCTATTTCTTGCAGAATGTCAAGGACAAGTCGGCTTCTCTCAGGCTCATCGTTGCTGAAGGTACTCTGGCTTGCCTAAACTCATGCAATCCGCCAGACCTGGAAAAGGAGTCGCGGGCTCGCGACATCGAAAGTATCATCCGTGGTACGGCTCGTGATGCAAATGCAGATGTCAGGAAGCTTAGTAGGAAAATATTTGAATGCTACAAGATATTGTTGCCCGGCAGAGTGGACAGGTTGGTCAATTTCCCTCCATCCCTTTCATCGGTCTACATTGACACAACATCACCAGTTTTACTGCCCCATTGACCCCAACTATGAAGAAGTATCTGGATATCAAATCAAATGGTGTTTCTAGCCAGAAATCAGTGTCAAACCTTCGAGCTAATCTCAGCATGAAGCCCAATATCAAGCCTTCAACGTCAACGTCCGCGTCAACTTCTACTGTAGCGCGTAATCCAGGGCACACAAGAACTGCTTCGATGTCCGCTGCTTCGACTGCCAGTCATATACGTAACCTTGCCACATCTTTAACTCGCGTTAGCAGAAAAGAGCCTATAACTATCGCACCGACACCCTATCTCCCAGTTCGATCTGTTCCAACATCCGGAGCAGCCTCAGATTCTCAGCCAGAAAGGGGGAAACCGACAGCTACACGACCTGGTTCTGCCCAAGAAGTCAAAGAACCAGTTCTTCCTTCACGTTCCCAGGCCAATGTCATCTCCCGTGCAACGACATCAGGAGTACCCCATCGTCTACCAATGAGTTCAGGCGTCAACCCTACCTCGGGTCCACAAAGCTTGCCGTCATCCGGACCCCGTCGTGTGCCGATGCCTCCCCCACCACCGCCTGCGCTTGCAAAAGAGAAGTCTGCTGTCAGTCTCAAGAAATCGACGTCGAAGGTGGATACCGGCGCTTCCTCAGGCCAGCGGCCTGCAATCTCAGCTGCGCCTGCCAAAAAACCTGTGGTGACTATTACCTCCTCACTCCGAGATCGAGGCCCAACGACAACCAAAGCATCTGTTCAGCCCAAGGCCAGCAAATCAACAACAATTGCTGCCAACTCTAGCGGGAATACGAAGCCTTTGGTTATAAACAGCAAACCTCTATGGGGTCGATCTGCAGCGGTCCCTAAGGCTGCAGCAACCGCTTCTCAACGAGCAGCACTGCCAGCTTCCAAAACATTATCTAAAAAACCTTCCAGTCGACAGGTTTCTGCGCCCGCTTCTGACGCCTCGAAGACTAGGCCTACAACTCCGGCTTTGATCACCTTACCACCTTCACCTACACCTGAAGATAATACTGACACGGTCGAGATTCCTGTGATGCAGGAACCCGAAAAGAGGCTAGACCAGAACGATGATCAAAGGTCCAGTGATGAAACTCCTTCCTCTCAACCACCACCTATACCTACTATCGACGGAGCTGAAGTCGACGATGAACAACAAGTGGTGCAAGAACAAGAAGCTAAGGCGTCACTCCCATCTGAGATGGTAACCACCCCGACTTTCGATAGCGCTAACCATGGCGAACTTGAGAGTTGTTCCAACCCGGCAGCCCCGACCTCCACAGAAGAAACCCCTGCCACCCCACAAGGTGTCTTGCTCAATCCCGCAAACACCAACGCTGCTATCCTCACTGCCAAAACCCCCATCTCCGCACTTCTCTCCTCCATTCAACGCGGTTTTCTCTATTCTCCTTCCTCGCCGCTCTCTCCTGCCGACTCATACTTACTGCCAGGTCCTCATGTGACAACTCATAAAGACCGTGACGCACCAATACAACCTTTCAATTTTGCTTTGCATCCTCCATCGAATCATACTTTCGGGAAAGGCATGGAAGAAATGGCACTTGGAGATATCGGGGTGGTCAAGGTGACTGATCACAAACTGTTCACGCCGTCGGCTTTAACGCTGGACGACGGTCCTCGACTGGCTCTTGGAGAATTGATAAGTAATGGTGGGTAGGTCTCCCAGAGTGTGATAGTCATTGGCTTTGTCCGAAATTGGTGGATGTTTCGAGAGTATTATCGTCTCTTCCTTATGATACCGTATTTTACAATTGGTTATTTTACAGTCATTTATACTGCATATAGAAATTCAAGCACCTTGCCCCTGCATCCAAAAAATATAAATTTTAACATCTCTGCATAATTGTTGCCCCCACGCTTCAGGGTTGGCGTGAGGGCTTGTCAATATCACTCACTGCTGGGGGGCTAACGGCCAGGCGTGAATATTTAATTGTAGACCCGATATTCCAACACTACTGAAGCTGTTCAGCAACCAGAACTCAGGCTGAAAAATGAGTGAGCACAAGATTGACAGCAAAGTATGTAGGTAAAATATATGCGCAAGGAATGCAAGATGAGAGAGAGCTACAGTGGGTGTTTTTTGGCGTTGTTATAAGCAAGCAAGCGGAGAACAGGGCTATCAAGAGATGTTGGCCACTCGGATTAAACACTTCCAGAGTCCAACTTGATGGATATGAATACGAATCTTGTTGGGAGGCAGCCAGTCTTTGCTAGATGGTATTTGGGTTCTGTGGCGTCGGATGAAGTGTGACTGGTGAAGAGGCGAGGAGGAACGAGTGGCAGATCTGGAAGCTACGAGGAATGACAAAGCTGGTAAAACCACTCTCAGGGCTAGTTCCATGGATTTGGAAATATATAAAAATCGAGACCGTTCAAATGGCTGTCCTCGTCCTCATCATCGCTCATGTTCATGAAGTTACGCTGTTGTTGTTGAGCGGATTTTGTGTATTGAAATCATCTAGAACAACCCTAAGTGTTTCTGCCAAGCGGTTTGATCTGCAGATGCGGAGTGGAAGCTCAGAAGTACAACTATTAATATTCCTCATGGGCTAAGGTAAGGCTGGTTACCGGATAAGTATACAAGTTTTTCAAACCACCAAAGTCTTTTTGAACCATTCTACTGTTTGGTCGAACGCATCTTCATGGGCTTTCTTCAATTCCGGAACCTGTAGATTGGCCCGTGCTGCGAAACCGTGAGTGGTACCTATAGAGAATGAAGGTAAAATATTCTAATCTAATGGTTTCATATCCTTACCATTATAGACCTTGAGCTCGTAATCGACGTAATTCTCTTTGTCCTTTCTCTCTGCAAAAACAGCTTCAGAAGCCAGGCGGAGTGAGTCGGGGAAAAACATGTCCTCTAAAAATATAGGTTTAAGAACAAGTTTCCCAAAAGGTAGTCTCTAGTATACCTTCTGCACAAATCCATGCTGTCGGTATATTGATTGCTTTCACCTGGTCGATGGTAAATCTGCCAGGATGACAAATTACGATGCTGTTTACGAGATTGGCGCCTCCCAGGCGCACACAGCTAGAGCCTCCAAAACAATAACTAGATAGGAAAAGCATCAACTCCATGAGAGTGATAACTAAGAGAAGTCGACGATGACGTACCCGACTGCGCCAATTTTTTCGTATTTCTTGGTTTCTTTTAGCAAGTTGATGAACTATATGTCCAGGGCTCCTTAATATATAGACTGAGATACGCAGTTTGTGAGAACCTACAGAATGGAGACGACGATCCGTTACAGAGCTCCTGTTGGTCAGGAGTAGATTGGGGAGCCTGGGAATGATAATGGAGAGTAATCTGAGCCAGTCCCAAAACGAAACTTTGACACCAGCAGGACCAGGTGCTTTCATTGCGTCGACAGGGAAAAGGGGCTTTCCTACAAACCAAGCATAGTCAGAGTAGGGAAATTGCGTCCAGATAGCATAGCTGACACATACCAGCAAAATAGTCTGGTATCCATACATCACAATCCAAGCGCTTTGCTAATTCATCCGCCATAATCCTGCAATTTTTTAATGGCAAGCCGAAGGCATCCGTAAGAAGGAGGACCGTTCGTTTGCTTGCAGATGTTTCGTCGCCTGGTCGTGGGGCATAATAAGCTCCTTGGAAATCAGAGTTGATACTTCCCGTGGGCTCTCCAGGAAGAAATTCGCCCTCTACGCAGTTGGGACAAGCCATGAGAGTCGTTAAATGGGCCAAGAGAATCACCAGTTTAAAATTGCTTGTTACATAGCCGGTAGGTTATGTAAGTACCAGAAACCAGTCGGACATACCTGTGGATGCCACCGAAACCCAAGCTTTAACTGAGGTTCCTGGACAGCTGGCTCGGGTTCAGGTTTTATGGTTGTCAGAAATTGCCTGCAGTTTAACTTTTTCCTGTCTGCTCTGCACGCCTTTTTACCAAACTATTCGCATCAACATCATGTAATTTCGTCGAGAATAACATCTGACAGAAGATATTGTGACGGAGCTCAAATGTGCGGGCAATACCGATAAATCGAACCTGGGTTGTGACACTGCTACGTCGCCTGCTCGTTCATCTACAGTACTTTATAATTGCACGATTCTACCTCTCATAAACAACCTCCAAGGATGTCAGACCTCTGTCCAGTATACGCGCCATTCTTCAGCGCCATGGTAAGCTTGGGCCCTCTTTGCCATCATATAAGTGACGTTGAACGACATTTTCTGATTGTTCTTCCCAAACAGGGCTGCACAAGCGCAATCGTCTTCACTTGTGAGTTCAATAACTCTTAGAATATAGATGTAGCGTGAGACTGATTCGTCTTTGGTTTGTTTCTACCAAAAGGCATCGGCGCTAGGTGAACTTTCATGGGTTGTGTTCTTTCATCATTATTGGACGTTGACTCCCAAACCCCAAAGTTATGGTACCGCCAAATCTGGTGTCGGAATCTCAGCAATGTCTGTGCTTCGACCTGACTTGATGATGAAGTGTGTTGTCCCCGTTATCATGGCTGGTATTATTGCTGTGAGTCACCTCTCTCCGCAGTTGGACGCAGCTCGAACCACTTCTCGCATCATATTCTCTCGCAATCATGAACAGACTACTGATATCCTCTTCAATATCCTCGCTTTAGATTTACGGACTTGTCGTGTCGGTGCTCATCGCTGCAGAACGTATGGTTTCATTGAAACCCCTCTGATGTGGAGTGTCTTGTTAATCAACTTTGTTTTTGGTCTGTCCAGTAAAAACAAGCATGTCCCTCGCCCAAGGTTTTACCCAGCTTGGAGCTGGTTTGTCTGTTGGTCTCGCTGGTCTCGCTGCTGGCTTCGCTGTCGGAATCGTCGGTGACGCTGGTGTACGAGGAACAGCTCAACAGCCAAGATTGTTTGTTGGAATGGTACATGGTGTTTCTTTCGATTGCCCAGCTTTCAGCCATGCTGACGAGCTAAATCCCAGATTCTAATCCTCATTTTTGCTGAAGTTTTGGGTCTATATGGTACGCTGTTTTGATACCTATATCTCCGGACAACTACTAAATACGAAATGTAGGCCTCATCGTTGCCCTCATCATGAACACCAAGGCACAGGCTATGATTGTAAGTAAAAGTTTTTATTCTCGCGATGGCGGGAAGTTCAGTATTTGTTTACAGTGTTAGAAGAAATAAGCATGCTCTTTGGTATTTCGGAATATAAAAGGCAACGTGACGAGAAACGGAAATAAAGCGCCACGGGAGAGAACAGGGAGTATACCAGACTTAATCATTGCATTGCCGATGGACTTTCGATCAACCACCCCAAACATTCCACCCTTCAACTTCTTGCTGCTGTCATCGTCTGTTAATTGAATGATCCTGTTGCCTTTCGATGTTCTGCTATCCTTTTGGTTCCTATCCCTTGTTAATTGTGTTCCGCACGCACGTTAATTTATCTGACCAAGTGCAACCTCGATCCTGAAAGTCTATGAATTCTGAGTCTGACAGTGTAAATTTTGTTTACCACGTGATCTGAGGTCAACTGCAGGCAGTTGTTCTTCAAGGCAAACTACTGCATACTGGTAGGTCTTCGCTTTAACTCCACCACAACAGGAAACTATTTCTGAGACTGTCTTCAGCCGTGTTTGACGTAGATTCAGTTCTTTATCAGCATAAGCAGCAGCGCTTACCACGGGGCAACCTATTCAAGGATATCTCTGCCTTATATAAACTCCTTTCTTGAAATGTTTACTTCTGCATTACTAACGAAACTTGAATGTCTAGCAAACTCAACATCTTCATTACTGGTGCGACTGGTATGCAATTGTGATTGCGATATTGACACTATTGAGTCTTGACCATCGTCATTGCATAGGTTTCATCGGTGGTTCTGTCGTAGCTCGTTTGTTACAACACCCAGACGCCAAATCATTCCAAATCACAGCACTCGTGCGTTCTACAGAGAAGGCCGAGAAACTCAAGACTCTGGGATTGCACACTATCATAGGTTCGTATACCGACAATGATCTAAGCTTTCTCACAGAAGCTGCGGCGCATGCTGATGTGGTCTTTGCAATCGTGCGTTTTTCGCTCTTTTGGTAAGAGTAAGATAGGGACAGGGCTAATTTCTCCTATTATTATAGGCCGACGCGGATAATGTGACTCCTGCCAGAGCTATCCTGAAAGGTATGAAACAGAAACACGAGAAGGATGGACGTTTGCCGATTTTGATACATACTGTAAGTTGCTGCATTATCATTCAGAGTATATACAGTACTGACGATTGTATAGTCCGGTACAGGTACGTCGCTCACCGCCAAATTTAGCTCGGTAACCCATTTTTCATAATAGCCGTTATTATGGACGATGCACGAGGCATGCATGGAAACCATACGGTATACAGCGACCTCGATGTTGACAAGCTCAGTGCTTTGCCAGACGGCTATGCACAGATAAGTCGACAATCTCATCCTAGAAGCAGACAAGGCGGGGTACTTAAAATCGTACATCATTCTCCCTGGTGCGTTTGTTATGTCCTAGCCTTGATGAAAGAACTACTGTTGATGCTTGACTTCTCTCTTTTACGCGTATAGGAACTATCTTTGGACTTGCTACGGGGCCTCTGGTTGATCTGGGAGTCCAGAATATTCAATCAATCCAAATTCCATTTTTCATTAAGGCTTCTATTGCTCGCAAGCAAGGCGGATATTTCGGCAAAGGTTTGAACAGATGGCCTGCTGTTCACATAGATGACAGTAAGTGCTGAACCCGACAGTACACTTACCTCTTCCCTGATTTCACTCTGTCCAGCCGCGGACCTGTATATTATTCTTTTCGACGCAATCCGGTCGAGCCCCGATGGGGCAGCACATGGTCCCCATGGATACTACTTTGTTGAGAACTGCGAATACTCAGCCGTAGAACTCGCTCGCGCGATATCCGAAGCCCTTGTAGACCTTGGCGTTGGGACGACTCGAGAACCCAGTGCATTTTCGCAGGAGGAAAGTGAAAAATACTTTGGGGTGCGGTTATATTGGCTCATCTCTCTGATCTTTGGCCAAACTAATTCTTCTCTTTATGATATCTTTTCAGCCTGTTATTTGGCCGTTCCTCGCAACCAACAGTCTTGCAAGAGCGGACCGTTCCCGCTCCTTAGGCTGGAAGCCTGTGCATGGCAAGGAGGCATTATTCGCCAGCGTCAAGCCAGATGTTGAGCTTCTTCTCAAGTGATGAACGTTGAATGGTGAACGTTTGAACCGTGATTATCTTGTATTTTAAAAAAAAAATTGATTCGATTAACATTTTGTAAATAAAGGATTGGCTTAGGGTAATAATAATAAAATTCAATGAACCAACGCTTAAGATGTGTCTATTCCGCGTCTATCGATCAACAAGGGGGAATCATCAAATACTTAAGTAGGGGAAACAGAGGCTCTCTCATCCGGTATTTCGGACATTACATAATGTCATCAGGTCTACATACTGGTGGGTCTTCAGTTCCCACCAAACCCAGCGCTATTTCTGATGACTGTCTTCCGCGACAAGCTTATCAGTGGTAATTAAAGTTGCTATGCAGCAGATTTCGGTGTTTAAGTGCTTATCTACGCCTTATATAAACTCTTTCTTGAAATGTCTCATTTCTAACAATCTTGAACTCTGGAAACATGTCTAGCAAATTCAACATCTTCATCACTGGTGCAACTGGTGTGCATCATGATTGTGATATTGACAGTATTGAGTCTTGACCATCATCATTGCATAGGTTTCATCGGCGGTTCTGTCGTAGCTCGTTTGTTACAACACCCAGACGCCAAATCATTCCAAATCACAGCACTCGTGCGTTCTGCAGAGAAGGCCGAGAAACTCAAGACTCTAGGATTGCACACTATCATAGGCTCGTATACCGACAATGATCTAAGCTTCCTCACAGAAGCTGCGGCGCATGCCGATGTGGTTTTTGAAATCGTTCGTTTTCCACTCTTCTTAGACTATAAATAGAACTAATTCTATGATTTTCTCTCTTATAGGCCGACGCGGATAATGCGGCTCCTACTAGAGCTATCATGAAGGGTATGAAACAGAAATACGAGAAGGATGGACGTATACCGATTTTGATACATACTGTAAACTGCTGCATTATTATTTGGAGTAAAAACTGATGGCTTTGGAATGAACTTGTATAGTCCGGGACAGGTACGTCGCTCATCGTCAATTTTAGCTCGGTAACCCATTTGTTTAACAGCCGTCATTATGGACGATGCACGAGGCATGCATGGAGACCATACGGTATACAGCGACCTCGACGTTGACAAGCTCAGTGCCTTGCCAGAGACGGCTTTGCACAAAGATGTCGACAATCTCATCCTAGAAGCAGACAAGGCGGGGTACTTAAAATCGTACTTTATTCTCCCTGGTGCGTGTGTTATGTCTTAGATCTTAGCCTTGATGAAAGAACTACTGTTGACGCTTGACTTTTCTCTTTTACGCGTATAGGAACTATCTTTGGACTTGCTACGGGGCCTCTGGTTGATCTGGGAGTCCAGAATGTTCAATCAATCCAAATCCCATATTTCATTAAAGCTTCAATTGCTCGTAAACAAGGCGGATATTTCGGTAAAGGTTTAAACAGATGGCCCGCTGTTCACATAGATGACAGTAAGTGCAGAACTCAACAATGCACTTACCTCCTCCCTGATTTCACTCTGTCCAGCCGCGGACCTGTATATTATTCTTTTCGACGCAATCCGGTCGAGCTCCGATGGGGCAGCACATGGTCTCCATGGATACTACTTTGTGGAGAACTGCGAATACTCTGCCATAGAACTTGCTCGGGCAATATCCGAAGCCCTTGTAGATCTTGGTGTTGGGACGACTCGAGAACCCAGTGCATTTTCGCAGGAGGAATGTGATAAATACTTTGGGGTGCGGTTATACTGGCTCATCTCTTTGATCTTTGGCCAAACTAATTCTTCTCTCAAATGATATCTTTTCAGGCTGCTTGGCCGTTCCTCGCAACCAATAGTCTTGCAAGAGCGGACCGTTCCCGCTCCTTAGGCTGGAAGCCTGTGCATGGCAAAGAGGCTTTATTCGCCAGTGTCAAGCCAGATGTTGAGCGTCTTCTCAAGTGATGTTGAATGGTGAACCGTTATCTTTTTTTTTAACAAAAAATTTGATTCGATCAACATTTTGTAAATAAAAAGATAGGCATAGGATAAAAATGAGCGTGCTGAAGCTGGAATATGGCTATAAAAAAATGCAATGAACTAACGTTTAAGATGCGTCTATTCCGCGTCTATCGATCGACAAGGGGGGAGAGGAGAATCATCAAATACTAGGGGAAACGGGAGGACGAAGAGTATCATAAAGAAAAGAAAAAAAGAAAAATTATACACGAGAAAGCGATGTATAAAACAGACCTGAAATTTCGAATTGAAGACTACCTTGTTTTATTTTTGTTCCTGTGCGTCTTGAAAAGAAGAACCATACATATAGCTAATGCGAAGATCAATTCCGCCCTTTTAAGCGCCGATACTTTCCAACTTGGCGGTCTCCCTGATTCCGGCAGTCTTTTCACCCACATTGCTAAACCATTCTTTTGCTCGCAACGACCTTCGCTCCATCTCTTCTGCGCCTTTGACCTCCTTCGACCTTTCCTCCATCGCACTCCTAAATCTCTCCCTCAGGTCCCACGAAGCAAGCCTAAGCACTTTCCTTGTCTCCCTACTAACCCTACCCGCATGCGCGTCAACAAAATCGACTTCTCTCTCTCCAGAACGCGTGATTATCGATGCTTTGATCCGCCTGCCAACTGTACGAGGAATGGAGGCGGGTAGCTCCAAGATGAAGTACGTCACCAAACCGAATGTGCAAGCACCTAAAACAGGGACTGCCCATGTTCTGGCAGTTTCGTTACCGAAGAGATCGGTTACGCGAATGATGCCTTCAATGATACCTCGAGCACCAATGGCTTGTCCACCGACCATGGTTAGAGCGCCCACGCCCACACTGATGAGACCAAGTGCCGTGGGAGCAGACGATTCGTCGTCAACTTTACCATCGCCAAAGTGGACAAAGAACTGATGATTGACATCAAACAAGTCGAAGAACGTTGTTTCCATCAAATCAGAGCGCTGAGCGAGACCGATACCAAGGCCGTTCATACCACCAGCAACGATAGCACCACCAATATGGCTATGCGAGGAGGAAGAGCGTCTGTTCTTGACTCCTTTAGCTCCTCTCCTCATCGCACTAAACATAGCTTCAGGCATGAACACCCGTCTGCTGCGCTCAACGCCCACGGGAAGGTGTTCCTCTCCAAGATCCTTGATACTTTGCACACCATGAGTCGTAATCAGACGAGCCTCATTCTCAGCTAGCATGACAGCTGCATCTAAGCTGGCGAGTAGCGCCTTTCGGACGTCCCGTGCGTAATCGAAAATACGGAGGAGACCGGGATAAGAAGGCATGGGAGTAAATGATTTCTCCACACCAAGTTGTCCTTGTCCTACCCGCTCAAGAGCATCGTTGAGTACTACCTTGGTACGAGAAGAAGCTTGGCCAGCTCCAGCTTCTTCAACAGATTCCAGAGCTTCTTCAAGGACCTCTCGTCCACTCTTCATCTTTTCCAAAACAGGACGGACTTGTGAGAGGTCGTCACGTGCCCGTTGGAGTTCAGAATCGGCAACAATAGCGTTCGCGCCAGCGAGGAGCTCGATATCGGCAAGGAGCTTGGAAAGGTAAGTAGATACAGGTTGGAGTTTGGATTTTGAGCGTTTGATAAGGACGAACGATCGTAGTGACTGCTCGAGATCATCAAACGCGGGGTTGGCGGTGAATGGTTGAAGAGCGGAAGCAGAATCGACGAAATGCACGAGATCTTCAGCGTCTTCGTAGGTTCTCGGGCTGAGCTCCTTGATTTGCTCCAGGACCAATCGGCGACACTTCTCCTTGTTCTTGATCTGATCGTACTTATTGACAACAATGAAAAGATAGGCCTTTTCGTTGCTAGCATTCCAGAGGAACTCCTTGGCGCTTAAGGTGAAGTGGTTCTCGGCAGAGACAACGAAAACAACGACGTCAATTTCCTCTTGACGGGCAAAGACGGCAGTAGTCTTGAGACTGTCACGATTGAGACCAGGTGCATCAATAAGCGAGATATCGACAACACCGTTATTGAGGAGGGACTCGGAGGGAGCTCGGGTGTCTGCCAAGTAAAGTTTGATCATCGGTTGAGAGGCCTCGTTGTCTGCGACAATCTCTTCCAAGTCCTCGATATGACCCCTGGTAAACGTCGACGAATCATTGATGTCATACGTATGGCCGTCCTTGACAACATGAACCTCCTCTTTACCCTGGTTTTCTGTCGCATCGTGAACCTCGCAGAATGCAGTGGTACAAGGCTGCTGGTCAACAGGCATGACTTCGCGTCGAAGCAAAGCATTGACGAAAGTTGATTTTCCAGCATTAAGATCACCGGTGACGAGAACTTTGGAGGAAGTATCCTCGACCCTGAGGCGTAGTTTGTCGACATGAGCTACTGAAGTTGAAATTCTCTCATCGAGAAGATTAGCTATTGATGACTTTTCGAGTTGAGAAACGAGTGAAGCAGCCGAAGTGGACGAATGTTGTGAACCGAGTTTGAGGTCAAGTCGGAGAACGTTGAAGTCGGTAGTCGGGATAAGTCGTTCATCTTCGCATTCTTTGAGTAGGTTGTCCGAGGGGAAGGATTCGTCTTTAACATCGGAAATGGATGCTAATGTAATGGAGCGGGTCAATCTTTGCCGGGGTCCGCCGATTACAACGTCGGCTTCGAAAGTGGGGTCATCAGCAAAGGAAAGTGAACGGCGTGCGTGGTTGGGACGGCGTAGTGAGGAATTGATTGCTTCTTCAGCTGATATAGGTTGTTCCCGAAGTTGAGGGTATCGAACGACCCATTCATCCTTATTGAAGACTTGAATATCGGCTAACAAAGACTTGGTTGAATCCAGAGCGGATACCAGGCTGAAAAGATTTAGAAACAGTCGAGTAGTTTAAGACTAATACTCACCGATCCTTGCTCTCCACATATGCCTCCTGAACGTCCTCAACGTTGAGCTGCTTGTCTCCATGTAATCCGCCAAAGACCGATTCGTGAAAAGCCTGTTTGACTGGGGAAGCTATCCGAGTTGGATAGTAAGTTTGAGCCATAGCTTATATGGTTTTATGTATGGTTGGGCACTTTTGAGCTGGTGCTGGACCAGCTGCTCGCTGTTGCGGACGATGAGTATGCCCGTCGGTTGGTGGGTGAAAACTCGCTGATTACTTTTGTTGACAAAAGTTCCCAAACAGCTTCGTACGTAATCAAGTAGCTTAGTAACATCACATGGCTGGTCGCGAGTGGGTAACAAAGCACCAAACATACATCAAGGTGTCACCAAACAACCTTACGTCTTGCCGACATATGATCGTGCGAGATCGACCCTCCCACCTGCGAATGACGTCGCAGAGTTTGCGCAAAGAGGCCTGAGCCTCCTCGTTTGCACCTGATGAATGATACTACGAGCAAGTATCGTCGATCAACCTTTGAACTCCAAGAAAACGAATACACACCTGAACGAGAGCTCACGAATTCGCTGCACAGGCAACGAGCAACCACTCGTCATACACATGGTCATGAGCGTCCGGCCTATCGGTCGACTCTACGGTCATCTTGACCAACAACGACCACTCCTCCACCTTCAAGCTGAACTTGAGGTGTTCAGGACACGAATAACCAATGCGCATGAAAACCCGCCAGAGCATCATACAGACGCACAAGAAGAGGTGGTGGAGAAGGCCTATTTTAAAAAAGAGGAGTGAGATACAGTGGCTTCGGAAGATAAGAACTGAAATGTGGAATACCTCATTGAGACTAGATAGTTCGCCTGTGGCAGTGCTGCAACCTCTGCTCGTTTATATCTTGCCTCATTCCCAGCTCGTTCCCATTCCGCGCGTCTTTTCCAGTGCCAGATTGTACTGCCCCGACACA
Organism: Phlegmacium glaucopus; assembly: GCA_015039465.1. Lineage (NCBI taxonomy): Eukaryota > Fungi > Basidiomycota > Agaricomycetes > Agaricales > Cortinariaceae > Phlegmacium > Phlegmacium glaucopus. The sequence continues at coordinate 288,175 of MU129988.1, read as the reverse complement.
TCCGAGACCATCTCCGCCTCCAACAGCATATATCCCAACATCGATATGTCAGATCCACCGCGAGCGAAAGAATCAGCAGCATCGCAACTGGGATCCCCAGTCAAGAACCTGCTGTCGAAGTTCCGCAGATCACCACCCCCTCAAGTACCAGTGCAATCGGCGCTGGGTACTCAACAAACAATAGCACCCCTCGCCTCCCATTCTCTACAAATATTCCCCTGGGTACCGCCATGGACATCTCCTAGCAATGCTTCTAACATGAGCGCTCCAATACTTGCTTCAGCAGCCCCGCAGGCAAACAGTGGGCCGTTCGCAACCGAGTCGCCTCAAGTAACCACCTCAACTGCAAGCAGCATGCATTCCAGGAAGATTGAGGCACAAGATATCCATTATACTGCAATTGGCGGGCTTCCTACCACCCTTGTCGTTCCAGAAACAGGGGGTCAGCGGGCGAATGCAGTGGGAAGTGTTGTCTACGAAGGACTGAAGCAAGTAGTGCAGGGCCTTTATGATTGCTCTGATATGTTCCTACCTCTGAAGGCGGCTACAGCAGGACTTCTGACCATTATCAAGATTGTCGATGTAAGTGGCTTGATGTACAACATGAATTATTCATCGTTACCTTGTGGACCAGGCTGTGTCTGACAATAAGAAGGAACTCGAAGACCTTAAAGCAAAGCTAGAAGCCATCATCTCGATCGTCAAGAAGTATCAGAAACACAACAGTTTACGCGTGCTAGATCACCGAATTGAAAATTTCTGCCAGTGCGCCGCTTCTTCATGTTTTTGGTCGTATTTTAAATTCACCAATGCTTTCCAGGGCCATCGCCCTTCAATTGAAGGCAGTCGAAGAGCTGCAGGATCATTCACTGTTGACCCGTGCCGCTGAGGGTACGAAGGATGCCGATACGATACTGAAGGCCTTTCGGAACATCAGCAGTCTGTGCGACGTCTTTCAGGTCAGTTTCTCAAGTTATTAACGCTGGCTACACATGTAGATTGATCATTTCTTAAAGATCGATACTCAGCTGAATATCGAGGAAACAGTAGGGGATATCGATGATACCGTTAAGGGTATCTTACAGGTACTGTCACTACTTCAAGAAACATGACTGAGGCTAATAGAACGTATCCGCAGCATCTGAACTCTGGTGAGATAACCTGTTTGATCGCATTAGACTTCGCGGTGCTCATGTAATCATAGCTTCTATCAAGTTTGGCAATTTCGGAGATAGTTCTGCGAGAGGCACCGAAACACCTTTCGATCGTATAACAAACTTTGTCTCGTCGAGGGCACTTCATAACTCAGCAGACCGCTACGATCCTCCTAAATGTCACCAGAACACCCGTGTCGCCGTCCTCGAGAAGCTGAAAGACTGGATAACCGGAAAGATCGACACAGATAGCCTCATCATGTGGCTTTATGGCTTCGCTGGGGCTGGAAAGTCGGCAATCGCACAGACACTCGCAGAGTTGTGCGATGAGGAAGGGCTCCTATTGGCTGCTTTCTTTTTCTCGAGAATCGATCCCACTCGTAACACCGTAGCTCCGCTCGCGGCTACTATTGCCTATCAACTTGCGGTTGCCATCCCAGGTGCCCGACCGCTCCTCGAGCGCGCCGTAGAACGCAACCCGATGGTGTTTCAACAGTCACTCGAGACGCAAATCACACAGTTGATCATCCAACCTTTCTCCCAACTCTCATCGGAACATCCAACGAACAAGTTGCCTTGCCTCATCATTATAGACGGCCTCGACGAGTGCTCCAGTTCTGATTTGCAATGCCAGGTCCCGATAGCATTTGGAAATTCTTTAAAAAAGGCAAACAACACTCAAATCCGTGTTCTCGTTTCCAGCCGCCCAGAGCAGCACCTCCTTATGACATTCAATTCTAAAATCCCACCATCCCTTCTTTCTCGGCTTGCACTCAATGATTCATTTTCTCCAAATGACGATATCGAAGTCTTTCTAGACAGCAAATTTACTGATATCAAAAAGCATCATCCATTACGGTCCTATATCCCTTCCTCCTGGCCAGGCCGTGAGATTGTCACGCAGCTTGTTCGCAAGTCATCAGGTCAATTCATTTATGCCTCTGTGGTCGCCAAGGACATCTCGTTCCCCCAATACCATCCCATTGACCGGCTCAATGTCATTCTTGGTCTTCAACCTGCTCGCCAAGAGAAGGATATGCCTTTCGCAGAGCTTGATGCCTTGTATTCGCACATACTCTCGGTCGTCAAGGATCGTGAAATGTTGTTGCGGATTCTTGGTGTCTATCTATTTGTCAAACCCTCAGGCATTAGCAACGGCATATACCTCAAACCATACCTCGATTGCAATAAGATAACTTCAATTGAGCGACTACTTTTTTAGAGCCTGGACATGCCCTTCTCTGTCTTGGTGATCTATCTTCGATAATTGAATGCCAACTTGAAGAGGACAGAATGATCATCCAGCATGCATCGTTTCCAGATTTCCTCCTTGATCCACATCGATCACAATCCTTTTACTTGGATCGAAATACCTTTCTTGCAGAGTTTGTCCAATATTCCTTATCACATATCAAAAATGAGACTGGTGTGTGTTCTTCCTAGTTTTTTGGAAGGCAGTTATCTAATTTAACTTTAGATTTTGATACTGTTAATACTGCCTATCGATACTTTGCTGATCTCTGCATTGAGGCAAAACCCACATCCAAGCTCCTCCAGGATTTGAAAGATTTCTCTCTTAGCAGGATGTACAGCTGGTTTCAATCTCATCGTAATGGGCGTACTGAAAGCATGTGGATAACACTTCAGGTATTCTTCAAGTTACTGCAAACATTGGTGCTCTTTGCTATTTTATTTTGCACTCCAAGTGATATATTACTGATGACACTTGTAGGATGATGATGACATTTACACTCATCAGCTGTTGGCATTTGACCAACTGACACTTTCAATTTTGTCGCAGTACCCCTCCCATGCAAATATTCTATCATTAATCACAATTTGCATGGACCCAAGAATTCCTATTATCCAGAGGGACCAGGAGCAGGTTAATCAAGATTCACTGAAGTATCTTTTCCATATAGAAGAAGACATGTGGAGCTTTGATATTGTTCATGGACTGGAGTTCTACAAACTGAACTCTGTTAAGCCAAATGTCTGGAATACAGATACATCTATCCTTAGCATTCACCACCAGCTTCTTCTCAACTTTTTTTTGGATCCAGCAAGATCTGGTGAATACACAATACAGCCAGAAATGTTTGCATCCACTGCATTGCAGTGCTTGCAGTATGTCTGTGAAACATATCCTTGGTAAGATATCAGAAACAGGTTTTCAATGACTTTTGAATGAATTTGAAATTTCAGTGACTTATTTCACTACAAACGGGCAGATTATCTGACCTGGAACTATGGGGAACATGGGTCCAGGCATGACTTTGGGACCAGGGTCACCAGTCCATCCAGGGCAATGGAGGACCGCTGGAGAAAAACTGCCAAAAGACATAATATTGAGGTGGAAGCATATGTATCTTGGCAGCGCAGAAGGTAAGATATAGATGTCTGAACCCTATCATTTAGAAAGTTGACACCAAGTTTTCAGTGCACTAGAGGAGAGTTGTAATGAACATCGAAGTCGACGTGATGCAGTTTTTCTGGCCTTGGCCCATCTTCCTCGCTTGCTCCTCGAGGCTCCAAAGTCTACCCATTTGATCGACTTCATCAAATCTTCTGGATTTGAGGCTAGGTATACTCGCATATCTGGATCTGATGCCGTTCTGGTCAATGCTGTCAAGGAATCCATATCAGCGTACTTAGCAGTGAGCAGCCCTTAGTAGCCCTCAAAGACAAGGTTCTGATTGCTATTCTGTGACATAGAAACATCAGTAGCATTAGCAAGTCGGCAAAAATGTTACCAGGTTTCCTGTGGTTTCTGGTGGTTTCTGGCGGTGGTGGGGCGAAACTCCGAAAGCCTGTAACGAGGAGGATGTTCGGAGGGCATCTGTAAATTGGAAACACAAGGGGCGGGGGCAAAGGCCGTGCGCTCGTGACTTGCGATGGGCTAGCTCATTATCAACTCATTATCGGCGCGAGTGGGACCACGTGCAAGGTCAATCCATTTCGCCTTCTGAGATCCAAAATTCGAGCAAGCCCTAGGCACAAACGTATCTACGGATCTCTTACCCATCATTCCTTACTGTAACAAAACATTTCTTTCATCTTCTCATCTGTCCAAGATGCGACAGTTATCTTATCTGCTTTTTTTGGACCCGAAAAAAAGGCCAAAAGCGGCAAAAGTGAAGAACTTCCTGATGTGGCAAGGAAGCTTTAAGCTTTAACGGTAAGCTCCTCCCCGTACTTGATCTGTAGTTGTGATTATCGAGGAGGTCACACAGTGTTCTCGTTCGACCCCCCCAGTTAAAAGGTTTTCTACGGATCTCATACAATTTCTGTCACGGTGGTCTTATTCTTCAACCCAGTCGCAATCCCTCCACATAGGTTGATTTATCACCGACAACTTGAACAGGTAATGCTACTACGAGACAATTACGACAACTTCTCCATGTCGATACCGCCCCATGGCCCCCATCTCGCAGTCATCTGACTCAGTACAATGTTTTCGACAAGATCATCTACACCTTTTCACATCATCGTAATCGTAACTGATTATAACGTTGCAGCTCTGTTAGCGACCTCGCGTTGGCTCAGTCATTTCATTTCAAAATGTTCAGCAGTCATAGCAATGGCACACTACACGTGATTCAGAGGACGCATTGCACAACTCGTTGCTGACACAATAGGACCAGGCTTTGTTGAAACAGGTTTTTGGGAGACTGTGTAACCCGCTGTGCCAATACCCTCTCACCCCCTACTATGTCGCTAACGTTCAACGTCGACGACTCAGAAATGCCGTTTCGGCCCCACTCCTTCCTAAGCAGCGTATGGTGTCCTGAGCCTCAATTCCTTCGACAGCTTTCTGGATTCCCTGAGTCGGTCATAGGGGTCATACGACCATCATCCTACAAGGCGATTATGAATTCATCTCCAGATATGGCGTTTTATGCTACCTGCAAGGACTCGATTGTTCTTCCTGTTCACTCTGGTACTCGCCTGTCTCCTCTCGGTTCTGAGCGTGTTTCTCGCCTCGATACCCCTGAAAATGTCGATACCTTCATTTTAACTAATGTTCACATCATCGTCTATGAGGTAGGCTCCAAACAGGCCGTCCCAAGGGACACCAACTTGGTCAAAGATTCGCACTTGTTTATCGCGCTCTGTATATGTGGGTCTTCTGTTCAAAGCGGCTATCAAAGGCGTGTCGTCTACTTGGCAGGCTTCAAAGGAGACTTCATGGGCAACTTTTCTCTCATTGGCAATCTGTGCATTGAACAAAGTTCAAGGAGGGTTTCCACACGCCCGATCCATTGGTCCTCCTTCCTTTCTACTCTGATCGCATCTCGTCATGCTTCAACCCTGGTTCTCAAAATGCCTGTCACGGTCATGGTCTTCGACTGCTACTTCGGTACCAGTTTCTGTCGGAATCATAATCATCTGAACTTTCCTCCTTTTGGCCGGCAGATGAAGTCTATGTTTTCATTTCTCAGATATTATGGTCCGAAACTTCTCCGTGGGGCACGCCGAGTTCTTTTGGATGAAGATGGCTTCCAGATCACTCACATTGGGCAAGGGGCATTCGCAGTCATATCGCGTGTTTGGCATCGGCATTCTGGCGAAGTACGAGTTATGAAACGCATTACATTCGATAAGACCGGTTTGGCGGAGTATCTGGCCAGAAATGAGATTGAGACGTTGGAGGCAATGAAAGGAAACATCTGGTTTCCACCATTACTCAATCATTTCAAGGAAGGCGGAGAGTTTGTAGTGACTATGGTGAGTCCTCCTCTCTCTATGAATTTCTGAGGCTTGAATTTTGTTTACAACAGCCATTCTACCGTCGCGGTGACTTGGGAGGTCTTATTGAACACAAGGGATTTTTAGGACGTGAAATCGCTCAGTTCTACTCTGCTCAGCTCGTAAAATTATCCACAATTATAACTCTAATTTTCATAAACTGATTCATTTACAGGTTCTTGCTATTCAAAGTCTCCACAAAATGGGCATCGTGCACCGTGACATCAAGCCAGACAACATCTTCCTTGATGAAGAAGGCCATTTGGTCCTCGCGGATCTGGGATTAGCTGAGAATATTGCAACTTTTGAAGGCGGCGAAGACATGATGGAACAATTTCCTGTTTGGGTAGACGCGAGAACCAAAGGCGGGGATAACTTCCCTTTGTTGTGGGTTGGCGGCCACAATCCGCTCGGGACACGCGGTATTGCTGGAACATTTTGGTACACCGCACCTGAGGTTTTTAGATATGAACGGTATTCATTTGGTGTGGATTATTGGTCAGTTGGCCTTATTTACCATGAACTTATAACTGGACATGTAAGTGTTTCCTATTCTATTTTTTTTGTTCCTGATTCCGCACCGCTGACCCCTCTACGTTTGAAGATCCCTTTCAACCACTATCGACCGTATCCTCAGGATAAGCGACCTCTCATTGATTTCCGAACTAAGCCCGGACAATTAAAGGATGTCACTTCTTGGGAGAAAAGAGCATTGAGGCAGGTTTGTTACCAGCCAACAGTTATTCGATGCCAACATGACGCCTATTGATGTCCCTACCCCCTGCGAATTTATCAGATCCTCCATCCCGCACCAGAAGAAAGGCTTCAAACAGTGACTGATATCAAGAAGAGTCGTCTTTTCGAAGGAGTGTACGTGACGCTTGATAACCCCCTCTTTCATTAAACCCTTTCACTGACGATATTTAATAGAGATTGGAAGAAGATGGCACGCCGGGAGATACATCCGCCGTTCCTGCCTCAACCTTTGTGGGAAGGCTGAATCGAGCAAGGATCATGCTAGACTTGAGACTTGACATTCTCTATGATCTGAAGACCATCTCCTTCTCTTTGGCTCGAAATATGCTCTTCTGCCACAACTACTTTGCTCCAGATATATCGTTGACCGTGCCGGTGAACGGACGACGCTGACTGTACTTCGACTGCTAGTTCACTTGAGGCGACCGGGAAGAAGCGGTGTCGGCTTCGAACTCGGCACTGAACGACCGACCTTGGAAACTTCGACCCTTGAAACCGCCTTTCGATGGCTTATGCCAGAAAGAAAAGATAGACGCTCGCGATAATGAACCTATGGCGTTATTGAAGCTGCACGTCAACTTCCAAAATGATACAAGATACGGACAACGCCGCGTATAGTACATGACAGTGTCGAGATGCCACAACAGCAAACCTAGCGTGTGCTACAGCCTCTTTTTTAATTACTTTGGAGACATTATACAGAGCCAGTAGAGATTCATAAAATAATTGTATAATGTAGAGCTCAGCCAAAAATTGGACCTTATAAAAGATTTCGGCCTTCAACGATTTGGCCCCCTGTTCCGCTCGTTATCGGATAAGATTATAGATAGTGAAACGGTAGTGGTCAGAAATCGCCTGCGATCTCAAGGTTGTGTATCAAACGCGAGGACAACCAACCAGCTGTACCAGACACTGAAGGAATGGCGGGTCGAAAAAACTAGATGAGGACCGAGAAAAGTGTTTTCCCGGGTCGGAACCAGACGGGGAGAAGCATCCCCAACGCAACAATATCTATTAGGTTACTGGAAGAGGTAGAGGATCACCTGGAAGAGGTAGAGGATCACCTCTACCTCTTCCAGTAACCTCAAGGCAACAAGTTTTCAATTCTTCATCGTTCTCATCATGGAGCATTTTTCCATCTTTATCACTCTTCGCCCTCCTCTTTTACATTCTATTTTCGTAATGTCAGGCCGAATTCCCCATAGCAGTGATTCAGAAGGTACAGAAAAAGTGAAACGAGTGATCTCTTGGCCGCAAGAGATGACATTCCTGTAAGGTATTTTTCATGAGCATTTTAGCAGGTGTTTGTAGATTATTCACTGCAAACGAGTGATTTTCTCAGCAACCAACCTTCCCGGTATCCTCAAACCTTACCAGTCGACATAAAATCGACTTGGCGACCAGCGTGGTTGCAGGCAAAACTTCCAGCACTTCTGTGATGAAGATCGAGGCTTTCGAATTGGAGGCAGGGGGGAAAATGGCAGCCAAGGGAAATTTGAAGTGCAGCCGCGCTACTGGTCACTAATAGAGTCATCCAAGCCAAGGACTTGCCTGAGAATCGACGGAGACACAGGGATTTTAGTGAGTATAGGAAGCGTTTCTATAACAGTGTGATTGCCGGTTCCTGCCAGGAGGATGCTTGGGCGTATTTCCTCGAGGGGGATTGCTGTAACACGTAGGGCCTGTGTTTCTTCTGAAGGGACCTCCTCTCAGATTCCAGGAATGACCATTGGACGACTTTTGAGGCGGTGCTAATAGTTGTTATAAGCAAAAAATGCGGGATCAAGTTCCGCAGAGCCGGTCTCTCTACCGCACCATCATCACGCAACTGTAATACTTTTTGAATCTGGTATTCAAAAGGTTTTCAAATATTGATTCTGCATGGTTTATTTCAATATATGTTCCTTTCCTGTCAGTAATTCGTATCCAACTTCAAAACAACCAATTTCTTGACTCAACTTGGCTACAGATTCTTGCAGCTTTTCTTCTAACACTCCAACTTGTCAGCGCTCGGCCAACACAAACCAACTCCAGGTTCAATAGGAGGGCAAACTTTGGTAGTGAGAATACTCTTGCTAGGAGAGATGGAGAACAGTCGGGGTGGAGTAGTCTCGTGAGGAGAGGTCCGGTCGCAAGCCCATGTTCCTTGCTTGACTTGGATGACGCCCAACAACGTGAGTTTATTGTCATGTGTACTTGATATTTCTGAAATAGTGGGATGGAATGATGGAATAATGTGGCTGTCATATACAGCTACCTGTCTATGATAACAAAAAAACTAACACAACTACCGGCCTCTTTTTTCTTATACAGTTCCTGGTTGGAGCCGAGTTGAACAATATGCAAAGGACACTTGGGGTGGGGGTGATTATGATATTATCATTAATCCCCCTGGGGTGAGTGAGCTTTACTTGTTGACCAAAGTATCTATGCTAATTGCAATCACTAATTTAGTACAAAGACAAACACGCGACTATCTGCGTTGCTGACCCTGTTCCAGTAATCGCGACTGGTGTGTTACGTTTATATCCGCCTGACATTGAAACTCATATTTCTGTCTCTAGGCAAGCCACAGTGCCATGCATCGAGGGTGGATATTAACCCAGACCATAGCAATCATATCAAAGTTGCTCAAGGATACACCAATTCAGGTTTCTGGAATATTACCAGTATGTCTCTCATTCCATCTCTCGTCTATCTCCCTAGGCTGTCATCCTTACGATACCTCTAGATGTCACCTCAGCCGCACATTCTGTATTCTTTTCTGGCAACTTCAAGACGCCCAATATCACACAGCAATCCAGAGATATTTTACGTCCAATTACCGCGCACGGGCAGTTCATAAACGCCCCTTATAATAGGTTTGGCATATCTTTTCAGTAGTGTGGACGTGCCCCGTGTTCTGATCGGGTCGATTTAGCTTCCTCACTGTTGCCACGAACACCACGACGAAGGATACGGAGGTAACGCAAGTTCAGGACAAGACATGCATTGGAACAGTAATAACACCATACTTCTATCTCCTTCTTGCTTAACCTGGTTCTCTTTACCCGCAGATCAACCAGGAAATCTGTATCATCCCAGCTCAGGGCCGTATTCAGCTTATCGCCACGGGACATATCTGGTTCCAATACAAGACGAAGGTTATTTCCGTCTAGTCCTTTTGTGCCTTTGTTTTACTAATAAACGTCAATTCAAATCCATAGCGAGCTCCATTGGCCAATCCTAATGGTGGTAAACATTCACGATGTATGTTTTACTTCTTTAGGAGCCTTGGATTTTTTTCTCTTTTTGGCTGAGTCCTGACTGAGCTGGTCGAATAGATACGATCAGGATCGAAGATGTCCTCAAGAACGCAACGGATCGCTCTGCGTGGATCGACTTTACTGGTTACATGAATACAACCATGCGGACGGATTACTTTGATGAATGTGAGCGATCTGCTTTGTTTCCACTTATGCTCATAGCATGAATGTTGACCAAATTCTTCTACCCAGGTCGTTGGAAGTTCAGACTCTGAGGGACTTTCAGGATCGGAATTATCGGCATTATTCTTTTCTAGACAGGAAGCCGGCCTTCCTATTAATTTACTTGCCGGTGGGCGGGAATTTTGCTTAATATATAGATTTGAATTGCAACTTTCAAGTGTGAAGCGACTGAGATTCTGTTGTACTATGAGTACAAGCTGGGGTCGACTATGATTCTCTTTTTCTAGTTCACACCTATGCTTTGGTGTTCTCGATCGACAAGTAAGTTCATTTATACTCATGTTTCATTTATCTGATCACACAGTTTTAATAGGACCATATTATGACGATATCCTCAAAATAACTATTCATAGGGAGGAAGAAATTAGTTGGGATCGACTCTTCCATCTGCAATTAGACGATTGAAATATTTCGACTTGAGAGTCAGAACACACGTGCGCTTTGTTGGATCCATCTGGTTGTATCTACTGAGTAAAATTTTCCCTATCTTTCGGAATCCCCAATAATTGACCCCTGCTCACCGTTTTTGGCTTAGCAATCCGTAGACACTGTTGTTGAAGTCACCTGGGTATTCTCATTTTTTGAATTGATTTATCGACAGCTCGGGGCATATTTGACCCCCTACAATTCAAGGTCCAGGTAGCACTTCCTCGATGTCGCTTACTTCCTATGGCCTCGGATTTACCGAATACCGCTTCGGACGATTGCTCTTACTTGGCCCGACCTTGATGGTTCAGATCACATTGTTAGTGATCACCCTCCAGGCTTGTCGGGTCTCCTCTCATTTGAAATTAAAATTCTCTCCGTCTTGCTGGATCCTACCGTTGGCTTTTCACCCGATCGTCATGCTTACTGGAGTACTGCTCTCGATTTTTTTTTCAAGATTGATTGTTCATGAATCCAAATTGAAAACAGTGAGTAGCTACCCTACTTCCGAGTTATCTCCTAATTCGTTCTATCCAACCATAGCGCGGTCTAATATAAATAGTGCGTCCGTCTGTCATGTAATGTTCCTGGCAAGCAGCTTAGATGATCACAATGGGTTCTTACATATGATGATGATGACCATCGTAACATCCCCATTGGCCACCCTCCCGGATCAGGCTACCTTGCATAGCATAGTGAGTCGGATGACAATCCATTTATACCCGAAATTTGAAAGCTGGGGTATACTTCTATAACATGGAAAACCACTGGATACGCTGTGGAAGGAGTCACTTTACTTTATTATTGATAACTGACTCCAGACAAAGGTGGAGACCAAACCGGCTGGTTCGTCTAGATTTACTATTTGATTTGATGTAGTCGTACGCTGATTCCCACGGTAGAAAGAACAATGGACAATGAAATGGGTGTCATTCTGGGTCATTGGGCGGTTCGTCCGCTTTATCAGGACTGTCAACTTGTGTATGCGTTCGTTTCATCGTTGACATCAATTTTACCATGTATTTATAGGTTTTCATCCGTCAGGTTCACAGATATTGATGTACCAGCCACGCTCGTTTGTGATGTTATGTCTTTGCAAACTACCTTGGTTTTTTTTGGGACTTCTGATCATCAGGGACTTCGACTCGCTCTGTGATCTTCAAGGTTTCAAACGTTGATATTTTGCTGTTTTAACGGGTGCGGTTGAACCGCCGATTACTGATGTTCATTGTTTTTGTTTAACGGCAAGTAGATATCTTATCTCCGTGCCATACAGGAGATGGCATATTGATTTTGATATCGGTGGACTCAGCGCTCTCTGGACTGGGTACATTCTGAAATGGGGAGTCTCTGGAGTTCTGAGCCCTACGCACAGGTTTTCAAACGCGGTCCCGACTCATTTTCATGAAGCAAGTGTATATCGTGGATTTATTTTTAGGTCGCTATCACCATTTTGGTTGAAACTGGTGTTTCAATTCTTTTAAAAAGTCAACTGGTATACGAGGAGGTGCTTTGCATTTCGATCCATGATAACAATAATAAGTTGGAAGTTTCAAGTTATCGCCGATGCACCTCGAGTTAGCGCTCACGGTGGAGGATCATTGTAGCATTATTAATTGCGAACCCGAGGTAACCAGTATCGCCCTCTCTCTGTTTGCTGGTTTACTTATTCAAAGCTGCCTTTCGAGGTACTCAATATAAATTCTTTCTGAAAGTACAGGAGGCTTCATGCATCATGAGTAACGTTGGCAACATGATAGATTTTCGCGACAACTTTTATTCACTTGACCCTCCACGTAGTTATTTTTACTGTACTTATCAGCGGGGCTATACAAAGTTGACATTGACCAGGGGTAAAAGCAGTGTTACTGTCACGTCACACCTGATGAGCCAGCTCAGCGAGCGTTGTTGCTCTCACTGCTCAGCCTTGTTCACCTTTGTCACAGGCTTTTAGTATCGCCCGTCGTTCCTTTTCCTCATTCAAGCTCTTTGCTAGACCGGCAGGCTCCGCTGGTCTCGTCTTAAGCACGAACCCTCTTAATCTTCTATTTTCTTTCTCAAGGTTTCACAATAAAACCACCCCCCCAATAGTCAGACAGACCGAACTCTGGCTGACTCCCATACGTCCATAGACTCGACGTCAAGGACCGAATTTCCAAAAGACTCATTCGTGACTTGAATCCAGCTTGCTGAAATTGTCTACCGCCCATTGGAGTTGTTACTTGTACCAAAATCACCTCACCAGGGGTCACATCAAACAACAACACAACAAGAGTCCCTAATCGGCCTGATATTTTTTGTTTCCTTTCTACACATTTTCATATACAATGAACCTTCGTCCACCTTCAACTAGTCCTTCTCCTTCTCCTGGACCCCACGAGAATGGAAAGGCCCATACTCGTCAATCGATGGGTCCGGCTGCCCGTGGCACTCCTTCTCAAGCACCTGCCTCGCCACGCCCTGGAGGGATGCCGAGCGCCAGGCCTACTAGCGAGCTACTAGGAACAGGTGCTATGTTCCAGACGCCTGAAGGTATGCCCCCAGATTCTGAACCTTTTATGAAACATCCTGACCAGATTCTTTTGGGATTATAGCTGAAGCGCTTGATCTTTGGTTTGAAAACCTTCAGAATTATGAAGCTACCTTGGTATGTTTGGATCTTGCAAGGAGATCGTTCATGAGTTTTCTGATCATTTATATAGGAGGATATGGCTGCTGCCTCCCTGGATGTCAATTTCAAAGAAGAACTCACTGCCATCGAGCAATGTGCGACTTTTTTTTCCCCTTATCTTTCTTCGGGATACTCTTTACTCATGATGCTATTGGAAATAGGGTTTAAAGTTCTTTCGGAAGCAGAGCGCACAGCCGCTCTATACAGTCTTCTTCAACATTCAACCCAAGTCCAAATTCGGTTCTTCATCACGGTCCTTCAACAAATGGCGCGGTCTGATCCTATGACTGCCCTTCTAAGCCCGGCAATGGGTGGTACTTGGCCTTTATCTATCCATTTCACTCATTTCTAATGCATTATCACAGGATCCATGCAAAACCAAATGGAAGCCAAACTTGCGAGCATCAAATCTCCTGGTCTCAAGTCGGGCATGCCGGCCTCGCCCACTGCACGTAACTTCAATGCTGGCAATCGTCAGTCTTTGGCTTTGGACAATTCTTCCAACTTTTTATCCCCCGAATCCGCTGCCAATTTGAACGTCCAGACCGATACTCCTGCTGCTATGCTTGCTCAACAGAGAGCTAAACTCAAAGCTAGTAACGCTAATCATAGGATTTCGGCTCCTGTGTTGAATACAACTGGGGCGGATGGACGGGCTTCTTGGGCGGCGGCTTCTGCTTTAAGCCAGGTTTCGGAGCAGCAGCAACAACAACAGTCAAGTACTTCGCAAGTGCCGGAGGCTGTTTCACGTCCCAAGAGCACAGAATTTTCGGGAACTATCGTTAATCCTAGAACCGAGGCTCCAGCCTCTGCCGCTGAAAGCTGGGCTAACATGGTTAGCACACCACACACCCCCATGTTCGGTATTAATAAGGAACCACGTCCGACTGTAAACGAACCTGCTTCCCGGAACGATTGGCAGGCCGCTCCTGCTCCTGGCGTTCCTCGTATGGGTGATCCCACGGTTCATCGTCGTCACCCGAAACCTCAAGGTTCTGGTAACGACAACGCCAATAATGATGGTAGTGTTCATAATGGTGTGTACGATGATAATGGGAACCCGATTGGAACTCAACAAACTCAAGGGCGCAGTGGTCTGAGAAATGTTAGTGGGGGCAATGGTGGATGGTCGAATGCCGGAGGTCGGAATCAGGGAGCCAATAATAATAACAACAGCGTCCCGAACAGGTTCGGGAGCAGCGACGATGCCAGCGTCAACGGACTTACTATGCAAATGAGCGGGTTTGGTATTGGTATGGGCAGTCCTCAATTAGGAATGGGTATGCCCGGACTTGGCGTTGGTGGTATGCAACCCATGAGTCCGTTCAATATGTTGAGCATGATGAACATGTCACCAGAAGCTCAACTCCTAGCTGCACAAATGGCTGCTAGTGGGTTCGGACAACCTAATTGGCTTGGAATGCAGCCTATGAATGGGCTTGGATCTCCTCCGAGCGTGCTTGGCGGTGGGCATAGACGTGGATCGGGGAGTGCTAGATCACCCGGGTTAAGGAGTGCTTCCAGCGTCGGTTCTTCCCGTATGGATGGTGGCCACGCTACCCCGCGAGGTGAAGAAGATGTTGATCCCGCTCTATTAAACGACATACCGGGATGGTTGAGGACTTTGAGGTTACACAAGTATACACCTAACTTTGAAGGTGCTAAATGGCAGGATATGGTAATGATGGATGAGGCTGCGTTGGAGGCGAAGGGCGTGTCGGCGCTTGGAGCTAGGAGGAAGATGTTGAAAACTTTTGAGATTGTTAGGAAGAAGATGGGGATGGATGGCCCGCCGAGTGGTTTGCCAGGTAGTGCGACGCTCAAGAGTCCTTGAAGAGATCTTTACAGGTGGATTTAAATGTTTTCTTTATCGTTCATGTTTGTTGATTAATCGAGTAGGATAATCGCGCGGACACCGTTTAGTGGTTCAAACCGCTGGTTAATCTCATGCGCAACAAGCACTGCCAACGATAATTCCTTACACCCTCCGTCTGTTTAATTTCTCTTTTTTTTTCGTTTTCTTTCATACATACATGCCTACCTTCATCCAATCACGACAACATCACGAAGCACGTACGGTACTTTTGTAGCAGGGGTTGCATATTCAATACGTGACCCCCAATCCCCATTCCTTCACCCAACTCAAACCGTTTCTAGTGTAAAGCAAAACCCACGCAGATGATCGTTGTATTTATTCTTGGACTTGGCTTTTTCACTTGTTACTTGTTCGATTCCTATTTTTCTTGTCCCTATGTTTGTTTGTCTATAAAATCTGAATCTTTTAGTTTTTTTAGTACTAAGTAGTTAGTCCGTTTCTTGGTGCCTCAATGAAAATCTGTCACTTCGGCTTTGACCGCGAGAGAAAGCTATATTTGGATCTTTGATTGATAGTCTGACTCTGAGGTATCTGATTTTGGGGTGATCACGCCATACCCCTTTATTGCTGTAATAGTTTCGGAGCAAGTTATTCTGTAAGCAGGAAGATGACGCCGGCCAACAACAACATCAAGCCGCCCTTTTTCTTCTTTACTCATACGCTCTTCTTTCTT
Organism: Phlegmacium glaucopus; assembly: GCA_015039465.1. Classification (NCBI taxonomy): domain Eukaryota; kingdom Fungi; phylum Basidiomycota; class Agaricomycetes; order Agaricales; family Cortinariaceae; genus Phlegmacium; species Phlegmacium glaucopus. The sequence goes on along the minus strand of MU129988.1, from coordinate 272,382 downwards.
GAACCATGATACCGAAAACTCCACCAAATCGTAGTCGCAATGGTTCACCATTGCATTCAGCTTATTATACCGGAACTTCATCTTATAAACCGGATAATATGTCCGTAGCCGATGAATTACATCCAGTTATTCATGCTGGTCGTGTTGCACTTATCACCGGCGCTGCTAGTGGTATTGGACGTGCAGCTGCTTTGGAATTCGCAAAGTAAGCCATTGGCGCTTATATTTTTTTGAAATGAATTTTCATATATATACTCATCCACCATCATCACAAACCTTAATCAAGACTCGGTTTAAAAATCGCCATAGCCGATTCTGATGAAAAGAATCTAGCACAAGTTGGACATGAACTGGTCGCAGTTATTGGCGAATCGAATGTGTTGATCGTCCCGACCGATGTATCAAAGTTGGATCAGGTTGTTAGATTGAGAGATAAAGTGTATGAAACTTGGGGCGAGGTGAGGAAATTATTATATGTAAACCGTTCTGATTGTGGGCTTTTTCTCCTCGTTGGGAGTTTTTTCTTCTTTCTTTTTTCTTTTTCGTGGCTTCCCGACAACCCCACCAGACGGACCTTGCCTCTTCATGCTGTGCTTGGAACAGCCTTTTGTTGCTATGTACACATTCATTCTCCAAGACGCCCCTGATAATTCCCCTTTTGTCGCTATTTTCTTCACTACTACACACCCATTGTTTCAATGGCCTCTATACAGAATTATCCAAAAACCTTTGTCACTCTCTTCTCTTCCCCACGCCACTACGCCACTACCCCTATAACTCTCCTCTCTTCTCTTATTCCTATCCCCAATCTATCCTCCTAAATCCCCATCCGACATGTACTCATCACCGTACAGGTCGCTGTGCTCATGAACAATGCTGGAATAGGCATCAAGGGTACCTCTTGGGATGGGATCGACAACTGGCACAAAATATTTGATGTCAATCTATTTGGGTAAAACTTTTTTCTATTTTTTTTTGTTTTGTATGAGCTTAAAAGGTTAACCACATCTTCTTTTATAGAATTGTGAATGTTCAGCAGACGTTTGTGCCTGTGAGATATTTATTTTCTTGGTCTTGGACTGAAATATATGCGCATTTTCTGACTCTTATTTACTTAGAACATGCTTCATCAAGAAAATCCAGCTGTCGTGATCAATACTGGTTCAAAGCAAGGTATCACGAATCCACCGTAAGTGTTGTCAATATAGTAGTACCATTTATTCATTTCGTTTTTTTTTCCTTAGTGGAAATGCAGCTTACAACGCTTCAAAAGCTGCTGTGAAGAGTTTAACAGAAGGCCTTGCTCATGAATTAAGAGAAAAAGCTGAAAGCAACGTAACCGCCCATCTCTTCATGTAAGTTCCAAAATAAAAGTAATATAACCGATCCACTAACCTTGGAAAAAAATCATAGCCCCGGATGGACATTCACGGCTCTAACCGGTGCTCTTTCCCTAGCCTCGAAGCCAGCCGGAGCGTGGTCAGCAACCGAAACAGTGCTGTATATGATAGACAAACTCCGTGAAGGTGATTTTTATATCCTCGTACCAGACAATGATACGAGGAGGGAGGTGGATCAATTGAGGATTATGTGGGCTGCCGCGGATATTGCAGAGGGGAGGCCGGCGTTGAGTAGGTGGGATGGGAAGTATAAGGCTCTATATGAGGAGTATATGAGGGAAGGGTTGGCGCAGTTGGAGTGAAGTGTTATGGGAGGAAGGAAGGAAGGAATAGAAAGAAAGAAAGCAAAGGAAAACGAATGAATTTGAAATAAGTTTGTATGTAAATGTTTTATTTCGTCTTGTACATTTCAGAGGATACATATATCAATTGCGTTGGAGAAGCCTTCCAAAAAGAACCAAATACTTTGTTGCTATCGTATCGATGATCTTTATATCTGATCTAATCTAATCTAGCTTACCCCGCAATATCATCGAGATGATCAAATGATGTCTGGACGTCCACCCGACGCGCCCCCATGGCACAGGGTTCCTCTGGTCCCTATAGACCCTACTTTGTATGTAAAACTGAGAGGGTGATCGGACCTCGATCGGACTTGATTAAAATACACCCATACACATCATAATACCTGAGTTATTTGAGTGTAAGTACTCATTCAAGTTTGCGGTCAAAATAGAAAAGGGATTTTCGAATCGAAAGGAAACCTGTCAGCTTGACATACACGTTCAGGGATTTTCAAAAGGTCAAAATAAATGATCATGTGCGACGGGGATAATTGATGCGGTTGCGTTTCTGGAAAGGTTGAAACTTGAGAGGGACTCGGTTCCGCCACTTGGCTTTTTTTTGAATAGTAACTTGTAATATGTGTATGTCATTTTTGTACGACAGGCGCCCCGGTGTTGACGAGAACTTTTTAATGAAGAAACATTCCTGTTAATTAATATATGAACCCAATCGGATCCCAATTACTTACACGGATCTTAACAGCCTAGCCGTTGCAGTAGTTGTTTGAAACTAACCCTGGTCGGACTGCCGAGTGCTGTTCCGGTTCCGTTTTTTTTTTGGAAAATACAAGACGGTGGTTGCGCGATTCCGAAGTCTATAAGGACAAGTGTCGCGCTCATGTCCCGGTTGAATGTCGAATGTCTATTGAATTGCAAGAAGATAAGATCATGTAGGAAGGAAGGATGATCCGATATGAACGTCGAACGTGTCTAAATTCGGTTATTGCGCATCATGCGATGTTCCCGCGTGCCGGCGGCGGCGTTATGTTTGTGTAATGACTTAACGTTGGGCCCCAGCACGGCAATCGTTGAGGACCGTCTCTCTGGGACAAGAGCTAAGTATAGGTGGAGCAAGCCTTATGTACAGGAATTATTAACGCGAGGACGTCTTATTATGACATGGTATGGTGATTTATGGCAAGTTTGTAATCTGTCGAACTCTTTACTCCCCCCCAAGGTCCGATCCGCTACCATATTCATGGTTTGCTGATGACTTCCGGAGTGGGTTTCAACAGTAGAGATTTGGTAAGTACAAGGTATAAAAAAATTCGTTATATTGGTTGATCCATCATTCATCATGATTTATCCCGGAGCTTGCAAGCAAAAAGGCACAAGGGCAAAACATCTAGTCGGCTTGCATCCATAAGGGCATTTGCTCGTACGATGCTTCGTATTTTGGGGCACCTGGATACTTTTTTGTGTTAGCTCGGTCCGAGGTTCGCTGCCCCAAAGAAAAATATGAACGGCCAGGGTGGATGGGATGTAGGAGGGGTGGGGTCACAAGGTGTCTTTTTGGAAATTGGAATGGGCAGAGGGATTTTTTTTGTTAAATATGTCAGAAAGAATTCGAAGGTCCAACTTCTATGTAGAAACACGATGAGGTTAATAACGACCCCCCCTGGCGTTATTGAACGTGATGTGAATTCACTGACGAACGTTGCCCCCATAATGACGCAAAAGGTAACAATCAAAGCAAGTACGCGTTGACAACTGAAATTTCCTGTGCAAGCGCAAAACCTCGGATTTGAAGGGAGTCATGGGGTATATGGTCGGGTCAAGCTCCGTTTATCAGGATCATTTATTGAAATGGTTACAAGGCTATACACTTTACGGGTGACTAGTCCGCCGGCTAAAAGTGTATGGAGTTGTATATGTCAAAGTTACAACTCCGCTTCCACAATTATGGAAGTAAGGGGGCACATAAAATGAGTTTATATATTCCTAAAATGATTATTTTGATAATCTGTAAGGGGGCTCGGCTTCACGGCTATCTATAATATATTCCTCGAATAAAAGCCTACTGGATAGTTACCCAATTAGATAAGCCCGACGCCAAAAAATCGGCCATTCAGTGGAGGTCCGGTCGAGTTCCCTTTACAGAATAAGTATAAAAGAAACAGAGTGTAATCATTCATCATCGATCCATTCCTCCCCCTTGAACAACTACCTCTCAAATACATCCTCCGATATGTCGACACCAGAGTTGACAGCTCGTTTCACTGCTGGGCATCCCCTGATGCACTCAACACATGGTAGCGAGACCTCTTTGAATCGCGTCGAGAATATTCCAGGTTACACTACACCAGTCTTCAAAGGCAAAGAAGAACAACGCGCCCTCGTAGAAATCGATGTCGCTGCCAAGGTCATTATCTCTTCTTTTTCCCCCCCCCTTTTGAGATAATCAACCGATAATCAACTCTGTTCCTGAAAACAGGGCTTTATCCCACGCGAACTCGTCGGCAACGAGGTCAAATGGTTCTACTCTAACCTCGGCATCGACGACACATACTTCCAGAACGAATCTCGAGAGGTCATATCGGATCATATCATAGCCCTGTTCGGAGCCAAAATTTTGGCTTATACAAAACATGACCCCGCCACCCTTGTTATTGATTTAGAAAAGATCGATGAAAAGGGGAATGGGGCCACATTTATTCACACCAGTGCCCCAGGTTTGACGACTACGGAAGGTCCAGGAGCCACATGTGAAGCGAGGTGAGGCCGCTCAAGTTCCATTTTATCTACAACCAATCCCTTTCGCTCCGCCCACCATACATTTCAGTCTCCATCTTTTCATCATGATCAGACGAATTGGTTGGACTGATGTTTTAACCCTTATATAGAATTGATGAATTATTCTTGAACAATTCCACGCCGGTTAACGCGTACAGATTGGAGACTTTCCGTTCTGCAGGCTCTATCTCTGCCACCGCGTCCCAACAGCTTCGATGCTACTTCGTCACCAAATGTAATTTCCCCACCAAAGTGGTAGGTGGTACCCTTGCGGATCACAAGACGGATATCCGTTCTGTTTCGGATTCTTCATTCTTGGAAAAGGCAACCAAAAATACATTGGACATTTATCAGGAAGTATGTTTTGACTCATTTTTGTTCTGTATTAGGGGACAAAAACTGATTTTGAGGCTAGGTGATGTGGAATGTCGAATCCAGGCATGGACCTGTTATGGAAGTGTTTGAAGTCGAGGGCACGCGTGAGAGGAGGTTGGTCATTGGATATAGGATGGGAGGCACTTCTGGCTTCTTCAGGTTAATCATCTTCCCCCATACGCCTAACAAACGTTTTCTAACTAACTCAACTGTCTATCTAGCGCTCTTTCCAACTTGTACCATTTCTACTCCCTCTACTCAGCTCGCAAATACGTTGGTAAATTAGTCATATCTCTTTATCGTTCCTCCCGCTCTTAACAATTCGATTTTAATAGAACAATTTTCCAATGGAGTAACCATTATCTCCCTATACCTCAACCCTCTGCCTAATACCAATGCTCCTCCGATTGAGCACTCTATCTTCCAAGTAATGAAAGAGGCTTCCTTACTCTACTGTCTCCCCGACAACCCTTATTTCCTACCAAAATCCCTTGGTAGCAACGCAGTTCAAGAAGCTACGTATGCCTGTACGTCCCGTTTTCTCTATTCCCCAATCAACCCCCCCACAGTTATCCTTCCTTTCGCTGACTTTTCTTCTTCTGTATAGACTGTGGTTGGATATTTGCGCAACACTTCTGCAACCGACTTGGTTCTGCCTACCTCCAGCTCAAGAATGTGTTGAATGAGAACGATCCAGCTCATGCTGAAGTTTTAAATGATATCAAGAGGAGGTTTAGGGAGGAGACCTTTACCAGGGAGAGTATTGCGCAAGTTATCCTTGCTCATCCCGAATTGGTATGTTATCTTCTTTTTTGTGATGTTGGGTGTTTGGGTTGGATTTGATGTCTCTTTTCTGGATGGTGTAGATCCGGTTATTGTATGTGAACTTTGCGATGACGCATTATCCTTCATCAGATGACGCTTCAGACTTGATGTAAATCTCGTTTATATTCTTTAATCGCTTTTACTGACTTTTTTTTTATTCAAAAAAGGCCAACACTCTCATACCAACGTCTTCAAACAGTTCAACCCCTCACAGACTCTGAACTCTACGACAAAATCCGCAGAACTATATCTAACAAACATGAAATGCAAGTTTTGGAGAGTTTCTTGATTTTCAACAAGTTCGTTTCCGTTTCCATGGTTTTGTAACTTTGAACACTTAACGTTGTCGAATTCTAAAATAGGCATGTATTAAAAACCAACTTTTACCAACCTACAAAAGTAGCTCTCTCCTTCCGTCTCGCTCCGGACTTCTTGCCGGAGATTGAGTACCCCAAGAAACCTTTCGGGATGTTCTTCGTCATCGGTATGTTTCTTTCCCTTAACTCGGATTCCTTACGTCTGCTGACCTCAGGATGTAGGAAATGATTTCAGAGGATTCCATATCCGATTCCGCGATGTTGCCCGTGGTGGGATCCGAATTGTGATGTCAAGAAACAAGGAGTCTGTGTTTTTCTTTTCTTGTAACTTGCTTCGTTGCCTTAACTCCCTTTTTGATATCAGGAATTATTCCATCAACCAGAGGATGCTGTACGTCTACCGCCCCTTCTTGTGTTTGTGAGCTTGTCGACTGATACTAATCAATTTTGTAGGTTCGACGAGAATTACAATCTCGCATCGACACAATCATTGAAGAACAAGGATATACCCGAGGGTGGTGCGAAGGGCACTATCTTGCCTTCGTCAGTCTCTTAACTTCCTCGCTCCGAATATATGCTCACGTGACATTGGACGATCCTCAGGTTAGGAGCGAGTCCGAGAAGATGTTTCGAGAAATACGTCGATGTATGCATCTCATTTTCCTCAATTTTTCCTTGCATTTTACTGATGAAGCTGCTTGGTTTGTAGTCGATTATCGACCTTCTCATTCCGGGACAGAGCCCAGGGATTAAAGAGCCTTTGGTGGATTTGTATGGCAAACCTGAACTGCTGTTCTTCGGTCCAGATGGTAATTGGATCAAAAAATTTCACGCTTTTTTGGATCGTAGCTGATTTTGCATTGTCTGATAGAGGGCACAGCTGATATGATGGACTGGGCTGCCCGTAAGTTCTTGCTATTTCTTCGGTGAACCTCTGAATAATCGACCTTCTGATAGTGCACGCCCGCACTCGTGGTGCCGAGACTTGGTGGAAGTCGTTCACCACCGGAAAGAGTGCAGAGACTCTCGGAGGAGTACCTCATGATACCTATGGAATGACTTCCTTGTCTATCCGTCAATATGTGCTTGGGATTTATAAACAGCTTGGATTGAGGGAGAAGGATATTACAAAGGTACAGACTGGAGGACCTGGTATGTGTTATTATCCTCACGTGACAAGGAAGGTCATTTTTTTGACTTTTCTTTTTTTGATATTTAGATGGTGATTTGGGCTCCAGTACGTCGTCCTTCGTGTTGGCGAATACAAGAGATACTGACCGGTTTTCCCAGATGAAATCTTGCTGTCTTCGGACAAAACAATCGCCGTCATCGATGGAAGTGGTGTTCTCGCTGACCCCGTCGGCATTGACCGTCCAGAGCTCATCCGACTCGCCAAAGCCCGTTTAGCTGTGAAGCACTTCAATACTGCCAAGTTGAGTAAGGACGGTTACCTTGTGAAAATTGAGGATCAAGATGTTAAATTGCCTTGTATGAGTTTCTTTTTCTTCGCTTTGGATATTCAATGCTTAATCAGAGTTTGTAAATAGCTGGTGAACTTGTTCTGGACGGTACTGACTTCCGTAACGGAGCTCATTTGCGGTTCAAGGCTGACTTGTTCGTTCCTTGTGGTGGACGGTTAGTATGAGTTCTTTTGTGGATATTTTCTCGTGACTGATGAAGTTTGTTTACCCATTCTAGACCTGAAGCCGTCAATATTTCAAATATGGCTGCGCTCATCGACGCCGATGGCAAAGCTCACTTCAAGTATATCGTCGAGGGTGCCAATTTGTTCTTGACCCAACAAGCACGTCTGCATCTTGAGAAACGCAAGGTCATTTTGTTCAAAGACTCCAGTGCCAACAAGGGTGAGTGTCTCCGGATTTGTCGCATGGTTTCATGGCGCTCAACCATCTACTCCTTTTTAGGTGGTGTAACGAGTTCCTCCCTCGAAGTCCTCGCCGGCCTTGCCCTCTCCTCAGAAGAATATACCGACCTCATGATCTTCAAAGGCGGCAAGCCAAGCAAATTCTACCAGAGCTACGTCAAAGATATCCAAGGCAAGATCACTGAAAATGCTGCCAACGAGTTCAGCTGTATCTGGAAAGAGCACGCCCGTTTGCGTGGTGTCAAACCACGAACGACCATCTCCGACGAGCTCTCACAGACTTTGAATAACCTTCAGGCTGAATTGGAATGTTCAGATTTGTATGATGATGTTCCGAGTCGAAATGGGGTGATGCGTAGTGCTATTCCGAAGACTCTTGTGGATTTGGTTGGTTTGGACACATTGCTGAAGAGATTGCCTGAAGCTTATCAGAGGGCCTTGTTTTCGAGTTGGGTGGCATCCCATTTTGTGAGTTTTATTTCCTGATCTGTAGTGGGGAGATTGGTTGCTCATTGCTTTTCATCTAGATCTACAAGTACGGTGTCAGTGGCTCGAGCGTCGACTTCTTCCATTTCGCTAGGGGCCTCGCTACCAGTGCCTAAGATAATTTCTTTTCTTTTTCTTCATGTTCAAAAAAAGGATTAGTATCTGGACTACATACCACTAAGGGGCAGGAAATGGTCCAAAGTCTAATGAGCTTGTGCACTCCGTATTTCATATTATCTGTAGTATTACTATATTCGAAGCTCTAGAGTCTAGACCTCAAGATACGCAAAATCAAATTCGATCTCTTTTCTACTTGTTTCATTTTTGGTAGCCGTGACCACTGTAACTGTAACTTGAACTTGATAACAAACATTCATTTCACCCTTCCGAGCTCAGCTCTCAAATTGTACCTTACATGGCAGAAAAAACCCCATCGGCTTCAACTCTGTTTCATGCGTTGCAACGAACTGAGAGCACGTTCGAGGAAATTCCAGTGATGTCCGACTTTTAAAACTTCATCCGCTTGGGGATTCTCGTTGAGAACTCGGCAGTGACATTCGGGATGCGCGTAGCCAGGATCCAGTAGCACGTCGACGACTTGCTGATCTTATTCGAGATGCTTGTATAAATGTACGTCTCGCTCCGTTTATCTGGCTCTTGCTACTACTAATAAATCACTACATCTACTTATTTATAGGTTGGATTTTTCTACAGTGAGTTGCGGTTTTTTTGACTACTTTTATTTTTTAATAGATAAGAAATTGACCGTGTCGTGGGTCCTATCCTTGGATGAATTGTTCTAAGTTCAATCCCATGGGATTCCTGAAGAAGTTATAGACAACACTGTTAAAGCAGCCAAGAAGTACTTTTCCCTCCCCGAGGCTGTAAAGATGGAGGTTGGTCTAATGTGCCCCGAATGGATCCCTTTTTGTGTACTTGATCACGTAGGACACCTTGTTTCTTCTCTGACAGCTAGATATCCATAAATCTCCCAACTTTAAAGGCTACACTGCTCTCCTCGGCGAAAATACCGATTCCACAGGGCTTGGGGACCTTCACGAAGGTTTTGATCTAGGTTGGGAGCCTCATCCTTCAGCTAATGAAGGTGATACATCGCGATCCGCAAGGAATGATGGCGCTATGACTGGTGCTAACATCTGGCCGGACGGTTTGCCCGGCTTTAGGGAAACTGTTTTGGATTACTAGTACGTTTATCTTCCCATGTGGTTCACTGTGTTCTCGCCACATTTGAGGCACTGATTTTCCTTGGCGAACTGCCTAGTCACAGGGTCCTTCAAACCGGTCAGCTCTTATTTCCGCTATTTGCTCTAGCACTTGAGCTTCCAGAGAATTTCTTCGACGATAAGGTGATATTTTTCGAATGGCAACTCTATTATCGACTACGAATTTACGGTGTGCATGGGATATCCTTAGACGACAAAACCTGCTGCGATTATGCGCCTTCTTCATTACCCGCCACAAAGTCCAACTAACTTCGATCCAGATGGAAGACAGATTGGAATCGGTGCCCATACAGAGTATGATCATCCCCAGCGACCTAAAAATAACAGTTTATCCGGAGTTTGACCTTTCTTCCGCTTCTCCTACAGTTATGAAGTGAGAGATATTGATCAAGTTGATAACATGGCTCTAATTATACGCCACTGTTCTCGTACAGTGCTTTACTATATTGTGGCAAGATCGTGCTGGCGGATTGCAAGTTCGTAATACTGCAGGAGAATGGGTTGATGCAGTCCCCATTCCTGGAACGTTGGTTCTCAAGTACGTTCAGGAATGTCCTCACTACAAGCCTTATCTAATTTCGTGCCCTCTTCTCACTGGACCCTTACTTAGTCTAGGAGACCAGTTTGCACGATGGACAAGTAAGTGTGAATGACGCCGCAACTAAGGCCGCAACAAATCAACTTGCTATCACTATAGACGACGTTTTCAAATCCACATTGCATCGTGTGATTAACCGATCTGGTATAGAACGTTATTCCGTCCCACTCTTCCTGGGCACCGATTACCATGTACTTCTAGAAGTGAGGAGTTTTGGACTTTTTTATAATTATTCTTTATTTTTTTTTGACAAATACTGTTTACATAGCCTATTCCCACCTGTGTTAGTCCAGGGTCGCCTAGCAGATATGAAGTCATTACTGCCGGAGAATACGTCAAATCCCGTCTTGAAGCCACATACGCCCATTCTTCCGCTGAGTAATACCCGTCGGCACCGCTTGATCAACGTAGGATACGCGCATTCAACGAGGCATAACGAGGGGAAGGAACTACGATAAGAAATCCCTTGGAAACGTCGCAGACAGGAGGAAGGCCAAGACTTTTTTGCCATATGTAATATGGGACGCTTTACGCCAATTTCGAACTCGTTGACGAGAAATGTTTTGTAAAAACAATAAAAATAATCGCGCACCCACTATTTTTATCCAGTTCCAAAGTTCCGCGGTTCAGTGGGTCAAAGTTACGGGGATGTACCTAATTACATCTGTGATTTTGGGCGATATGGTGCTGTAGCTACCTCACGAAAGGCTTTGCGATTCTTTTTTTGTTATCTAGATAGGGTGCAATCTTGAAACAATGCAGACCTAGTATTTTTATCTAGTTCCAAGGCCATCCAGGTTCCACGGTTCAGAGTCGTATCGTTATACAGGGATGTAACTACTACTTACATCAGTCTTACATCTAGTGCTGCAACTACCCCACGAAAGGTTTTGATAGCCTTTGATATATTTAGATGTGATGCAACAAATGTATGGTGGAATTCGAAGAAAAATCTAAACGAAGTGCTCCGGAACAAGGGTGCTGTGATTGAGAACTGGCTGAGAGCACTACTATTAGGATAGATGTCTACCAGATGTTCGGTGTGGCTCCGACTAACCTTTTCGGTGCCCAAATTTTGAGGGCCAGCAGTTGTCGGGGTGCAATCGCGGTGTCTTAGCAGTACTAGTTAGGCAACATGCAGGGTCCAGGCGACAGGGCCGGTTGAAACGGTATATTGGATTGTGCTTGCAACAGTCCTCCTAACCCGATACATGTGTAGTCTGCGTGGTAGATAGGGAGATTAAGAACGCTTCGCTGGTGGTAATGATCAAAAATTTACTTATGACGATGACGATATCGGTTCTCCGCTTCGAGGATCAGATATTTTGTTTAAATTCTTTGGACAGTAGTGAGAAACCATTCATGACATATGTCAAGCACCTTGGCAGTGGGAACCTTGGGGGAAAAATGGATACGGGCGCAGATCGACAAGAATTTGCCAATTTGCTATTGGTCAAGAATTATTCCGTCCGACAAATAATTGTCTCGTAATTGGGTTTATTCTGAGTAGTGATGATGAATAATCCATCGCCCTCTGAAGTGAACTTTTTCGTGGAGCTTTTGTGAAATTTTTTATCGCGTGAGACTTTGGTTGCATCATCGTGATTGACCGACAGCGTCAAAGTATCATTGACGACAGTCGAACGCTTCTTAATCCATACCCGTCGGTGCCCCGGGTATGGGTTATAGGAGATTATGGGTTATCAGAGGTCGGTTTTGGTGTAGATTTCGATTTGGTGCCGGCCAGGGTTATGGGGGTTATGGCTTACTAGACGTATGGGTTCGGCTATAGTATCAGAGTGCGTCCGACACAAGGTATGTACAATAATCGCCGGTGGCCGTACAGATGGTTTCCGTTGTCATCGGTTAAAGACATCGGAAATACTAGTGAACTAGAGAAAGTGGGAGGAGTAGATTCCTGGAGTTTCTGAGCCCTTCAGGTTGCGAGACTCAGTATTACATCAGCGAGATCTCGTCAAAAACCTGCGTCGTTCAAAGTCCCAGAAAGTCATCAAGTCCACGATGAGAAGACAGGGGCGGTCAAGAATACGTTCTGGCTTTTGAGAGACGGCATGGCATCATGGGCGCCTCAGGCAAGTTTGTCGGGGGTTTTGGGGTCCATGTTGATATTCAAAGTCCGACCGCCGAGGAGACTGGCAGCCGGTTCTTTCAGCTTCTTTGATCAAATTTTAGTCTCTTACCACTTACCATCGTCTTTTTCATTGAGATATGATGCCCAAGCTCATTTTAAGCAAGCACTGTGGCGCAAGTTATAACAAGACGATCCAGATGTAGCACGTGACTCCCTTGGATGCTTGCTGCCGTCATTGCCGACTGCATATGCAGGGCCGTGACCTGCCGTGACATTGCGGCAAAGCTATTAACAGGCATTCTCAAGTCGAGACTTCTTTGAACAGACGAAACTATTCAAGCCTTATTAGTGTTTAGAACGATACGGGAGAAGATAAAGTCTTAAAGCCGTATGCAAAGGTCCCTCCATATTTATCTTTGATCAGAGATCTGCAATTGTCACATTGCATGCATGTGAGGTTCTAGGAATCTGATGGATTGTTCCGCCGGCCAATGAAAGACCTTTATAAAACTCCTGCAATAGTCCTGATAACTTATCCTCTCAGCCTAGCCATACACAGCTCCCGTCGTGGGCTCTACTACTTTCAATGGCTTCCCCTTCTTTTCTTTCTAACGCTGACACGACCCTGCTTAGCATAGATTCCGTCACTGTCGACTCAACTACTAAGTCTTCGCTGCATCCTTCCGATATATTCAGCGTAGAGGGTCTCATTGTCGTTATCACTGGGGGTGGAACGGGTAGGTGTATAATTCTCATTGCGTCTCCCTCGCGATTGCAAAACTTACCCTTGGTGAATACTCCGGCTAACGATTTGAGTATAGGTATAGGGCTTATGATGGCAACTGCTCTTGAGAATAATGGCGCCACTGTTTACATTGTCGGCCGACGACTAAATATCCTTGAAATGGCCGCGAGGGAAAACAATGTACGAGTTCTTCACTTAGTACATGTCGCTCTTATTCGGCCCTTTGCTTCGCTTCTTTTCCTATTAACGTTCAAATTCTTATATGCTGAAATATTGGTTGAACAGAAATTTAGTAAAATAATTCCTGTAGAAGGCGATGTGTCTAACCGAGAAAGTCTGTTGACAATAGTTGACGCTGTCAAAGCTCGTCATGGATATATTGATCTCCTTGTCAATAATGCTGGCATTGCCAGGAACCTTCTCCCACATCCCTTGCCTTCACCACTCGATGAGTCACAAGTTGTACGCCCCCCTTCCCCACCAGCTTCTCCATTGCGCGGGCCATCGACGCCGTCTATCAAAGCATTTCAAACTGCGCTCTGGGATACTGGTTCGCCCGAAGATTTTGCTGAATCCTTTGCTACCAATGTTACCGCTGTCTACTATACAACAGTTGCTTTCCTTGATCTTCTTCACCAAGGAAATATTCGGAGACGCCGTTTGGAGTTCCCTATGAACCCAAACAGTCTCTCACGTCCGCCTCATCATACTTCACAAGTTCTATCTATATCATCATCCGGTTCTTTCCGGTTGGACCCTCGGATTCTGTCAGTGTCATATACACTTGCAAAAAGTGCATGCACGCATCTAGGGAAACTCCTTGCGAATCTGCTCACTCCTTGGGGGATCCGGAGTAATGTGCTGGCACCTGGAGTATGGCCGACTGGTACTGTGCTCTTTATCTTCTAGTCGGTGGCTGTATTTGCTCATGCTCTCTATTTTGTGAAACGGAAGACATGACGATATCTCCGACACCAACTTTCAAGCTGAACCCAGATACCCTAGCGGAAACGGTCCCTTTACGTAGAGTTGGAACGCAAGAGGTTCGTATCATCCTATCATTTTAATGCGTGTGAAGATATTTAATATTATTGTGCTAAATTTGTAGGACATAACGGGTACTATCCTTTTCCTGGCGAGTCGGGCTGGCGCCTATGTTAATGGCGCTGTGTGGCTCGTCGATGGTGGCCGGATTGGCACCGTGCCAAGTAATTATTAAAGTTTCAATCCTGGGACATGGTGGTGTTGTATCGTTTGATTCTTAGGATTACTACTAAGCTGGGGCCACGGATTAATGTAATGGTAGTAATATCACTGTATCTATTAGCCATGTTTTCTAACTGTTGATACCCTGACAATTTATTACAGTTATACATTTATAGTTCAACACATCTCTAATACTCACTTTGAAGTCGGGAAATCATCCTCCGACTCGGAGTTAATTGTAAAGATCACCGATGTATATCGGTCCTCCACTGGACCTCCAGCAGTAACAAGTTGAACCAGTCGACTTTTTTATAATGCATGGATTTTTCCTGAGACCCGGGTATTTTTGCAGGGAAATTTATGCATAATGCATAGGCCAAATTTTGGGGTATGCAGTGTTAGAAATATGGTCACCATGCAATGATAACAACTTTATTTTGGAATAGTCGCGGTCAGGGGAAGAAACCATACAAAAAAGTGAGAAAAATAGAATTGAGGTGTGACCCCACTTGCTTCGGATTACCGAAGCAACTTTGTCAGTTCCCCAGTTCCGTGCACACCTGAGTCGCTCAAACGATTATCGATGCATTCTTATCTTAGATATCTTGTTAATCCTTGCTGCAGTGTATAAGTAATTTAAATTCTCACCGGCGTTATGGAGGAGTAGACTTCACGTGATTTATTGCTCATCCAATATTACTCGAGTTGATAATCAAAAAAAGTTCTTATTTAACAAAACGTGCAACGACGCTGTCTCGTACATTTTTCAGTTCAACCTTTCGTAGGAGCTGGAAGCCTATCCCTGTCGTCGCCGTTGTCCCTTTATACAAGAGATCTTATTCGATGGCGCCCACTGGCACAACTCCTAGTGACGAAACCCCGAGCAAACATTCTAAAGTTGTAAGTCAAGGAAGAAGGTGACAAGAACTCTAGAAACCTGATAAATACTTGGGGGGATATAGGTTATCATTGGATCTGGTCCTGCAGGACATACTGCTGCGATCTATCTTGCACGGGCAAATCTAAACCCAGTCCTCTACGAAGGTTTCTTAGCAAATGGTTTCGCTGCTGGTGGTCAATTGACGACGACGACCGATGGTGAGAACTCCATCCTTGTTCCAATCTCCCCCCTCACTTCTATATCTCTCACTCTCTTATCTAGTGGAAAACTTCCCCGGTTTCCCAACGGGAATCCTTGGCCCTGAACTCATGGACAAGTTTCGTGACCAATCCATACGTTTTGGCACACGCGTAGTTACAGAGACTGTTTCTCGGGTTGATCTTTCTTCTCGTCCATTCAAGTACTGGTCCGACGATTCGGAGCCAAACACTGCAGATGCTATTATCATCGCTACGGGTGCAAGTGCTAAACGATTGGGCTTGAAGGGAGAGGACATTTATTGGCAAAGTGGTATCAGTGCTTGTGCTGTGTGTGATGGTGCTGTTCCAATCTTCAGGTTTGCATTATGGATATTCCTTTAATTCGCGGACCCCTTACACTCCGCCCCTCCATAGGAATAAACCTCTGGCTGTAATCGGCGGAGGCGATTCAGCAGCTGAGGAAGCTACATGTATGAGAATTTTTTCCCCTCAATTCCCACTTATAGTTCACACTTATTCCATCAGATCTGACGAAATATGGTTCCCATGTTTACGTTCTTGTCCGTCGAGGTGAACTAAGGGCGTCAAAAATCATGGCTAAGCGTGTAATGAACCACCCCAAGATCGTGAGCTTATCCTGAATCTTCACGTTCTATTCAAAGGAGTTAAACAAGAAATTTTTCCCCAGACGATATTGTGGAACACAGTTGCGACGGAATGCCAAGGAGACGGCGACTTACTGAACAACCTCCGCATAAAGAACGTGCAGACAGGAGAGGAAAATGACCTTCCTGTTCGCGGGCTGTTCTACGCCATCGGTATGCCATCTCTCTTTTCTCATGATCTTATCTGAATATTCCCAGGGCATGAACCTGCAACGGCTCTATTCCGCTCGCAATTACAAACTGATCCCGATGGTTACATCATTACTGTCCCAGGGACAACACAGACGTCCGTAAAGGGTGTATTCGCAGCTGGTGATGTGCAAGATAAGCGGTACAGGCAGGCCATCACAAGTGCCGGTAGCGGCTGCATGGCTGCTCTGGAAGTAGAGAAATTGCTCGCTGAGGAAGAAGAGTTCGGAGAGTAGACAACTTTGGGCGAGTTTCCATGCATAAAGGTTTCTTTTCTTCTTTGTCAAGTTATTTTTTAGTGGATCCTGGATTAAATGAGTTCTCTTGTATAGATAGAGGATTTCGGATAAGCTATTCAATGTAGAACTTTTCTTTTGGACAAGGAATCAGCGGGGACTACATAGGACCATTTCTGTCAAATCCATCACAAGAATGGATTCCGGCTACTAAAGCATATGATCATATGTCTTCGCCTTCTGGAATGAACCACAAGCCCGGCGACTTTAGATGAATCGCAACCAACGCCAATCTGAATCACGAACTTTTAAGATTTCTCCGGCTACTTATTAGCTCGGGACTTCCAATCCGCAGAAATGGATCTAAGATAAAAGGCATCCCAAACTTACTTGACCTTTTCCCCTCCTGTTATTTACGCTTTCTTGAGGGTTTACTGGGGGTAGCTTGGGCTTCCTCAACTTCTTCATCCGAGTCCGCACCAAAACTACTGCCGATGCCTTGTTTCGGGTTCAGAAGCAGAATATCCGGTGAACTAGTCATCATGAATTCTTCTTCGTCGTCCTCATCTAGAATACCCAGTTGGCTACCGGAGAGGAAAGTTCCATTTTGCTCGTGGTTCTTCGGGTTTCCTTTGAGATCTTTTATGGGCGCGATCCCTAAAGATGCTTGACCGAAACTCAACGTTTTGGTGGATGTCAAACGTGGTTTGACAGGCGTTTCCTCGACTAAAGTAACACCAAGGTCTTTAACCTTTTTGTTCACCGGCGCTGCCGTCTCCGGTTTCGGACCTCTCTCACTAGTAGTAGCCTTGTCCTTGGGTTTAAGTTTCGGTTTAAACACACGGGACATGCTAATTTCACGATTAAGCACGCGTTTCTTTGGTGGAGCGGCACTCGCTGCTCGCTCTCGTTCCTTCTCTTGAGCTAGAGACATAGAAAGCGAACGTGAACGCGACCTTACTAATGCACGTGCGTCGGTTTTTGACTTTGTGGTAGTTCGAGATGATGTAGATAATGTAGGTGATGGGAGACGAGATACGGAAGGTTCTCGCGTTCGAGAGAGGGATTCTTTGAGTGGTTTGAGCTCGGGTTCGGGAGAAACGTTTCGCGAAGTGGATGCGTTTGATGAATGGTCGGAGAATAGAGAGCTGGGGAAGACTTTAGATCGGAGGAGGGCACAAGCCTCTGGTAGTTGAGTTTTAAATCTAGATTCGACTGGTTAAATAATAATAATATAGATCCAGTTGCATTAAAGAAAATACTCGCTGGCGTTCCACATCTTCAGCAAAAATTTGTATCCAATCACGTTCCTCTTTGGATATGCGGTTAGGCGATGAGGTTTTCATCCCTGGTATACCCGCAACATCCAAGCTTCCGATGAGCTGCCACATTGAGAGTTTATCCATAAATGCCTCTAATTCATCTTCAATAGTGGTAGAAGGGGCAGGGGGCTCCCGAGACCGTTTTCGTTTCTTCGAGGAATCCGGGGGTGGAGGTAGAGATCCAGCAAGCGAGAGCTTCAAAAAATAGAGTAATATCTGTATCTGCACCCTGTATTCTATCAGCCACCGCAGTTTCTCTCTTGTGAAACTGAAAAAAATGAAATGACATACTCTCGCCTTTCCATTCTTTCAAAGTACTTCTGCCGCCATTTTGGAAAAACCCAAGGACCGTCTGCTGATTCTGGTAAACAACTTTGGGTCTCATCGTCCGCCTTTTCGTGTGTCAAGGCGTACCACATCATCGTCTCTTCCATTTCTCCGGCACCTCCACCATCAGATAAGATTTGGGGTAGTTCAATATGATATTTATTGGCAGATGAACGTGTTGTAAGCAATAATGGAGCCAAAAACGCGTGCATTGGGTGTATAGACGCGTCGGATATTGATGGGGCGTTGACGCGTTGTAATGAAGGTACCAGGAGACGTAGTGGCATAATGGACTATATGAAACAGATTGAATGAGTTCTCGTTGTGAGGTGTGTGTGAATTTGAATGAGAAGCTAACTTCTGGAAGCCATAGGAATTGGAGATAGGTTCGAGCAACATATTGGTCGAGTGGTTCGGCGTGCAACTCGAATGGATAGTCTGTTGAGATCGATTTCTCTTGAACAGCTGACCAATTGACTTTTTTCCTGGAATCTAAGGTATAGATGAGTTCAGTAATTGCCATGGCAAACTAAGACTAAGGGAAGTTCAATGCATGAGAGGTTTCGGGGCTTGACCGGCATCGGTGTCTGCCGTGTTATAAGTAGAAGTTCATTTGCTTAGAGCGCAACCCTATGTCTGGCCAAACAGCATCAGATTCTGAAGTCAGCTTCACCATTGCAGTTCCGGATGAACGCCTCTCTACCTTGCAGCAGAAATTAGCCTTGACCACTTTTCCTGACGAACTCGAAGGTGCTGGGTGGGACTACGGTGCACCTCTTGCAGATATCCGTCGTTTAGTCTCTCGTTGGAAGGAGGGTTATGACTGGAGGAAGCACGAGGCCCAATTGAATGCTGAACTACCCCAGTTCACGAGGGACATTGAAGTAGAAGGGCACGGAACACTCAACGTTCATTATATTCACAAGAAGAGCGAAGTTGTAGATGCGATACCTTTGCTGTTTGTCCATGGATGTGAGTCGAACAATTATTGGGGACAATTCTTTTATTCTAAACAAACTATTTATATTTCTCCAAGGGCCTGGAAGTTTCATCGAAGTCCGGAAGATTTTACCTTTGCTTGTACAGGCAGATGCAGAACATCCGAGCTTTCATGTCGTTGCGTTAAGTTTACCTGGATACGGCTTTTCAGAGGCTCCCAAGAAAGCAGGTTTCGCATTGGCGCAGTTTGCAGAGGTGTGTGCAATCGTCCTCAATTGGTTGCAATAGAATTAACTCCAAGTCTACAAGGTTGGCAATAAACTGATGATCGCCCTGGGTTACAATGAATATGGTAATGAAAGTTGTTGAGTGTGTTTACTGGTACTCACAATAAATATTTTAGTTACTCAAGGTGGAGACTGGGGACACATGGTGCGTTTAAAGACCAGCAGCCCCTTTGTAAGAATTCTAAAACCAAAACTTGTATCCTCACCAGATCACACGAAAGATGGCTCAGGAATACGGTCATAAACATAGCAAAGCATGGCATTCCAATATGCCTATGTAAATATACTTTCCGTTTCATCAACACCGTCCGTAAACTGATTTTTTTCTCTTCCCCGTTAAGCACTGCCGCGCCTCATCCTATTCATCGCCCTTTTCTCCTACTATCGCATCTCTTGTTCAGCTACACGCCTGTGGAAAAAGAAGGTCTCAAACGTGCCGCTTGGTTTCAACAGAAGGGAATAGGCTATTATACGCAACAGTCTACCCAGCCACAGACACTCGGGTATGGTCTCGCAGACTCCCCCGTTGGATTATTATCGTGGATCTATGAGAAGCTCGTCGTTTGGACGGACAATTATCCCTGGGACGATGATGAAGGTAAGTTAGCCGCCCTTCTCTCCCATAACAAAGGGGTTGAACTTGCCTGTGTAAAATTTCTACGTTATCAACAGTCCTTACTTGGATCTCTATATATTTGTTCTCCCGAGCAGGTCCTGCAGCTTCATTACGGATCTATTATGAAGTGATAAAAGCTACCCCCGACGCATTCACATCACTTCAGCATACTACTATCCCTATGGGATACTCGTACTTTCCGAAGGAGCTTGCACCCTTGCCACGGAGGTACGCTCTCATTCTCCAACGGTTCTAAAAAAAACTAAACTTAATATAATCTCAAATCTTCACGCATTCCCTTTCTCATCCAGATGGTTGCGAGCGCCTAATCTTGTTTTCCAGTCCGAGCACGATAGCGGAGGTCATTTCGCCTCACATGAAAAACCTGAAGAGCTAGTTGGAGATCTGAGGAAGATGTTTGGGAAGGGCGGACCTGCGTTTGGAGTTGTTCCAGGGAAAGTGGGATACGCTTGAGATGGGAAAATGCCTGGATGTTGTGTTCCTGCTGATGATTTATGCAAACCCCACACATTTTTAACATCTCTTTGCTCTTTGTAAACTATTGGTAGTCAGGCGCTAGCTCTGAAGTGCCGTGCTCTCTGAAATAAATGTATTTTGAATAATATCAAACTCAAAATCTATGGAGCGTTGATGACGACGGCAGCGATTCAGACTTGCCGCCAACTACATTCGAACATGCCTCCACCTCCAAATGTCACTATTCCACTATCATCTACCCCGTCTTTCATACCATCCTCATGCTTGAACCTACCGTGTCCCCTATTGCTAGTCAAAGCAGCTAGTCCTGAGCCTACACCCTCTCCAGCTGTTCCCTAGTCTCCCGTAGTCAGACTAATAAAATTCGTAGTCTTTTTTTATTTGTATCGATTGACGACTTACTCATATATAACTGTTCCCGAAATTTTTAAGATTCTAGTTCAATGTCTTCAATCACACAGGTCGAAGGGAGTTTTTCGCCCACTCCATACACACGTAGCAAGTGGAAATCGCTCGTAATGGTACCACGTATAGACAAGCAGGGGTTTTGAGGTTTGGTGACTATGTAGCGTTGGCTGAGAAGGCAGCCATTGTTGAACTAGGAGGCTCTGGCGGGACTGTGTGGATTGCACTAAAAGAAGCCTTCATATAATGTCCCTTTCGTCTTGACTTTTCTGCTGCTTCGAGTACACGGTACGACAAGTGCCTGTGTGTGCGGATCAAGATGCAAAGAAGTCTGCGGCTTCCGATGTTCGTATTTCACTTGTTGGTATCTTTGCTTTGATTTTTTTGTATCTCTCTAATCGAGGAGGCGGTCTCTCTGGCTTTGGATGTTGTTATGCTATATATTAGTTCTTGTATAAAAAATACTTAGGATGTCTCATGAGGATTCCGGAGTTCTCAAGTCTGTCATCCTCGTGCCATGTGGACTGAGAGACCTCGGAGAAAGACAGTGACTCTCGTAAAAACCATGAAAAATGACTTATTGTTTGATATCCTGAAAAACGAAAAGAAATTTCAAGATGATAAGAAAAAAGGAGAACGAGTCATGGATTATTTGTGGATTATAATCAAAGCCTTTTATTGTCGAGGAAGATTGTGTATATATCTATTGCGCTGAATGCCTTCATTGACACACTCGCGTCTTCCGAGGCTCTGCTACCACAGTTGCAGTGGTTGCGATTGTAGGGTCCACGGGCAACTGTATACTAACTTGTACATACAGTGGGGGTGTACTGGGCAGCGCTGGTCCATATAACGATGAGAAACTTTAAAAAAGCAAAGGAAACGGCCTCACCTATTATATAACATGCTACTGAATGAGCTCAAGCCCAAAAATTACAGGTAAACAACAATAGAATGCTGCATACAGCACTACACTGCACTGGCGGCCTACCAGTCGATGAAGCTAGGGTAGGAATATGATCAGCTAGGGTAATTGTGACGATTTCTTACAACAACGCATATATATAACACCCTGTTTGTTGGAACTCATCACAATCGAGGCCAGTCACTTCGATAACAATCCTATCACAGTGACCACATCCCTGCACGGCCCCGTCTAACTGCATTCTCCAGCGGCTCTCCGAGTTCCATCTCTATGAGGTTATCAACCTCGCTGGGAGTGAGCTCCTGAGTAGAGTTGATGAACGTCTAAATGGCTTCTTGAGATCTGGTATATGTGTCTGCACGTAGTGGAGTCTGATGATTATCACCGCGTTCTTGAACACGACCGCCGTAGATACCGATCTATTGTGGCGCGGGGTTGATCAAGAGACCAGTTAAGAGCAAGGAGACGGACTGGTGGGAGAATTTCGAAGTCGAATATCGAAGAGATTGTCAGTGTTGCTTGAGGTGGTTATCCCTATCGTAGGAGTTAGATGAGGGGAATGTGAAAAAAGAAGAGATTAAAAGTATTACTTGTCTGCGATCACGATGTCATGTTTGTGCAAGAGGTCCTACTTTTGATGAATATTGGTGCGGTTCTTTTGACATCGACATCGTCATTTTGCTTTAAGTATGACTGAATCCAAAAATGTGAGCTAGAGTTACATAACGAAGGAAAAATAAGAAAGTAGAAAATAGACAACAACATCTTGGTAACGCCTCCTTGAGTTGTTTCTCGCAACAGACAATTCCTCATTACATAATTTGTTTTCAACTCTCAACTCTCCTTATTGGCCTGAAGGTTGGGGAAAGAAAGATTGTGATTCAGCGCGAGGTTCTCCGAGGTCTTGCATGTGTTTCGGCATGGTCTACTGGTCAGGCTTCTAGAACGGGGATTTTTTGCTCATAATTCTTGGAATCCTTGATCATCGCGTGCAAGCTGCGAATTTAATGGAGGGTACTCAGTCAAGGATCAAAAATTTAAATTTATGTACTTGTCTGTGAGGGCCGTCGTGGCAGAAGCACGCGGCATATACGAGTTCTTTTTTTTCTTTGTTTGGAATCTTTGCGGTCCATAACTTATAATGGCGCTAAAAATCCTGGAATTTCACCAAGGACGGAAGGCATGATCGTGCATGAGTGACGATACCTGAACAAAGCGTGAGATTTAAATTGATATGCATAAAACCAACCGACATTTCCGAGTAGCAATCCAATGCCAATTGCTAACTGAATCCACATTTAGTAAATATTTGCATTCTAAATAATATATCACACACCTGGACTGGTGCAACCCATAACTACATTTTTTTTTAGTGAAAAATACTTCATGCAGCGGAAAGCGAAACAGCCTACTTGAAAACTCAGAGAATCTATCCATTCTTGAGTGTCGTGTCCATGGTCCATATTTGATACTCGCGCTCTTCCTAGCACTGGTCCTGAGAAGGATAACCGCGTTGAGAATAAGAGTCAGACGGACGAAAGATAGGCAGTGCCAAGACCCCGAAGGGAAGAAGTCGGCGCCGGCTAAGGCACCGTGACGCCCCCCCGAAAAAACGCCAGTAACGAATTCCATAAATGGAACTCGTAACCACTGAGAGGGACCACGTCGCACCTCGAGAGGGAGGTTTTCGAGGGGGAAAACTCAGAACTGACGGGGTACGTGCAACGGCCAAGGCACTAGCTGGTGTTTTTATGATGTTGTGCCATTACGGGGTATTGGAGAATGAGAGAAAAGCAGATTGACGAGCAACCAAAGTTTTAGCAGGTCAAAGCCGGGTGGCAAGGATCAATCGATCACTGCTTATCTTTCTTATTGATTGACACTCACCATGCATCACCTTGATCGCTCACCACAACTCACTGTTCAATGATATGAAGCGACGCGGCAGTTTTGAGAAACTTTTCAAGTCCAAGAAGCAAAAATATTCATCTCTGACCATCAATGATGCTCTGGATTCAAGCCCTGAACCACCAACTTCGACATCAACAATCATAACAAGCGCCGCTGATCCCACGCCCGGACCACTCATTCCCGCTAGTGCTGCGACTCCAAGCGCACAAGTTGTTCAAGTCGCCGCCGGCGCTACCGTGAGTGTTCAACTTCACCCTGACCCATCGTATCTTCAAGTACCTAACCATCGTCATCCATCAGACTGCCCATGACCTCCGAGTCTCTACTTCGGTTTCTGCTCTGGCGATCAATGATCTTGCTCCTGTAAGCGTTCCAGACACTGGCGTTTATGTGAGCGTTCAACTTAGCCCATCTCATCCGTGATTACTCAATCAGCGTCGTTGATCAGACTACCCATGAACTCCAAGTCTCCACTTCGAACTTGAGATCCGCGGAATCAGAACAAAGTCCTTTGGTGAGTGCTTAGACCATGTGTTCTCGGCTTTCGCTTATGATCAGCAGGCTCAACAATCTGTCTCGGGTCTCTTTTCAACTACCCAGAGTGTCCTGATCACTGGTGGCACTTTTGTAAGTCTTTTTCATAAGTTATGTACATGATCTAAGACTAATTGACAATTGTACATACAGAACAATAATGTCAATATGCTCTCTGCCAATACTAGTGAAGAGCAGATGAATATCCCTGTAACTCATAAACCCAACTCCAGTCCAATTTTTACTGGACAGCAGGATGTACTTGATATACTTGGGAAGATTTTTGTTCATTGTGCTACTAGTAGACTGGTATCAAGGTGCTCTTGTCTCCTCTGGGGATTAGGGGGGATTGGGAAGACCCAGATTTGTCTCAAGTTCATAGAAGAAATGTCTGATAAGTAAGGTTCTTACTCTGCTATTAACACCATATTCATTTCTTGATAGTTTTTCACATGTCTTCTGGGTTGATGCCTCCTCTCAAGAGAGCATGAAAATGTCTCTCAAGGGCATATCTAACCTTCCTACTGCACAAGGTTTTGGTGTGGATGGCTCAGTTGAGTCTGTCCTCCAGTGGATATCTTCTCTCAAAGAAGAATGGTTGATTGTGTTTGATAATGCTGACAATCCTTCTCCAGAGGTGGTGGTCAAGTTCATGCCTCCAGGTAACAGAGGTAATATTCTGATTACCAGCAGAAACAGATCCATGGGAAGGATTGTATCATTTGAGAATAAAATTGAGATCCATGAAATGAAGGAGCCAGATGCTATAGCTCTACTTCTTAAAGCCAGCTGTTTGGATCCATCAGCTGAGCATGTAGAAGCTGCCAAAAAGATTGTGACTGAACTTGGCTGCATTCCTCTTGCTATTGATCATGCTGGGGCCTATATTGAGGCTGGGAAATGTGATATTGATCAATATCTGAGGCAATTCTCATTGCATCGTAAGGCTCTTATGTCAGATGCTACATTCACTGGAGCATCAAAGTATGATAAAACAGTGTATGGGACTTGGGATCTTTCCTTTAAAGAAATTGAAAGGAGGGCTGGTGGACATTCCACTGTTGGAGATGCACAAGCAGCCCAGGCTGCAATCCTAATTCTTCAGATATGTGCTTTCTATCATCATAGCAATATTTCTAAAGATATATTCCAATCTGCTGCTGAGGAGGCCATAAACTATGTTGTTGATAGTGACATAGCTGAAATGTTGCCTCAGGCAGTCACTTTACTGGATCATACTCTGCTTGGGTTGGACAATGATGGTCACTGGGATGAATTTATTTTTGGACAAGGGATCAGTGTCCTTCTCTCTTTCTCCTTGATGAAAAGAGGGCAATCATCTAAAATGCTGTTTGTTCATCCTCTGGTTCACTACTGGAGCCAGGAGAGGATGTCAAAATATGAGCAGCAAAGAATGTGTGAGATGGGAAGTATAATATTGTCCTGTGCAATTCCATGGAGATTTGAAAGTCATGATTATGCACTGCGACGGTTAGTGTTTCCACATATCAAGGCAAATGAGTTACATGGAAGGCAGATAGGACTTAAGAAGCAGTACTATGATGATAAATGGACCCATTTTGCACTAGTAATGAGGGAGAGTGGAGATTGGGGCAATGCAGAGCAGCTGAGAGTTGAAGTTATGAACATGAGGAAGACACTGCTTGGTGCAGAACATCCAGACACCCTCAACAGTATGGCTACTCTAGCAAACATGTACAGTGATCAGGGAAGGTGGAATGAGGCAGAGCAGCTTCAGGTTCAAGTTATGGACATGAGCAAGAAGCTGTTTGGTGCAGGACATCCAGACACCCTCACCAGTATAGCAAATCTAGCTAGCACATACAATGATCAGGGAAGGTGGAATGAGGCAGAGCAGCTGGAAGTTCAAGTTATGGACATGAGCAAGAAGCTGCTTGGTCCAGAACATCCAGACACCCTCACCAGTATGGCAAATCTAGCTAGCACATACAGTGATCAGGGAAGGTGGAATGAGGCAGAGCAGTTGGAGGTTCAAGTTATGGACATGAGCAAGAAGCTGCTTGGTGTAGAACATCCAGACACTCTCACCAGTATAGCAAATCTATCTAGTACATACAGTGATCAGGGAAGGTGGAATGAGGCAGAACAGCTGGAGGTTCAAGTTATGGACATGAGGAAGAAGCTGCTTGGTGCAGAACATCCAGACACCCTCACCAGTATAGCAAATGTAGCAAGCACATACAGGGATCAGGGAAGGTGGAATGAGGCAGAACAGGTTCAAGTTATGGACATGAGCAAGAAGCTGCTTGGTGCAGAACATCCAGACACCCTCACCAGTATAGCAAATCTAGCTAGTACATACAGTAATCAGGGAAGGTGGAATGAGGCAGAGCAGCTGGAGGTTCAAGTTATGGACATGAGGAAGAAGCTGCTTGGTGCAGAACATCCAGATACCCTCACCAGTATGGCAAATCTAGCAAGCACATACAGGGATCAGGGAAGGTGGAATGAGGCAGAGCAACTGCAGGTTCAAGTTATGGACATGAGCAAGAAGGTGCTTGGTGCAGAACATCCAGACACTCTCACCAGTGTAGCAAATCTAGCAAGCACATACAGGGATCAGGGAAGGTGTAAGGAGGCAGAGCAGCTGAAGGTTCAAGTTATGGACATGAGGAAGAAGCTGCTTGGTGCAAAACATCCAGACACCCTTATCAGTATGGCTAATTTAGCCAGCACATACAGGGATCAGGGAAGATGGAATGAGGCAGAGCAGCTGCAGATTCAAGTCATGGATGTGAGCAAGAAACAGCTTGGTGCAGAACATCCAATCACCCTCAAGAGTATGGCAAATCTAGCAAACATATACAGGGATCAGGGAGGGTGGGGTGGGGAAGAACAGCTGCAAGCTCAAGTTATGGACATGAGTAGGGATGCCGAAGTCCAGTTCAGTCCAGTTCGGCGCCTTTTTTGATGAACTGAGAACTGAACCTTTGGTCCGGTTCAGCCACTTGGCTGAACTTTGAACTGAACTTTGGTTCAGGTCCAGTTTAGGTTTGGACCTGTATTTTTTCCCACCATTAATTTATCTAGTGCTTGAAAGTCCGGTTAGGTCCAGTTATTTGGTGCCCAGGGGCTCTAACCGAGACCGAGACCGGTTAGGCTTCGTTCCCAAACCCAAAATAACCTAACCGGACCGAAAATAACTGACCAAAACCAGTTAGTTGCAGTTACTAACCAGTTAGGACCGAAAAAATGAAAAACCGGTTATAACCGGGCAAGACCGTACATATTTCTCTCAATAAAAATTATTTTCACGCATCGTAGCTTTAAAATGAGCCCAAGAACGCTAAATTTGATGAAGAATTGACAAAGCTATGATAATATTCTTGAAAGTCTACTTTTGGCCAATATTTTAAAGATTTGACCATAACTCAGTCAGATTTTTAGCGTTTCTCACGTTTTTGGGTGTGTTTTAAAGGGGTATAATAGGGTCGTTTATAACCGGTTATAACCGGTTTTTTAACGGTTAGCTAACCGCAAAATAACCGGTTATTTTATTTTCAGAATCAACTAACCACTAACTGCGGTCTGGTCTTTTTGCGGTTAGGTCCGGTCCAGTCTTGGTTATTTTCCGGTTAATTAACCGGACTTCCAAGCACTAAATTTATCTACATTAAGTTAAATCTTCACTTTTATAAATTCATCATTTTGCCTGTTTTATTAAATTATCTGATGTTTTACAGCTACAATCAGACATCTAGCACAACTATTTATGTTTGATCAATTGATAAGATCACCAAAATGTGTTAGATAAACATGCTAAATATATCCTGGTGCCTACAGACAATGAATGGTTCTGACTCTTCTGAGTCAAATTTGTTCAAAAAGACTCAGAAATCACAAGAAAATCTGTTATCGGTTCAAACTTGGTTTGAACCTGCCTAATCCTGCTGAACCTCAAACTGGACTTGAAGTTCAGTTCAGCCAAATTCCGAACTTTGAACTGAACTTTTGGTCCAGTTCTCAAAGGTCCAGTTTGAACTTTGGTTCTGAACTGGACATCAGCAACCCTAGACATGAGCAAGAAGCTGCTTGGTGCAGAACATCCAAACACCCTCACCAGTATGGCAAATCTAGCTAACACATACAGTGATTAGGGAAGGGTGGAATGAGGCAGAGCAGCTGGGCATTCAAGTTATGGATGTGAGAAAGAAGCTGCTTGGTGCAGAGCACCCAAACACCCCAAAAGTATGGAAAATATAGCAATACATACAGGGATCAGGAAAGGTGGAATGGGGCAGAACAACTGCAAGTTCAAGTTATGGACATGAGCAAGAAGTTGCTTGGTGCAGAACATCCAAACACCCTCACCAGTAGAGCAAATGTAGCAAGCACATACAGTGATCAGGGAAAGTGTAATGAGGCAGAGCAGCTGGAAGTTCAAGTTATGGACATGAGGAAGAGATTGCTTGGTGCAGAACATCCAGACACCCTCAACAGTATAGCAAATCTAGGAGACACATACAGTGGTCAGGGAAGGCAGATTGAGGCAGAGCAGCTTGAACTCATGAATATAAAGAAGAGAATAGGAAGAGACTGAAGTGGCCCAATCATCAAAGTATAAAGTGGTTTGTACTCATACTTTACTTCCTTTCAATTGCACTATGCTTTGGAACAAAAAATTAAATTCCATATTTTTAGCAGAAAATCAAGAGACAGAACATAGTCTTCCTGTAAAAATCAAAATACTAGCCACCAACACATATTATTTGACCTTAGCAGGCTCATAAGAGAACCAGATAGGTAAGTGCAATAATAATTACATACTCAGTAAGATCAAATGGGGTAAACTACAATGAAACAATGACAGCACTTAAAATGGAAAGCTCAGCACATTGCACATGCTCACAAGCTCCAGAATCCCAACACTTCCTTTGAACTCTAACATTCAATTGAAAATGAAAAATGAATATCTAAAGGCACAATAAATATTCAGGCCATGATCTACTTAATAATATTTTGCATGGTTATGTCATACAGGAGTTGGTCATTCCCACTACAGTGCTTGACATAAACAATTGCTGGATCATTTTGATGTGCTATTGTTTATTTTGCCCCAGTGTGACAAAGGGTCCTTTCAAATGACTCATGGAATGGCAGAATCATGGATTATGAACTGTGGCTTAGGCTCAACTAAGCCACCTCTCAAAATGTGAGAGGGGCTTATAACAAAGTCCACATTTCATCAGGGCAGTGAATAATTCTGGGTAGGTGAATTTATAGTGTCATGTGAGGTGACTTCAGAGATCAACATCATAGACAGAACATGTTTAAAGGCATCGCAGTTTATCACTGTGTATAATGATGTTGACACAGCATTTTTGGGGGATATGATATCTTCTGGACATTTGGATGAATTAAATAGCATGATTGAATCTTGAAGTACATAGGAGAACACTTACCACTGCTGGCACTGGGTGGTGTTTCCCTTAGAAAAACTTATTTTTAGACATGTTTTGTCATTTCCAAATAAAATTTCTCATAAAAACACAAAAAGTATTTCTGAAGGAAAAATTCTAAAAATACATCAGGTGTTTCTCATGTGTTTCCCAAAGATAAATCTTATGTTTTTTTAAAGGTTTTCCTTTCAGAAACAGCAGGGAAGCACCTATTCCACTCAGCTATTAGCTTTTGATTTGAACACTGTACACTGTAAAAATGTATCTTATAACCATATAGCAGAAATTTAGCTAGTGGTGAAAGGTGCTGAGGATGTAGCCCTGCAGCTAGTCCAGACTGCATAGGTATGTGACACATTGACACATCAAAAACCTAAAAATAGAAATTCTCACCAGTACCAAATCTACCAATCAAATAACTGAAACATTAGGCTAAGGCATCAAAAATCCTTTGTTGCTGGCATGAACTCTCCAACCCAATCCTCTATAGACCTGCTGATAACATGACTTTACAAAAAAGATTACCCCAGTCTCCCAAAAACAACCCTTCAGAAAAGAGAGGAAAGACACCAGGCATCCATCTTGAGACTCTACGAGAAACTGGAGACAAAAATCTTGACAAATTTGGAAAGGCAGAGAAAACCAAGAAAGCTTACCAGGGACACCTTGCTCAGGGCAAGAATTTTCTGATTGACATCATCGAGCAGCAACAGAGTGAGGGTATTGAAGTATGTGCCATGGGAATCCCAACAAAGGAGCTTGCAGTTGCATTCAAAAACCCACCCAACTGATACTCAGCAATGGCCCTAGAGCTCTTTTTGGTCCAAAAGTGCTTCAAGGACAAGCTCTCCAAGAGCTCTGCAGAAGGAATTCACAGTGCATTTGCACAGTACTGCGATAACATGTCAGCACCATTCTACATCTGATTGCAGTAACTCATTAATGTTGAACCAGGGATAACCAAGTTTATGCAGGGCCATACTTATTTGATGAGCAAACAGGGCTCATCCGAGGATGTCCTGCAAGGGCACCAGTTATACAAGCAGTTATGAAAGCAATCAAGACAAAGGCACTGACAAAAGGTGCAGCAGCCACATGGAACCATGCTGAAGCAATGTCAATTGAGGACATGGAGAAGATGATGCAATGGTCAGAGAGAATGTGCCTGAATGAAGTGTTTGAGAACTGCAATCACTGAATCACCAATTTGGAGCATTATAAATTAGCACTCAAACATGTGTTTATGCAGGCATTTTGCACTATGGGATTTAACCTGTTTACGAGGTGATTCTATGACTAATTTGACAACATTTCCTAATCTGACTGGAAGCTAATTAGAAATTTTGAGACGGCTTCAATTCAGATGAGCGACATTACCTTTCATTCTCGAGGAATGGCCCTGCACTTCATTCCTTTTTGCACTGTAAAGCTGGAGGAGCAAAAGGGATGGCAAAAAGGCTGCTGGGTATGAGGGCCCTCGATCAGGTTCCTGTTCCCTGTAATTTTTAACTTAACTGCCCATTTCATTAATCAACAATTTCTGAGAGGAAATACATATCAAATCTATCAGCAAGATATCCCCGAGATTGACATGTACACTCATTTGTTATGGTGGTTAACATACATGCAGTTTTGCCTTAGTCAGCTGCTTGAAAGTGATGACTACATCTTTCCACACATCACACCAAATGGCTTGATTCATTCCAAGCAGCCTGTTTCATAATGACACCATCCAAGGTCACCTTTCCAACTTCTCACAAAAGGCTGGTCTTACCAAAACATACACAACACATTGCTTTTGATGAGGTGGTGCTCAGTACCGTTTCATGGTATGCACCAATAGGGAAGAGGTGGTCCTTAAGTGTAATCCATTGGTGGGGTGGATGGGCTGTGGGTGAAAATGTGAGTAATGTAGTCAGTTTCAATTGATATCAATATTTATGGACTGTCAATAAAGGTGGACACACTGATTAAATACCTTGTTAATTCACTTCAAAGCTATGAAAGTGGTCACAGCGATGCACTTCACCCCATTCCTCGTAGTGATGGGCAGGGGTTTGGGAAACCCCTGGGGTACAAGGGTAAGGGTAAGGAGGGTCAGGGTCAGGGTACAGATTTTTTGACCCTTGACAAACCCTTACCCTTCTGGAGGGTCAGGGGTTTTTTAAGAATTTTTATTTCTCTGATATCAGAATGATCTAACTGTTGTGTATCTATAAAAATGACATTAAATCAGAGAAAAAGAAAATACAAAGAGGCCTTACTGCTTTCACAACAATCAGTAGCCTAAAATACTAGTCAAACCCTCTCTATTTCATTGAAAATCTATTGATAAACATCTTTAACACCCTGAACATATTTTAAATAATAGCTACTTTGAAGGTTTCTTGGGATTATAAAGCTTGAGGAAAGATTTGGACCAAACCCTTGCACTAAACCCTGCTAGGGTTTCTTACCCTCCAACCCCTCAGAAACCCTTACCCTTACCCTCCAAAACCCTTACCCTCACCCAAGGGTAAGGGTCAGCCTAATTCCACCCCGGGGTTACCCCTGCCCATCACTAGGCATGCTCGCATTGAAGGACTGGCTGGAAATGTGGTACAAGGGTGTGATGTGAAGTGTTACTGGGACAAAGCAGGGGCTATGAGAGCTGATCTGGCAAGAATATCAAGAGTGAGCTTTGTAAAAAGTCATTCCCAAAATCAATGCTTACTGATGGTTGTGGTATTAGCTTGGACCGTGATGATGATGCATTTTTCAAGAAATATCCAGAAGCAAACAAAGGAATAAAAGCTCTTATTGAGGTGAGGCTATTCGGAAGCAGAATGGTAGGTGCAGGACAAGCAAAAACGGCAGACCTGAAGAACATGATAGGCAAGTCCAACCAGATTCAGACTCAGATATGGAGGGGGCCAACTCCAACATCAAATCCATAGTAAGGGTAGGCTAAATCCACAGTCAAATCCATCCTTAATCCATTCCTAATGTATAATAATGCTACACTTTACCATAATTAATCCCATAATCTATCACCTGCATAAACTCAAAAATTGCCTGATAACCGCAGTGTTTGCAGGCGTCGCTGCACCAGGAGACGATAGCACTCCTCAAGAGGTGAGTTCAGAGCCAAGAATCAAAAGAATCGACAGGAAAATGATGTACCTGTGTGCATGTCTCTCCCCCCTGGAATCAGGTCCATCCCAACAAATCAACTGCCAGTCCCACCATCACTCAACAGACAGAGGTTGCAGGTCTTCCGTCCAGTGTTGGACAGTCGGTGACTGAAAGTCGAAAGTCAGGTCATGATGACTAGTCAGTGACTGTGAAACGACCATGACTTTTCTCATCACATGGTACTGCCAAACCAGCTTATCAATCACTTCTTTTACATCACATCATTGACGATATTCGTGACATAATTGATGTTGCATCGCCGCTTACAACCCAATGGTTGCCACACGTCTAATAGTATTACATCAGCGACTGTGGTAGGGTCACGGTTGTTAACATTCTCTATCATAGTGAAGAATGATCATAGATTAGAATACCATCTTTGAGCAAACAATCAATGTGACAAGAGTAACTGAGGCTTCTTCTGTCGCTAACTCTCACTCTTGACAATTCCTCACTCGCTCTTGAGTTTCATTTTTACTTTTTGCATCACAGAGTGTAGACTTACTTAACTTGGGATTGTCTCCTCCCTGATCAGCTCTAGAAATTGTGCATCATTTCATCACACTTCACACAACGAATGTTTTATCATACGTTGGTGAAAATTGCATCATTGCATCACGCATCACGCATCACGCATCACGACACATGTTTTCATTGAAAACTGCATCATACATCATCACGCAACGAACATTTTATCGGTCGTTGCTGAAGATTGCATCACACATCTTTTCACAATGAACATTTTATCGGTCGTTGCTGAAAATTGCATCACGCATCATTTCATCATGCAACACATTTTCATACATTGCTATGACAATTGCATCATGTATTGCATCATTGCAACTAGACTTGCCTCCAGTCCCTATGAGATAGCAATAGAAGATTGAGTAATCAAATGGGCAAATAATTTTTATGTGATCACAAATTCCGATAGGTAATAAGGCCAGTTATTGCCTGGTGTTGAGCCTACATCACAATTTGCAACATGCAACTGATAGGGCTGCGCACCGTAACCGTAGCTATAGTACATGGGTGTTATGGTACAGTTACAGCATGTGTACCTTCAAGTTGAAGGGCTTTGGGATGTCCAAAATACCATTGTAAGTCCATGGCCACGATACAGCCTTGGACTGCTGAACTGGATTTTATGGCATACTGTACATATCCATACCGTGGAGGCCAAAAGGTCCAGAAAATACGACCATAGGGTCTACGGCCGACTACCATTACGTGTAATAAGACAAACACTACTCCTAATTTATGGGTTACGAGACACACTCATCGCGTCATAGACTCCTAATAACTGGGTCACGCAGCGTGTCTTGCACCTACAGAAACCTTGACATCAGCAAACCTGACATATCATCCTTTTGCGTTTCGGTGTATAATTTTTCCCACAATCTTCTCCCTGTAATGTATTCCAAAAATAAAGATTGTCGTGGGTATAGATTGCTGGCAAAATCTCTAAGGTCATAATATACCTGTGTGTTCTTTTTTAAGGGTATACAAGAATGGAAAATACTTATTATCCATTTTCAAAGTTTTTATTCAATATCTATTGCAAATCATGGCATCGAGAAAGTAATTCCACACGTCGAAAAGTGAAGGAAAATCCTTTGAGCTATAATTTCTGCAGGAAGACTTTGTCATGAAAATCTATAGTGCTGTCAAAATTTAAGACACAATATGTTAACTGTAAGATATTCTGTCTTGACGAAAACCATGGCAAAGTTTCCATAACATTATGTAGCGAATTAAAGCAGCTGTTATTTATCTACAGGTCATCAAGGCCTTCTGCTTGTACATCATCCATCTCCCATGGTTCCTCCCCATCTTCACCCCCAAGGTCCTTGTCCTCTCCAGTCCTCTTCATCACTCTCTTCTACTTCTGAGTCAATTACATACCCATAGTCCTCTTCTTCTGCATCCCCTGCCAAGTCCTCCAAGTTGTCGCCATGGTTTTCATCTTCCAGAGAGTCGTCATCAACGGGATTGGTTGACAAGTTCCGGCTTCACCTGCGCTTGAGAGCGATAAGGTCATGTGATTCTTGATTTGAACTCAGATTGAACTCAGATTCCTTTTACCACCACTTGTACATCGACTAACACTCTTGGAACTCTGAACTCATGTCCAGCCGCTCTGGCGATGAAGACTCAGGCTGAAGAGGGCCACCCAAAGCAAAAAAGCTGATTTATTGACAGCCTGGAATCACACTCGGAAGCGTAAAAGGTGCGCTTGATTTCTACCTGTTTAACTCAGAACAAGTCTTGTTGCTTATTACCACTATATATGAACTGCCCAATGGATCCCTATAAAAATTTGTTGGATTCTATACCAGAAACCAAGATGCTTTCGTCAACTACAGTCTTGTTTTGGATGCTGCGATGTCATTTGAGGTCGAGGAGTTTGGAGATCACCAAGGAACGGTGTGTATCAAATTTTATCCTTCGTGTGTGGTACCGCACATTATTTGTATATTAGATTCCTTCATGAAAGCCGCAAGCAACCCGAGGTCTATGGCGCCCTTCGTAAAGCCCTCTCTCAAATTTCCAAGGACTTTTTGGACTTCCAAAAAGAGCCAGAGGAGCTTGAGGGGTTTTTGAAACTGGTAAATTTTTTTGTTCTCTACTCGAGAGACCAATTTTCAGCGCGCATATATTTATGATTATAGCTTGATGCAGCTGTGACGGCTGCCCGAGGAGCCGACATCTCGACACTACGTGAGGCAGGACTCGAGTCACCACTCTCCTCATCATGCTCAAGGTTCCCCTCATCACGACCAAGGCTTCTCTCATCATGATCAAAAGGTTTTCTCGTCATGATCAAGGCTCCTCTCATTGAATTCCGCTTTCGCTGTCTCCGCTGTCCCGCAATCACAGCAGGCGATATGACTAATGAACATGCATTTGGTTCTCATCGCTTTGATTCTTATCGCTGTGGCTGCTCTGGTTTTTGCCTGCTTTCTGCTGTCCTAACACAGTTTCATTGGGACACAGCTATATTATGTTCTCACCTACCATTGAACTTGCTCTATTTGCCCTGTCTTGCTGTATCATGTTTTCGTGAAACGTGTTTGCCTTGCTTCTTGTTTGATAGATGCCATGTAACCGATACTATGCTCAATTGATCTGCTTTGTGCCCAAAGCTCCTGTGTGTTGTGTGTGTGGTTATATAGCTTTCTAGGCCTTTGGTTGCTTGATGAACTTATGACAGCCAGCAAAACTTTACTTACTATTTAATGCTGGTCGAAGTTAGTATGGCTATATATTGTCCCAAAAGTTAACTAGGTATTAAATGTTTCAAAATCTCTTGGTAGAATCCTACGAAAAATTAACAATTCATTGTTTCGATGTCATCTATGAGATAGTTATAGTGGGTCGGGAACTTTTCCTGCGTTTCTTGCTATATTGACAATATTTTGCAAACTAACGTCTGGTCAGGTTTGCTGATGGAGTTGGCTGCTTCTTGGGTCGGGAAGTACCAAGTACTTTCACCCAAAACATACTAAGCAACTCAAATTTACATCCAAATGTCACACAAGAATTTCGCTTGAAATTATTACAACAAATATTACTCGGTCACATGCTAGTGACTCGCAAAGATTGCAGTCAGACGACTTGCCTGACTGTCACGACTAGTCACTGACCGGCACAACACTGCTTCCGTCGGCATCTCTTCAAGTTACGAACTCTGGCTCCGGCAATTAGCAACTCATTCAATGACTCACTAGTCACCTAGTCACGAACCTGCCCTAAACCACTCAATATAAAATCTGCTCTTATTCATTTTGTTATATTTGGAGACTACTCCCCAACGACCAAGAGTCCATATAAACGAGGTGTGTGAATACACGGCGCCTTTGAGTGTCTGCATTGACGTCGACATTTACCTATCCATCATCAGTGATTTGCACCTTCCGAGGATTGCACAACACACGCCGGACAATAGGAAAGTTGCGTATGAATGTGTGGGTCTAACTCGGTGAGGTTTCATGGTCGCTGTCGCCCCTCGATCCAAATCTTATTGATATGGTCTCTTCCAGCATATTCTCCCATTGTGAAAGAAATATCTCGCATGTTTCATTCATAATGGGCAGGTAACCTCTCTGGGAGAATATGCATCTTAATGCATTTTTTTCCACTGAGTTTTTAGACAGTGTTTCACTGTCTCGTATAAAATCAATTACCCCAGGACATTTTTTCCAACAATAAGATACTCCATTTATCACAAAGTTTACATTGGTCGTCTTATATACTTTTTGTATTTTGTTGTTGACTACTTCCAGCTGACAATGTATTGCCGGTCGTAGAGAAATCTTTTCGGTTCTAAGTGGCCTTGAGGATTGGAATCTATCGATAAGAATTGCAACGTGCCCGCAGCTAGTTGTTCTATGCCTACCCTAACTGACATGAGGCTGATTGTATAAAGGTCTCGATTCTGTCCTAGGTGCTCAGGCTCTCTGGTAGATCCCCTCTTAACACCATCTGTGAAAGAGCAAGGTCATTGTCCTTTGGTTGTGGTGAGTACAAATGTCCCTGTTTGATACCGATATCGATATTCACGACTAGCTCTCATTTAGATGTCACACATTTGCATCAGACCAGGCGCAGGCAATTACACCGTTCGAGTTCGTTGAGTAAGCTCGATTTCTCTTACTTCATCCATCGATTGTTACTCATAACAACTGTACATTGCTTGAACAGAGACGGATTCGGCGCGACCCCTAAGTGCGTAGTCGTACATTTACTGTCCAATGGTTAGGGCCACTGGGTGAGTTTTTACGACTCCGTACGTTTCATTAATCCTCTAACCAATTGATGCCCTGCCACAGGCAGAAAGATCAACGTAGAAATACGTTATATCTTTGGGATTAAGTCCTACATACAGGCATCACTCTGCATCACTTTGCTGTATATACTGCAGCAAGGTATATCTCTTACGTCCTAGAGCGTACGAATATTTACGACACGACGGCAAAGATCGCCTTAACATACGCATGGTCTACTTATCTACTTATGTTGATTATCAAGTGATCAATGACAATGCTCCACCCTTGCTCGGTGTTTTGTTTCTCAAAAGTATGGTCGCAGCCAGTGATTGTGGGCCTCTGAAAACTTCCTAAGGCAAGAGCCTTGTCTAACGAAGCTATAGATATTAGATAATTTAAAAAAATTATGCATGGGAGGCCTTCTTCCCAGCATCGCGGAAAGTCTCCAAGGCATTCCAAGCTTTTCCTGTAATGATACTTTCTCGTGCAAGCCTTGTACCCTCAATGTAGTCATTTGCTATGCCCGCGACCACCAGCAACGCCGAAGCATTTATCAAGACAAAGTCTAGCACGGGGACAAGATTCTCCGGGATCTTGTTTCCTGAAGTAAGGAGTGTTTTGAATGTGGCTGCATTCTCCATCGGCGTGCCTCCCCGAACAGTGGCAAGCTCATGAAGGGGAAGACCAAAATCCTCTGGCTTGAGAATGGTCTTCGTGACTTTCCCATCCCTCAACTCCCACACATGAGTAGGACCTGCGCAACTGATCTCGTCAAGGCGCTCGAACCCACATACCACCAATGCGCGTTCGACGCCGCCGTCACCCAAAGATTGGGCAAAAGTAGGGCCGATTTCGGGTTCTGCGATGCCGAGAACCATACCCCGTGGTTTGGCTGGATTGAGTAAAGGACCGAGAACGTTGAACATTGTACGGAAAGGAAGGGCTCTCCGATAGGGTGCGATAGAAGCCAGGGATGGATGATAATGGGGTGCCAGGATGAAAGTGAAGGGTATGCGAGGTATGGGCATAGGTGTCCCTGCAGTAGGAACTTTGAAAAGACAATCCAGAGATTCTAATAGATCGGCCGACCCAGAAGAAGAACTCGAGGCTCGACTGCCATGCTAGAAAGCGATAAGATTGACGATTGAACATGAGAACCACAAAAAGCACCTTTATCACACGAGCTCCAGCACCGGCTGCCACAATTGCAGCGGTTGTGCTGACGTTGAATAAATTGTACCCATCACCGCCGGTGCCAACAATATCGACCACGAAATCATTTTCCGTGTCCTCGACAGCGGCTTTCAACGCCCGTGCACGGAGCAGAGAAGCTGCTGCTACCAACGATTCCGGTCTCCGTTCAACACGATGAATATGTAGCGCAGTCAAAAAAGCGCCGATTTGAGCTGGATGAAGAGCATCTGGGGTGAACAGATGTTCAAGCGATTCCTTGACATCGTCTGGACTGAAATATTCAGGCGTTTGCACCAATTTGTCCAATAGTGGACGAAAAGTTTTTGAAGTGTATTCGACCATGTAGATGAAGGAAGTTTGGATGAAAGTCTTCTGTGGGATCAGATAGATGATAAGAACATTCCCTTTTATAAATATGTAATGATTATTTGGTTCACTCAAGTCGTCCTAGTCAGGATCAGATCAAGAAGAACTCTGTATACATGTAACGAATGGCTAAGTTTAATGCGGTGATCGCTTTTGCCCGAGCCGAGTTTACTTATAGGTACGGCACCGTCTCATTAACTTTTTAAAGTTGGAAGTTACTTAGTTTAGAAAATGCAGAGAATTTTTGATCCTTCAGAGGGGAAGTCAGCATAATTGGGCGTCGTGAAACACTAGCTGTCCGCTGTCCCGGTGGACGACGATACAATCGGTAGTAAGTTTACGGTGGTTTTGGCTTGACACCTTCCAGGTCCTTCCTAAAAGGTTTATTCTGTAATAATCTGTAAGAGGGCCTCTTACAGCTGCAGATTATGGTTTAATTCGCGAGTCACATCCACATCAGGATGGAATTTGGACTGGGCTTCGCGGCCATCCAGTCAAAAACAATCTATTCCCTCGAATAAAAGCCTGCGGAAAGTGAACTGTAAATATTCACGCGATATTCGCTTTTTACTGAGTGTCATTTGCCGTCGTTCGGAAACCGAATATTCATGTGAATAATGTCGTTGTGATTGTTAGTATTACATCCACAAAGTTCTTACACTGGCATGAGTTATGGTGCGTGCCGACTATCCACCGTTTTGTACAGGAAAAATAACCCAAGCCAAAACTGACCCGAATCCTTAATGACCTAACAAAACGCATTCTTTGAATGAATCAAGAACAATTGTTAAAGGGATTTGCGAAAAAATAAAAACTGGATGAGTTATTAAATTCTTCGTTGACAGTGCTGCCAGTACACTCGATAATAACGGTTAACCGGCTCCAGACATCCCGACGAGGTTCTTCTAGGACGTGACGACGTCCTGCACGAGCTTGAGATTTAAGGTATTTGTTATACTTTTTTGAACAGCGAGGCACGCTCAAAGCTGAAAATTTTGCATCAGGCTATTTTTCATTGTTAATAATTTACACGCCAAGCATCCTCAAGCATCCTCTTCGTTGGTCAGTTATTATTATTTTTCAGCCGATTTTGCCGCTGCCAAGACCTGTACAAAATTAGTGGTGGCTAGTTGGCCCGCACCATAATTTTCATCCATCGAAAACTGACCAATGACTGCACTTAATTTCGTCATTAGGTTTCTTTTAAGCTCGAAAGTTACATAGTGTAAAACCATTTTTATCCGATTTTTTTTAGACGCCTAAAATTTTTGGCATGCTGTTATTTGTATGGAAAAAAAAAGATCAACGGCGAGTCAGTGTGAGAAGTGCCGAGTGAGCGTGGCAAGGCCAATGATAACATTGAAACTTAGAAGTAAAACAATTACATGAATTCAAATCACGAGGGCTTGCTGACTCGGACTTGGCAGCCGAAATAAGCACTGGCAGGACCATCCTGGCATTTCTATATCAAACATAACCCACCTTCCCCGGAACAACTCCAAACGCAGGTCCATCTTTCCCAAACATCCTCCTCAAGTCCCCAACCAGTTCTTGGGGTCTTTCATGTGCAGCAAAATGACCTCCACTATCGTGTTCGGACTGGAATACAAGATTTGGGGCTTTCAGCCATCTAAGATGAGAAGAATCGTTATTATTATTAGCAGGCGTAAGAGAATCAAGAACTTGTGGAACACGAGCATACCTCCGTGGTAAGGAAATGAGCTCTTTCGGAAAATACGAATAACCCATGGGAATGGTAGTAGGCTCAGGCTTGTGAGCCATTGGAAGGTTAGCTTTGACAACTTCGTAGTATATACGCAACGAAGCCGCAGGACCTGCACGAGAGAACCAATATATCGAAATCCAAGTCAAAACTGTTGGGTAGATAGATAGATAAATAGGTATGGCCAAATATTGGATATAGAAGTTTTACCTTCATCGTCATCCCAGGGATAATTATCTGTCCAACGAACGAGCTTCTCATAGATCCAAGATAGTAGTCCAATGGGGGAATCCGCGAGTCCGTATCCGAGGGTCTGGGGCTGAGTAGACTGTTCTTTAAAATAACCTTGCCCAATTGTCCGGTGCCATATGGTCCGTTTGAGGCCTTCCTTTTCGGCAGGCGTGTAGCTGAACAGGAGATGCGACAGCATGAGGAGAGGGCGGTGAATAGGATGAGGGGGGTTAGTACTTGAGGAGAG
Organism: Phlegmacium glaucopus; assembly: GCA_015039465.1. NCBI lineage: Eukaryota > Fungi > Basidiomycota > Agaricomycetes > Agaricales > Cortinariaceae > Phlegmacium > Phlegmacium glaucopus. The sequence continues at coordinate 231,032 of MU129988.1, read as the reverse complement.
AAAAGAATCAAATTGTGAGCGGTGAAATTTAGAGAGTATAAAATATAGTTACAGAGGAAAGTTGGAATGCCATGCTTTGCTATGTTTATGACCGTATTCCTGAGCCATCTTTCGTGTGATCTGTAAAAATACAAGCTCAATGCGCATTTCTAGATGATTCCTGGGTTGAACGCACGAGGTGTCCCCAGTCCCCCCCTTGAGTGACTAAGGCAAATAAGATATCAACACTTATGTATCGAAGTGGTCAGGCCAGTATGTATGTTTACCGTATTCATGGTAGCCTAGAGCGAGCATCAACTTATTACCGACCTACACACCAGCGAACCTTAGTGTAAATGCAAGATTGATGACCATAGTACATACCTCCGCATACTGCTTGAGTTCGAATCCTGGTTTTTTGGGAGCCTCAGAAAATCCATATCCAGGCAAACTAAGCGCAACGACATGAAAGCTCGGAAATTCTGGATCTGCCTGTACAAGCAAAGGCAACATTTTCCGCACTTCAAAGAAACCTCCAGGCCCTGAGGTATGCGTCATCAGCTTGAATGTGAACCTGAGTAGTGAGAACCATTTCTGCTCACACCCATGAACAAATAGCAAAGGTATCGCATCCACCACTTCGCTTTTCTTATGTACATAATGAATGTTGAGTGTACCATGCCCTTGTACTTCAATATCCCTTGTGAACTGGGGTAACTCTGCGTTCAATTGGGCTTCATTCTTCCTCCAGTCATATCCCTCCTTCCACCGAGAAAGTAGACGACGAATGTCTCCAAGAGGTGCGCCGTAGTCCCACCCAGCATCTTCAAGTTCGTCGGGTAAAGTCGTTAGTGCTAGCTTACTACGCAAGGTAGAGAGGCTTTCTTCTGGAATGGCGATGTTAAAGGCCACTTCGGACCCTGTTGCTTGCAGAGACATTGCAGCTTCCTTTCATGGACAAACACAGACTATAATTACTCGTATGTTGATACAAATCGACTACAGGTTACTCACGGCAGACTTCGGCGGTGACAAATTTATACAGACTCACTGGCTACTTATATGATTTTACTTCAGCCATCGTTAATTGGGAACAATGGGAAGCTGCTATCACCATAATTCAGATGCAACTTGGTGTCTTCCGCAAGGGACAGTGGTAGTTCAACTTCAAAGGATGACATCGACGACCTAGATTCAATCAAACCGCTGGCGTGTCCTCGATGTCGACAGCTTTCGCCCCACCTGTCTGGACTTTGCAGAGTCTGTACCTCAATAGGATGATCAGTGTCAAGATCAACTATTTCATCCTTTATACATAAAAGAGTTACAACCAGAGAGTTACGACTAGAGATTGATTGCATAGAGAGGTTGCCTTTACAGACCCGATTCATTACAGTTTCCCAAAACCTTACCAATGACTCCGACGATGTTACCTTATTGCGATTCTGATCAAGGCAATGCCAAAAACAGAGGGAGCAAATTAGCAAGGTTTGGTGTGCCAACACCTGGGGGAAAATGGTAGAAGTATGACAAAATTTGAATAGCGAGGAAAGGCACTCACCAGTGACAGGGTCCCAACCAGTTGTCCTGAAGAGAAGCCAGTCAGAGTCAGGAGGAATAATTAGGAAGAGAGGACTGCTTACGCAGTGAAACCAGGGGTGCCTAGCGGAGACGGAAGTATAAGCATTCAATGGAAGCATGAGAGTGGATCATGATGAACTCACCGCATCCTTGGTTACCTCCAGATGTGATATCGTGGAATCCTGATGCGAAGCTCGAAGAATATATCTGTCAACGAACAAACCCAATACATTAGTCATTCAGTACTCAGACGTTATATCTAGAAGATACCGATGGATTGAGGAAGCCCACGGGTCCTTTCCCATCTGCAAGTCGAGCGTCATTGACAAGGGTGATCATCGATCCAACGACGGGTGAGGAGGCAGAAGTTCCAAAAACAAGTCCGAATGCTCCGTTAATACCTGCTCATGGTCGTAAGACCGAAATTTTTAAATGGACCTGAAGAACATACCAATAATATAGTTTGCACTTGTTTAAGACGTCATTTGAGGCATGAAACAATTCAGCCGCGAGAAAACGTACCCGTTAGCCGACAGATCTGGGAAACCACGAGCCTGCGGAAGAAAGTTATGTGAGGATCAGGCGAGAAGATGTCTGGTAAATACAAACTTTTCCAGTATTGTTGAACTGGGCAGATGTGAAAGGAGGCGGGTGCAATGTTAAGAAATTGGTAACAGCAGTTGCTTGATACGAAGGCATCCTATGACCCAAAGCTGAATGACGAACACAGAAACCCCACGTAGAGGACTCACGGAAAGATGTTGGAGAATCCTCCGCCAGAGAAAATGACTTGTTCGCATGCGCTTTCTGGATCATTAACGGTTGAACCCGGGTTAACTTGGGTGGCCCCAACAGCAGTAACGAATGGACAAGTGACCTATAAAACACAGTGAGATTGTATTATTTTGAGAACTACGATCGTTGCCTACGGGGAAGTCAGGATTAAATCTTTTCCCTCCTTTAGAAATTGTCCCTGAAATACCCAGTCAGAACAAGAATATGTGGAGATAAAAAGGGACGAACCTGTAGAGGTCAAGCATGCGCCACCGTTTCCAGCGACACCATTATCACCACTACTATATAGCACGGAGGTTCCCAACATGCCGAGCTGATTAACATTCATGTAAGATAGATAACGGTATGACAACGAACGAAAGCCCTGTACAGACCTTCGCATATTCTGTGCACTGGCGATTCGCGAATGCAGCAGTGACGGTTGCCTCGTCCTGACCGTAAGAAACAGACACGACGAAGGGAGGGGCGACGATACCACAGGACTCAGGTTCTGGTTAGATATGAACCTCAATATAAGTATCATATAAATAAATGACTGCCAAACTGCCTACGGTCAAAACCGCCTGGTTGAGTATCTGGGTAGATACCATCCTATATAATGGATGAGATGGTGTGATGGTCAGTGAAAGGAAATGATTTCACCTGGGTGGGATCGTCACCACCTTCAAACGTGCAGAATGAACCATCAACAGCATCGAGCCAATTGTCAAAGCCAGCACCTATATAAAAACATGTAAAGTCAGCCTGAAGGACAAAGTTAAGTGGTGACAGCAAGACAACCTTCAACAATATCACCGGTCTGAAGAAGGGTAATGGTCTGGGGTGCTGTCAAACCCATAGCGTATTCAAGATCTAGATCACTCTCGCCATTGAAGTTAAAGCTTTGATCAGTCGTTTGAATGATAGCTATCATGATAATTATGAATTTGACAATGGTAGATATTGGCGCAAACAATCACCTCCATCGATAAAGACGTTCTTTGGACGCACACCAACAAGACTTGGGGAGAAATTCCTATGAGGGAGTCAATCAATGCATCTAATCAAGATTTTATAATCTTACGCGAAGAAGAGATCAAGATCTCCAGCCAAAAATGCTTGCGGTGTAAATTCGACTACGAACTATCAGCAATCCTGAACAAGAATAGATAGTGTTGCACATACCAATCCCATAGGAGTTCTTGGCCGTTGCAACAGGGGTATGGTTAATTGAGTAGAGAGCACGGAGACAGTCCAAAGTGATCATCTGATCACAGGTGCTCAATGTAGGTGTGATGGTGACAGCCTTACTTGATTTCTTGGGTCCATTAAGGCCATTTGGCGCTCCCAAGCCGCCAGTGCGTTTATTGACGGCGAGTGGGGAAGGACGATGGTTAAATTGGACGGTCGGCCTGATCAGATCGATGTGCTGACGAACATGAGCAGGAATAGAGTAATTGTGGCAACCTAACAAAGTGGTCAACGTTGGACTAAGCGGTGATCCAAGAGGACTAACCGAACTGCTGGTCTCCGGAGGCGTGGTTGTAGACATGATATTCTGCATTCAGGAGATTTTCCACTTCGGAGGTTGTCGCCTCAACTGCAAGCCACCCTTTGTTTGCAGACAAACGCAAACGGTTGGGAGCGAATCCAGAGTCGATAAGCCAGTTAGTGACGGCAGAGATGGTCTCAGTGCTGGGAGCAAATATATCCACAATTTCAGCAGGGGTGTAGTGCTTTCCGTAAGTAGGTGACTCGGGATGAGAGACTTCCATCAGCATTTCTTCTACTCGATGAAGGTTCTGCTGGGTCAGTCCAAAACGCATTGGGAGGACCTTGTGTGAGTCAAGGCGGCCCACGGGAACCCAGTCAAGGGGATCAGTGACCCTTGTCTCATGCAAGACAAAGGGAGATCGACGAGAAGGTGCCGCTACCGCAACGCCTATAAGCGCTGCAAACAAGGAGAGTTTGAGATGTATCATAGATGTAAGAGGGGAATTTACCAACTCTACCATGAAACATGTACAAAAGTCATCTCTTATACAACGGAAATATGATACTATGGGAATGAATGCAAGTGCATCCATCAGCAAACATACTGGCGTAAAGAAAAATACCAATCTTATTGTATAGTGATGACACTATCTCGGGATATGGAGCGAAATATATTGGAAAGACCATATTTCGAGGCAATCCCATGACGTAGTCCCTGTGAAAGTTGATATTAATAAAACAGCCAGTAGTAGGTAATCATCATTTTAACCGACACATACTGCTCTTGATGGCAGCCGGTTATGACGCTGCAGTGCAAGGGGAAAGTGTATATCAAGGCGCAAGGTGGGGCCTTCGAAAAAATTGGACACCTTATCAGAGTTTGCACGCGGGATCCTCGTCGGGACATAAAAAGCCGAGGAGAATGGAGGGTCAGCTGATTAGTTGGTCGTGTCGCGCAACGATGTCAAGAGCGTTCAGAACGGAAACGAGATGAAACCCCCGCCGTATGCACTGAGACAAATTTATGAAGGCGAACGGCCGATCTTAATTCAGGACTTTTCAATCATTATATCCCACTCAGCATCAGAAACAAGCCTGGGCATAAATCATGAAGAACACAGCGTCAGAGACAGCGTCAGAGATTATGTGAAAAGACTTCTGTTTTCAAACGCACTCTATTCAAACACTATTATTACATCTCGTCCTTGTGCATCTCCCGCTGGGAAAATCTGGATTCTCTGTAGTTTGTTCAGTAAATATAAGATATCGTACCACTTACGTGCGATAGAGATATTCATCCTCGTCTTTCTTATAGTGACAACGGGCATATTTTCTCGCCTGCGGTCTTAGGGAATGGTGCTGCCGGTAGAAAAGTTGCAAACATAGGAAGGCGATACAATTTCTTATCCTCAAGGAGTAAAAACGCCGCAGGGAGTTCCACTACATGGACTTTGAGTGCCTTCAAGATTGCCTGGATTGAGCGTATGCCGTCAGAAAGAGTGTATAGCCTCAAATGACTCGGAAGGAGTGCTAGGTCCAGTACAGAATTACAAGTTGTTTAGTGTGGAGCCGCGTGACATATTTACTCATGAAATCGATCACGAGGGCTGATGTCACGGCTATTTTTCTTCAACCTTGCACCAAGCTTGCACCACAACAATTCAAAGGCCTTATAATAATACAGGTTTTGGCTCATAACCATGAACATTGAGACTCTATCCATCATCAAGAAACCTAAACCTAGCTATGAGGGACATAACAGCTTTATAGAAGGGCCAACAGAACCGGAACAAATCAACAACTCGAATTTGTACGACGCTCTCAACCAGCATCGTAGAGCTCTATACATGATAAATCATGATAAATCATAAAAAATCCCCAATTCCAACGTACGTTTCATAGATTTTGTCAATTCCAACGGAAAGTAATCTTTGGTCAGCCTAGAAGAAATGAAAATAGAAATAGATAAACCAGATGATGATTCAGGTCACATCAGAGAACGTATCAAGGCTTTGCAAGAGGATCATCTAAGAGATTTTGAAAGATTGTATTCATTTCATGCACAAGACTACAGAGAAGAAGTAATGGACCGATATCTGTCCCAAGAAGAAGGCCAAGGGGGAGAAAGTGAGGGTAGGAATCTGACGCGAGCTGAAACAAGGTTCCAGGTAAGTAAACATCTTCCTCATTTGCAAACCTTCAACCCTACATTTAATTATTGTTTTTTTGCCCAGGAAATTTATCACGATGTCTTAAAGGATCAATCTTGTATACTAACTCGCAATGGTGAGGAGTGATAATAAATGTATAGGTAGAATAAGTAGGAGCAGTTGGGGTGGGGGTGAAGAGCCGACGACGAGAGGGTCGTCGAGACTCCAGGGCGAAGGACCGATGGGGTTGCTGGTGGCTAACCCCAACGGACCTCCTCTGCTCTCGTTTTGGTGTGGGTGGGTGGGTGAAAAACAAAGAGGATGGGTAAAGTAAGTAAGAGTGGAAAGGATATATCGGAATGAGGTAGAGACAGTAGTATTAGGTGGTAGTAAAGAGAAAACGAATGGAAATGTAATGTGTGCTCGTGTACACAACAAGATTCACACGACGTGCGTCATGTGATTTCAGTAATCAAGACTGAATGGCAAGATCATAACTACGAAGCAGTTCGATATACAGTAGATTATCTCATAACGCATAATGGTGGGGCAGCATTTCGGCTATGCATTATGAGATTTATGCACTACAGGATTTGTCACGATTATGTGACCCATGTAAACAGAGGAGGAGCGTGACAGATAAGCTTGTCATAATTATTAATTAAGTAATGTATCTAACTGTCGAGCATCGCCTGAGTTGATTTACTCATGGATCTTCGCGACGCAACTTATCGACGAAGGCTAGTCAGAAAGTGTCAGGTTCTCTTCGACTTGACTCCTGAGACTTGGCTGAGGTTTTAGGGGCATCTTTCTTTACACGCTGGGTTTTTGTCCTGTTGTAAGGCTTTGGCTTCGGACGTGGTTTTCGAGTCAGTTCCTGAGCAGCGGCAGGCATGGAGTTTGGGAATTCAAGTTTTTTTCCAATTTTTTTCTCCGGTTTTTCTCTGTGAATATTTTACAGCTCAATTGAATGCCGCAATGATTCAGCATTGATATTTATCAATCCACTATAGCTTATTTGGGCTACCCTTTGTTCTTAACTATGAAATTTTGACAAAAAGTTCGAAAAAATGCCTATAAAAATGAATCTGATAATGCATAATTGCCTCAATTGACCTATGCATTATGCGATATGCGTTATGCACAAATTTCCCCGCAAACCACGGTGGTTTTCAGAAATTTCCATGCATTATGAGAATTATGCATCAGTAGCTTATGCGTTATGAGATAATCTACTGTACTTACATCTCCCAATTGCTAGCACTAGTAAAGCAACGCAACGAGGTCGAGATTCGACAAGAAGAGATAGGCAAACGACGCGAACAGATGTTTCCTATCTCCTTTGACGATTTCAAGGAGAAAGCAAAATATATTCAGCTTCGAGCTACCCGTTTCCTTGTGGCAGATAGCGTAAAACAAGAAAAGATGATTTCCGAGTTCAATTGGGCATGGCGGCAAGTACAACCACTGAAAGATATTTTCGCCAAAGATGTAATTTCTTTTTTTTTTGCATTTCATAACCTCTTTCGTATTGCTTTAGAAAGTATTCGCGGGACATGTACGTGCTATGGTCCTGTCAGAGAAATCTGTAAGAGACCCAAGGATATCAAAGATATCGGGCCCGGCCCCGAGATCACGCATGCCATAGCGTTGTTACCCATTTTTCTTATGTACATATGTAATGTTTAATATTATTCTCAACATTCAAGGCGCTTTTGGTCATTATAAGTCATATATCTTGAGAAATCCTTTTTCAGATCCTCGTGGTTGCATTCTATCTGCCATATGTCCACATAACTTTAAATTTCTCGTGAGCTACTTGTAGAGGAAGAAGAGGGGGGTTCAATGATTAGGGGCCACGCAGAACAGTGGAACTAAATTTGAATCGCATTTGAAAACGTTGGAACCTTGTGCCGTTTCCGATATTTATTAAAGCTAGAACCCTGAAATTTGGAGGTCAATCTAGCGCGTTCCATCTGAAAGACTACACATTCGTATCTTGACTTCTAATGCAGAAGCGGACTGTAAAACAATTGCTGGGCACAGGTCCTTGCGTGATGGGCTGCCTCGTCTTATAAACATCAAGGTAGACCCTTCCAGTGATACAAAACGGTCCCCTGATAATAATAAGATTACAATCACTCTTAATACAATGGAAGGATTCTATACATACTGTGCTATTCTCTTTTTGCACAAGCTTTCGATTGACGAGAGCTATGAGACATTTATTCACTCTGGCTTGGTTAAGGTCAGGCGGTGCGATTAAATCCGTCACTTTCCCGCACCAAGTCAGAGAAATATTATGGGGACGTTTTTTTTCTTTGAACAAATAGCGAAGGTATCGCATCTACCACTTCGCTTTTCTTATGTACATAATGAACGTTGAGTGTACCATGCCCTTGTACTTCGACATCCCTTGTGAACTGGGGTAACTGTGTGTTCAATTGGGCTTCATTCTTCCTCCAGTCATATCCCTCCTTCCACCGAGAAAGTAAACGACGAATATCTCGAAGAGGTGCGCCGTAGTCCCACCCAGCATCTTCAAGTTTGTAGGGTAAAGTCGTCAGTGCTAGCTTACTACGCAAGGTAGAGAGGCTTTCTTCTGGAATAGTGATGTTAAAGGCCACTTCGGACCCTGTTCCTTGGAGACATTGCAGCTTCCTTTCATTGACAAACAGACTGTTGCACGTATATTGATACAAATCGACTATAGGTCTCTCACGGCAAGTGACAAATTTATAAATCACTGGCTATCTGATTCCACTTCCGTCACCATTAGTTGGGAAGCTGCTATCGCCATAATTCAGATGCAAGTTGGTGTCTTCCGCAAGGGACAGTGATAGTTCAACTTCAAAGGATGATATCGACGAATCTCCATCTCGACAGCTTTCACCCCATGACAGTCCCGATCGACCTGTCTAGACCCTGCAGAGTCTGTACCTCAATAGTATGATCGATCGATGTCAAGACCAATGATTCCATCCTTTATACATCAAAGAGTTACAACTAGAGAGTTACCAACTAGAGGTTTGATTGATTTCAATTGCATGGAGAGTTGCCTTCACAGACCCGATTCGTCAAAAACCCCGCAAAGCCTTACCAATGACTCTGACGGTGTTACCTTATTTCGATTCCGATCAAGGCAACGCCAAAAACAGAGGCAGCAAATTAGTAAGGTTTGGTGTGCCAACACCTGGGGGAAAATGGTTGGAAATATGACAAAATCTGAATAGCGAGGAAGGGGACTCACCAGTGACAGGGTCCCAACCAGTTGTCCTGAAGAGAGAATGCAGTCAGAGTCAAGAGGATTGATTAGGAAGAGAGGACTGCGTACGCAGTGAAACCAGCAGTTCCTAGCAGAGACGGAAGCATGAGCATTCAATGAAAGCATGAGAGAGGATCATGATGAACTCACCGCATCCTTGGTTACCCCCAGATGTGATATCGTTGAATCCTGATGCGAAGCTCGGAGAATATATCTATCAACGAACAAACCCAATGCATTAGCCACTCAGTACCCAGACGTTATATTTGGAGGATACCGATGGATTGAGGAAGCCCACGGGTCCTTTTCCAGCTGCAAGTCGAGCGTCATTGATAAGGGTGATCATCGATCCAACGACGGGTGAGGAGGCAGAAGTTCCAAAAACAAGTCCGAATGCTCCGTTAATACCTGCTCATGGTTATAAGACCGAAATGTTTAAATGGACCTGCAAAACATACCAATAACGTAGTTTGCACTTGTTTAAGACGTCATTGATTTGAGGCATGAGAGAATTCAGCCGAGAGAAAACGTACCCGTTAGCCGACAGATCTGGGAAAGCACGAGACTGCAGAAGAAAGTTATGTGAGGATGGAGCGAGAAGATCTCAGGTAGATACATACTTTTCCAGTATTGTTGAACTGGGCAGATGTGAAAGGAGGCGGGTGCAATGTTAAGAAATTATGGACAGCAGTTGCTTGATACGAAGGTATGCTATGGCCCAAAGCTGAATGACGACCACAGAAACCTCATGTAGAGGACTCACGCAAAGATGTTGGAGAATCCTCCGCCAGAGAAAATGACTTGCTCGCATGCGCCTTCTGGATCGTTAACGGTTGAACCCGGGTTAACTTGGGTGGCCCCAACAGCAGTAACGAATGGACAAGTAACCTATAAAACACATTGAGATTGTATTATTTTGAGAACTACGATCGTTTCCTACGGGGAAGCCAGGATTAAACCTTTTCCCTGCATTAGAGATTCTCCCTAAAATACCCAGTCAGAACAAGCAAAGTCGGAATATGTGGAGATAAAAAGAGACAAACCTGTAGAGGTCAAGCATGCGCCACCGCCTCCAGCGACACCATCATCACCACTACTATATAGCACAGAGGTTCCCAACATGCCGAGCTGATTAACATTCATGTAAGATAGATAAAAGTATGACAACGAACCAAAGCTACAGACCTTTGCATATTCTGTACACTGGCGATTTGCAAATGCAGCAGTGACGGTTGCCTCGTCCTGGCCGTAAGAAACAGACACGACGAAGGGAGGGGCGACGATACCACAGGACTCAGGACCTGGTTAGATATGAACCTCAATACGAGTATCATAGAAATAAATGACTGGCAAGTGCCTACCTTTAAAACCGCCTGGCTGAGTATCTGGGTAGATACCATCCTATATAACAGATGAGATGGTGTAAATGTAAATGGTCAGTGAAAGCAAATAATTTCACCTGGGTGGGATTGTCGCCACCTTCAAACGTGCAGAACGAACCATCGACAGCATCGAGCCAATTGTCGAAGCCAGCACCTATATAAAAACATGTGGAGTCAGCCTGAAGGAAAATTTTGACTGGTGGCAGCAAGACAACCTTCAACAATATCACCGGTCTGAAGAAGCGTGATGGTCTGGGGTGCTGTCAAACCCATAGCGTATTCAAGATCTAGATCACTCTCGCCATTGAAGTTGAAGCTTTGATCAGTCGTTTGAATGATAGCTGTCAAAATATTTATGAATTTGACAATGATAGATATTGGCGGAAACAGTTACCTCCGTCGATCAGGACGTTCGTTGGACGGACACCAACAAGACTTGGGGAGAAATTCCTAAAGAAGAGATCGAGATCTCCGGCCAAAAATGCTTGGGGTGTAAATTCGACTACGAACTATCAGCAACCCTGAACAAGAATAGATAGTGTTGCACATACCAATCCCATATGAGTTCTTGGCCGTTGCAACAGGGGTATGGTTAATTGAGTAGAGAGCACGAAGACAGTCCAGAGTGATCATCTGATCACAGGTGCTCAACGTAGGCGTGATGGTGACAGCCTTACTCGATTGCTTGGGTCCATTACGGCCATTTGGCACCCCCAAGCCGCCAGCGCGTTTACCGACGGCGAGTGGGGAAGGACGATGGTTAAATTGGACGGTCGGCCTGATCAGATCGATGTGCTCACGAACATGAGCAGGAATAGAGTAATTGTGGCAACCTAACAAGATAGTCAACCTTGGACTAAGCGCTGATCTAAGAGGACTAACCGAACTGCTGGTCTCCGGAGGCGTGGTTGTAGACATGATATTCTGTATTCAGGAGGTTTTCCACTTCAGAGGTAGTCGCCTCAACTGCAAGCCACCCTTTGTTTGCAGACAAACGCAAACGATTGGGAGCGAATCCCGAGTCGATGAGCCAGTTAGTGACGGCAGAGATGGTCTCATTGCTGGGAGCAAATATATCCACAATTTCAGCAGGGGTGTAGTGCTTTCCGTAAGTAGGTGACTCGGGATGGGAGACTTCCATCAGCATTTCTTCTACTCGATGAAGGTTTTGCTGGGAAAGTCCAATACGCATTGGGAGGACCTTGTTAGAGTCAAGGCGGCCCACGGGAGCCCAGTCAAGGGGATCAATGACCCTTGTCTCATGCAAGACAAAGGGAGATCGACGAGAAGGTGCCGCTACCGCAACGCCTATAAGCGCTGCAAACAAGGAGAGTTTGAGAGGTATCATAGATGTAAGAGGGGAATTCACCAACTCTACCATGAAACATGTACAAAAGTCATCTCTTATACAATGGAAATGTGATACTATGGGAATGAACGCAAGTGCCCCCATCAGCAAACGTACTGGCGTGATGAAAAACACTAATCTTATTGTATAGCGATGACACTATCTTGGGATATGGAGGGAAATAATGGTTATATCTTGGAAAGACCGTATCCTTGAGGCAACCCTCTGACTTAGTCCTTGCGAAAATTGATATTAATAAGGCAGATAGTAATAGGTAATCGTGATTTTAGCTGACACATACTGGGCCAACCACATGCTATTGATGAAAACCCATATCGACTGATATGGCAGCCGGTTATGACTTTGCAGTGCAAAAGGGAAGTGTAGATAAGGCGGACACCTTATCGGAGAGTTTGCACGCGGAGTCCTCGTCGGGATATCGAAAGCCGAGAAGGAGGATCAACTGATTAGTTGGTCGTGTCGCGCAACGATGTCAAAAGCGTTCAGAATGGAGACGAGATGGAGCCTTCGCCGTATGCACTGAGACAAAGTTTATGAAAGCGTAATTCAGAACTTTGCAAACATTAGACCACGGTCCAGGATCAGAAACAAGCCTGGGCACAAATCATAAAGGAGAGAGCATCAGAGAGAGATTATGTGAAAAGACTTCTGTTTGCAAACGCACTCTATTATTACACCCCATCCTTGTGTCTCCCGCTGGGAAAATCTGGATTCACTGCTTATTCATAAGGTCTGTTCAGTGAATATAAGATATCGTACCAATTGCGTGCGATAGAGATATCCGTCCTTATAGTGACAACGGGCGTATAGATATGTTTGCTCGCCTGCGGTCTTCGGTAATGGTGCTGCCAGTAGAAGAGTTGCGAACATAGGAGGCCATACCCCGATACAAATCCTCCTCCTCAAGAAGCAAAAACGCCGCGAGACTCCACTAGATGCTCTGAGTGCCTTCAAGATCGTCTGAATTGGGCGTGTTCCAGCCTGTAGCCGTCAGAAAGAGTGTACACAGTAGCCTCAAATGAGCGAGCTGAGCCGCGTGACATATTCATTTTCCCACGTGGATTCAGGTGCTGGCGGGCCGGTATATGCTGTCAGATGTCCGATCCGTATGCGGACGGAAGTGGGTCCCAAAATCGGCCTATGTCCGATCCTTTCGCGGGCGATCCGTGCTAGTCCCTAAGAGCCTGTTCAGCTGCGCCGCAAATTTCCAATTCTCAAAACTAACATGTTTGTACCTGCTGTGTTTACCAATGCTGTTGCCGTCGGACTTTGAATTTTCATCAGCATGTTGATGGATGGTACTGAGATTATTGTCACCACCATAACTTTTTTGGGCTGAACTTTAAATAAAAATCCTTTGAGATTCTAATTCCCTACATATCATTCTACACATCCATGCTCTTGGACTTTAAAAAACTCTTGTGCTGGTGGCATAAATCATCATATGGTTGATGAGTGATGGAAACAGCTTGCATGTCACATATGTCACATAGGGATCACATCTTGTTCATAGATAACGAAGTAAATCATTGTTGGAAGTGTCAAGTTCACTCTGGGTAGATAGTGATGGTCAAGGGTAACCCTGGGGTGGAATTAGGCTGACCCTTACCCTTACCCTCCAAAAACCCTTACCCTTGGCTGAGGGTAAGGGTTTTGGAGGGTAAGGGTAAGGGTTTCTGAGGGGTTGGAGGGTAAGAAACCCCAGCAGGGTTTAGTGCAAGGGTTTGGTCCAAATCCTTCCTCAAGCTTTGTAATCCAAAGGAGCCTTCAAAGTAGCTAGTATTTAAAACATGTTCAGGGTGTTAAAGGTGTTTAGCAATAGATTTTAAATGAAATAGAGAGGGTTTGACTAGTATTTTAAGCTACTAATTGTTGTGAACGCAGTGAGGCCTCTTTATATTGCTTTTTCTCTGATTTAAAGTCAATTTTATAGATACACAACAATCAGATCACTCTGATATCAGAGAAATAAAAATTCCCAAAAATACCCTGACCCCTCCAGAAGGGTAAGGGTTTTTCAAGGGTCAAAAAATCTACACCCTGACCCTGACCCTCCTTACCCTTACCCTTGTACCCCAGGGGTTTCCCAAACCCCTGCCCATCACTATGGGTAGATAAGCTGATAAGAGGACATTATGCCAGAGGTCAAAGATAAGAATAGTATTTTTGTTATCATTCCTGTACTTGTATAAATAGTAGTTATGACTAGAGTAGTTCTTTAGTCAAATAACTAGTGTTTTATCTGGTTAACACCAACTGTCCTAAGCCTCCACTCTATTGTTGCTCTCAACATTATTACCTGTTATTTGCCTAAAATCAACACACAATGCATCCAGCACAAGCAAGACATCTACATCATACTGTTCTTGTTGCAATCACATCATCAGTAAACTCGGGGCTGGCTTACCAGCACCGGACAGCACCGGACAGCACCATAGAACCATAGAAAAGGTTCTTTTGTTTATAGTGCTGTCTGGTGTCACGGTAACGCTATCCGGAAATAGCCCGACACTAGACAGCACTATAGAGTGTTATAAGGTGCTATATAGGGCTATGTTAATACTATCCATAATTAGTTAGAGAGGCCTATTATCTATACTCATAATATTCTAATAGTGTCACAACTGGAGGAAATTGTTAAAAAAATTATATTCAACTAAGTACTAGTCTAAACATTGTAATATACACTACTTATATATACTACTGTAACAGATCATCGTCATTGCACCACGTCATCATCATTGCACATTGTTGTCACTTGTTGCAGGTCATCGTCACTTGTTGCAGGTCGTCATCGTCACTTGTTGCAGGTCGTTGTTGTCACTTGTTGCAGGTCGTTGTCATTGCAGATCATTGTCGTTGCAGGTCATCATTGCAGGTTGTTGTTGTTGCAGGCCATCATTGTCGCTTGCATGTTGTTGCATGTTGTCATCGTCGTCACATGTCATCGTCGTTGCACATTCATTGTCATTCCAACTCATTTGTTATCGTTGGTGTTTGTGCATCATCATTGTGGATTGTTTGTGCGCTGTCATCATGTGTTCATCGTCATGCATCATTCATGTATCATTGTTGTGCGTCATTATTGGTGCAAAACATGGTGAGGTGGGGCCAAATGAGCCCCAACCATTGTTCCTGGGGTGAAATAAATTAATATAGTATAATAGTGGGGATGAACAATCCTTGATAAGTGTGACACCGGTCACATCAATGTGACACGATGTGACACCGCCCATTTTGTGAGACATTGAGTTTCTACTTGCTACAACAGTGAACTGTTAAATATTCTACTGTATATACCTCAATAATATCATTTTCCATCGCCCTATAAGAGCCATTTTTTTAATTGTGCAATATTTGTCCTGAAAATGTGCAGTCACATGCAAACACCAGCCAAATATGAGCCTCCAAAGTGTTTGGGCCATATCTTATGAAGGACTCCATGTATTGGCTTCGTTTTTGGATGCTTTCTGCTTAGAATTTTAATATAAATCGAGCTATAAGAGCGGATTTTTAAAATATGCCCCCTATCACAAGATAGGTGTGTAAAACATGCAGTTTATGTACTTATATGACAAAAAATAAAAATTCTACTCTTATAGCCCTCTTACTGGGAAAATTTAAAGCAATTTTGGTCTGCAAAACTAGTCCCAAAGTGCTCTTGTTGCAAAGTTACAGCCTGAGCACTGTTTAGCACCCATATTTGGCAGGCACAGCCACTGATCTCATGCCAAAACGAGCCCATGGAGTCCATGCAGCTGCTGCATGCACATTCTTACACCTACACCTCCACTACAGAGCTCATAACACCCTATATTTCACCATTTCTACCTAGTTTTTGCTAAGAAACTGCTAAAACAACCAGGTATGAGTTAAATAAACTCTTTTAAGAATAGCTAACTAAATAAAACAATAAAAGCTCCATATTTCAGGTTGTTTATTTTGTTTAATTAGAAATAGTGCATAACTATTAAGTATAAATTCTTTATAAGCTGATAGATCTATCTAACAACTTTTAAACCAATCAGGCCCATCCCCAAATCTCTTAGCATGCCTCCAAATAGAGGAACACTAACTGAGAATTTAGCAAAGGGCAGAGCAATTAAGGCTGAAAAGCAAGCCCAAGTATCTTCTTAATCTGCTCTGGATGATCTCTGGAGCTCCTTGCAGTCTGCAAAATTGCGTATTACTGAGCTTGAGCTTGAGGTTATCCAGAAAAGCTCTGAGTGCAAACAATTGCAAGTTGAGCTTGATAAGTCCAATAAGAAGTGCTCTCAGCTTGCAGCTGATCTCTCTATGTGGGAGTCAAAGCACAAAGATACATATCATAAGCTCCGTATGCAGCGTCAGACCACAAAACGTGGACAAGACAAAGTTGCACAGATGACAGAGCAGATTGCCATCCTTAAAAAGGCTGAGACAAATGATTCTGCTCATCTTTTGAAGGATTCCAAGGATGCAGAAAAGGCTATTGCCTTACTTATGGAGGCTAATGAGGACCTCCAAGGTGAATTATCTGATTCAATGACACAGTGGTCCTCACAACTCCACAAGACACGGTCAAAGTTGGAAAAGTCACAATCCAATTGCAAGGCTTTGCAGAAGAAGATCACTGCACTTCGAAAGCACTCTGCTTCAATAAAATCTGGCAAGGAACATGCAATTGCCTCAGTTAGAGCAAAACTCCTAAAGGAAAAGTCTGTTCACCACTTGATGGACAAGGGAGTCTTCACTGAGGAAACTCGGAATGTAGTTCGTCTTCTGGTCAAAGCTGGTTGCTCCCGTAAATATATCAATCAAGTCATTTTTGCAGTTCTTCACTCTGCTGGAATTGAGACTGTTGGCACTATCAGCCGTCCATCTATTGCTCGTATCCTTCGTGAAGGTTATTTTGCTGCCAAAATTCAGCTTGGTTATGAGATGAAAAATACAAAGAGCATGACATTCAGTGCTGATAGTACTAGCCATCGAAGCATCAACTACACTTCACAACATGTTAATCTCCTTGTTGAAGACTATACATCATCTGATTCTGATACTTTGAAGCGTGCAACTCGCTTCTTTGGAATCCAATCAACATGTGATGGCTCCAGTGAAGAGGCAATGAAGAACTGGGATAAAATTTTGAAGGACTGGGATAAAAATTTGAAAGATGTAATTGATCTCTATAATGAGAGTCCATTTGGGAAGCGCCAGGGCAGCCTTCTCAAGTTTGTCGATCTTTTGATCAAACTCATGGGCATTCACAGTGATCATTGTGCAAAGGAGAAGAAAGATGCCTGACTTTTAGAAGAATTAAAAGCATGGGCAGTTGATCAGTCTCTTGGAGAGGAAGCAATGTTGGAGATGTCCTTGCAGGAT
>MU129988.1:67355-213096 GCA_015039465.1 Phlegmacium glaucopus | reverse complement strand
CATGGAACAGAATCTTATGAATGCCCTTCAATGTGATTCTACAAAAAACGAGCTTGCTGTCCTTGCAATCTATGCAGAGTCTATCTCATATCCATATATGAAGGCAATTCATACATCTCATGACACAGATCAGAATATGCTTGATCTTGGCCCTCTTCATCATCATGTTTATGAACATATGCAGAAGATTATCAGTAATCCAGATATTCTTCTTGGCAATGATGTATCATGCTCATCTGCAACACTGGATGGAGAAGAGTGGCAAAATCCTGCTGTTGTCAAGAAGATTCATGAACTTTCACCTACCTTTCCACATCTTCGAGATCTACTTCTTGTATTTTTTAAAGGTGCTGCTGAAACATGGGAACGCTTCACCTCTGAGTTTGCCCCTGGTGGTCTTATTGATGAGGCTACAACTGAGGAGAAAGAGCTTGCATGGATGCCTGCCACCAATGATGTGAATGAAGGTGCTCTTGGATCATTTAGGCATCTTATGCGGTACCAACCTCAGCTCACATTGCTCAATCACAATGCATTAGCAATGTTTTTCCGCAACAACACTCAAGCATTTATGGCTGCAAAATTCACTGAGGCAGTGGACTACCAACATCTGCACAAACTTGGAAGGGAGAAAGGAGATGAGAAACAAAGACGAAAGGAAATTGTTGAACACCGTGATAGGTGTCAGGCAGAGAAGACAGCACGAAAGGAGAAGCGTGAACAAAAGGCAAAGGAGACAGCAGATCGGATTGCAGCAACAGGCATCATTCTAGACAAATTGAAGGCTTTAGCACTCAAGGGTACACTTCTAAAGGATCAGTTGAAAGTATTCAAGAATGCTAGAGCTCCAAATTTGATGACTGCCAAGCTGCCAACCAAGGTTGCTGACATCCGGAAGGCATTATCTGACGCAATTGATTTGTATGAAGATGGTAAATGGCTACTTGAATCAGATAAAGAGGAAGATAGTGATGATTCAGAGGAGGAGGATGAGAGTGGTTGGGAAGATGACAACTGAGAGACATTGCATTTATCACTTATATTTGAGAGCATGTATATTATATTGAACTTGCATCATTCTGGTTCATTTTTAGCAATTATTTCTGAGTTTATATACTAAGTACAACAGTAATATGATGTATCAAGGCTAAAGGAAGACTATTATACAAAAAAAACCAAGGGAAATGATCAAGAGCTTGAGCAGTTGTGTTGTCTCAATGTTTGTGACGCAAATGGCCGTGTCACGCTATGTCACGCGTCCGTGACGTCACTGAGGATTGTTCATCCCCAATAATAGATTGATAATAGAAAGTAGAAAAAAAACCATTCATTTGTTGTTGTAAGTATTGTAGTCGTCAGGTGGTGGTGGTGGCGGCATGGAACAATGGGAACAAACATTGAACTTACATATTTAGTAGTTTTAGTTTTTGCGCATGGACACTTGATTTAGGGTTGGTTTATTTAACTTAATGAAAAACAATGTATTCTAATGTGACATAGTGACGAGGCTAGACTATGCTAGACAGCGCTGGTGTGTGTCACATGGATGCTATGAAACTATAATTCACTATAGTTACGGTGATGTGACTATAGGATACTATAATTTAGTGTGACATGACTATGACACACTATGGGAAATCCCCAAGTTTGCTGATGATTCCAACTGTCACTTCTCTTGCCAACACTCATGCGCCTAATTTGTCACTATTATATGAAAGAGTCATATCACACATCAATCCTGTCTGGCTATGCTTGGCTTCAAGAGTTGCTGCAAGGTCATCCTGAGCGCATTCATACTGAACTTGGAGTCCACAAGGAGGTTTTCCATGCTTTAATGAGCTGCAGTCAATGGGCCATGGTGATACAAAATATGTGACACTTGAGGAGCAGCTCGCCATCTTCCTCTATACATCAGTTACAGGCTTATCTATATGTCATGTTGGAGAATGATTTCAGCATGCAAATGGGACAATTTCCAAGTGGGTATTGCAATCATTGGTGATGACAATCTATATGCCAATCAGATAACAGATACTTTTGAAAAATGACCATCATCTTCTCATCTCAACCTTTTTATGGCCAATATGTTCAAGGTTCAACCCCCAATGATCCTGTCTCTCCCAAAATTTATGATAACAGCAAACTATGGCCTTTTTTCCAAGGATGCCTTGGAGCCATTGATGGTAGCCATATGCCCCTCTCTCCACTACTGCCTGTTGGAATTTATCGAACTCAGGGATTAAGTAGATGAAAATATGATTCATGTTTGGCCAGCGTGGGTTGAGTGCCTTGCAAACGAGTGAGTAAAACGGTACAGTACTACTACTACTCATATCCTATTGTGCTTACTAATCATTCCTAATCGGGAAGAGCTTTTCTAATGCTCAAAAATATTCAACACTGCCCTCCAAAGTCTCTATTGGAATCAAAAAGACTTTCTTTCACAGAACTGTCTCTTCATATGTAACTTTGACATGCTCTTCACATATATTCTTACAGGCTGGGAAGGTTCTGCAACAGATTCTCGGGTCTGGGCTGATGCATTGGCAAGAGGGTTTTCAGCACCTGAAGGATTTTATTATCTTGCAGATGCAGGATTTCCTCATTGCAAGGAACTTCTTATCTTTTTGTGGTGTTCGGTATCATCTTCAGGAGTGGGGTGCTGCAGGTGTTTGGTATGTATTTTATCTGATATCAATCTGATATATTTAATTTTTGTTATAATAATCCTATAGCCCAACAAATGCAAAGGAACTATTCAACCTTCGTCATGCTCAGGCATGCAATATCATTGAGCGCATCTTTGGACTTCTCAAGCAATGTTTCCAAATTTTCCTTCTCCCCCCTCATTATCAGCTTGACTTTCAGGCTTGCATTCCTGTTGCTCTTTGTGCTCTCCAGAATTTTATTCAAGAAATTGACCACAGTGAAGGTGTAATACCCACCAACCCATACCAAGCAGCTCATGCACCTTTTCCCTCTGATATTGGTGATGACCATGGTGATGGTTTCATTGTAGAGGATGATGATGAGGAAAATTCAGAGGTTAAGTTATGGAGGAAAAATATTGCCAATGAGATGTGGAAAAGCTACTTGAATTACATGGCAGATGCAGAGACTGACAATAGTGACAATGATTTTTCAGGTCTTGGCAAGTAGTGTGTATCATCAACAGAAAAATCACAGAATGGAATTGGTAGAGGATGTAAAGTACATACAAAAGGACCAGCCATAGTAATATGAAACAATCAAAATATCAGACTATGTTACCATGAAATGATCATCACCATCTTCCACAGCCTTAGCTTTGCCCTTTCCTGAAAGAGCTGACATGCTGAGTTGGCTCAGAAGAAAGCAATATTGCACTGTCTGGTTGTTTCCAAGAGCAATGAAAGTACATGCGGCATGAACAGCATCTTCTGATGCCCTTGTGAAGAATAGGGAGGCTGAAAGAAATTGATCCTCAGTTAACCAGCTATCAATACCTGATATGATTCTGATTGCCTGATCAAGAATTTCTGCAGGAGACAT
The DNA here is from genome assembly GCA_015039465.1 of Phlegmacium glaucopus. NCBI lineage: Eukaryota > Fungi > Basidiomycota > Agaricomycetes > Agaricales > Cortinariaceae > Phlegmacium > Phlegmacium glaucopus. The sequence goes on along the minus strand of MU129988.1, from coordinate 209,565 downwards.
AGATGCTGATATGGGTTGAGAGGACTCAATAGAAGAATTAATGATGGAAGGAGGGGCAATAGAAGTTGTAGACATCATTGTGGAGAGAGCAGCAGTAGTAACAGTGGTTGCATCGAGAGTTCTCTCCATCATGTCAACCATGCAGTTAAGAGTTAAATTTAGGGCATTCAAAATGATAACGGGATTCAGATCATCAGTCTTCTTTGATGCCCGCTTGGAGCTAGGCTGCATACTGCTCACTGATCTTGCATTGTGCTTGCGTTTTTGGAACTGGCCCTTAATCCTAACCAATGCTCTGCATTTAATGCTATTGTCAATGCTATCAACACTCAGTCTGGACAAACCTTCTTCTTACATGGCCCTGGAGGAACTGGCAAGACCTATGTCTACAACATGTTATGCTACTTCTTACGTGGACAGGGAAAAATAGTTCTCTGTGTTGCTTCTTCTAGAATTGCATCTCTTCTTCTTATTGGTGGTTGTACTTCGCATTCAACATTCAAAATCCCCATTGAAATCCATGAATCCTCTATCTGTGCTATTCCAAGAAATTCTGATCTGGCTGAGCTGATTTGTGTGACTGATTTGGTGATCTGGGATGAAGCATCAATGCAGCATCGTCCATATCCATGAAGCAGTTGACAGGACACTCCAAGACATTTGACACTCTGATAAACCTTTTGGAGGACTTTGTGTTGTTTTTGGAGGAGATTTCAAGCAAATACTTCCTGTTATTGTCAAGGGGTCACGTGCTCAGATTGTTGGTGCCTGTATTCAAAGATCTCATCTATGGCACTCTATCAAACTGCTTAAGCTCACACAGAATATGCAATTAAACACTAATGTGGAGGCTCAAAGGAACTTTGTGAAATGGCAGTTGGAGATTGGTCATGGCAAGCACACTGATGAAGTTGAAATGACAACACTCCCTGATCATTTCAAATGTCCTGAAAACACAATCTCTTCCCTTATTTCAAGCATCTATCCTGGAATCAACTAACTTCCTCATCCTCCTGATGAGTACTTTGCTTCACATATGATCCTGACAAGTAGAAATGATGATGTGGATGATATCAATGAGAAGATGCTGTTGGAGTTTCCTGGAGAGGAGAGGGAGTTTCTGAGTGCTGACTCAATCAAGGAAAATGGGGAGAATGAAGGAGAGTTGATGTATCCTGTAGAGTATCTAAACTTGATCACATGTTCTGGGCTGCCTTTGCATAGATTGAAGTTGAAGGTTGGATGTCCTGTGATGATTCTGAGAAATATGAATCCAGGAGAAGGGGTTTGCAATGGTTCTCAGGGAATTGTGACTAGGATGAACAAATGGGTGCTGAAAGTGCGACTATTGACAGGAGAGCATGCTAGAAAAACAACATTCATTCCACAGTTAAGCATCACACCATCATCAACTCAAGTTCCATTTGAATTTGCAGACAACAATTTCCAGTGAAAGTATGTTTTGTGATGTCAATCAACAAATCTCAAGGGCAGTCTGTTGGGTATGTGGGGTTGGATCTTAGAAATGCTGTGTTCACACATGGACAGTTATATGTGGCTATTTCTCGAGTTACCTCTGTACATAATATCAAGGCTATCTGGGACAGTAGATTAGATTTACCTGTAACTAAAAACATAGTATACCCAGAAGTGATTATTGATTAGAATTTAGTGTGTGTTGGGATGTAAGACTATGTGGACTGTTGTGATAAACTGTGTACACTGTTGTGATGCAGCCAGGGGTCTGGGGGCAGAGCCCCCAGCAAGCCTAGAAACTGTGCTGCAGGCCGGCAAAGCAGAGTGGAGCTGTGCTGAAGGCATGGGTTTGTTGGCTTGTACTTATACCAAGGTAGGTAAGTCACATTGTGACTAATAAATTTGTCAGCAATATGTGGTCTGCACAGCCACTGACAGAAGCATTATCCTCAGAATCTCACCTATACACAAATTTCCCCAACCAAATTTCATAAATTATCAACACATAGTCCAACATGTCTGTCTACGTTGACTCCAGCACAACTCCACACATAAGGCTGAACAGTTTCCATTCAAGTCCTCCAAGCCAAGTTACATACCGAAAAGCCATGAACAAAATTTGGTCAAAGATAAAAAAGTGAGCAAGCCTGCTTGAAAGCGGATGGTTTATCTCATCTATTTCACATTTTCAGTACTTTGCATAAAAGGGTACATATCTACATGTTCAATGTTCATCTGGAAGAATTGCAGTCCGCTCTCACCTTCCTTGACAAAGAGGAGGAATGAAAGTTAATGAGGTTGGTTGCCATCGTACGCAAGTGCTTTTCCTGACTTTGTTTTTAGGGTAACATACAGCAATGACCACAACTTCATTGTCAGATATATGCCCAGTCAAGTCCACAAAAATGCCCACCTCAAATTCACTACCCTCCTTGCCATTGCTCTTGTGCTATTGACCACAGCACCACATCCTCCAAGGCCTCCTGGATGTGCAAACATCGGAGCAATGAGTACATTTGATAGGACACATAATTTGAGTCTCGGTTTATCTTCCTTCCTAGCTTTTGAACCTTGGACGGAGGATGAAGGAGGCAGATGCTGGTGTCTGGCCCACTGCATCTAATTCTGACCTTCCTAGTGTTGTGCTTGAGGTTGGGAGTTTGGAAAGCCTTATGCAGCTGAAAATTGATGTGAAGCTTTGGCTTGAACATACCCAAGAGGTTAGCCGATTTTCTTCTTGCACCTCACTCACCAGACCTTCCTCAGGTACGACTGGTCATCCGTATTTCAATCGACCCCCCCCCCATTGCCCCTAACCTAACTTTTCCAAGAATCACCGTCCAGTTGTGGAGAGGATTTAACCTTTGATGTCCTTCACAACTCACATTGGCAGTGTTTCAGGTACGGGAAGCCTGCATGGTCTGGGCCCAGCCTTGTAAGCTAGAATCATGTATCAAACTGGACAGTTGCCCATATGAGAAGGTATATATCAGAGGGGCAATCTACCCATTGGCAATTTGCCCACTGTTCCACATGGTGCTAGGGTATGTAAGACAGTGTGTACTTTTGGCATATTTGGATTTTGATGGGATCAATTTCAAAAGTATGACCTTCTATTTGGCTCAATTTCTATATTTAGAGTTCAATTATATGATTTTATGGCCTCAAATGCAAACAAATATAAAAATATAGTCTTGGCAGGCACACAGTATTTATATTTAGCTATCATCCAAGAAAGGCAGCTCTAAATGATACAACTCAAATTTGGACTTAAGTTTGTTTAATATAACCCTTTGTTTAATATAGCTCTTTCTCAATAAGGAAAGAAGCTATTAATATATTTTAAATAGATTTAGGGTCCTAAGAAGATCATCTATCATTCTATACAATATTTCCTCTTTGGGAAAAATTTCCCATAGGCCAAATCTCATTCAGCACTGTGTTTAAGAATGTATTTTGCATTTTTTTCAATAAGGAAAGAAGCTATTAATAGATTTTCAACAGATTCAGGGTCCTAAAAGGATGCTCCATCCTTTAAAACACTATTTCCTTTTTGGGAAAATTTCCCATAAGCAAAATCTCATTTAGCACTTAGTGATTGTCAAGGGTTTCAAAACCCCTGGAGGGTCTGGGGTAAGGGTACAGAGGGTAGGGGTAAGGGTTGGCATTTTGTACCCTTGGAAAACCCTTACCCTTGACAAGGGTTCAAGGGTTTTCAAGGGTTTTTCAAGGGTTTCAATTTCTATTTTTAACATAACATTTTGTCAAAATCTTAGCTTTTTTCTGCTTCCAAGTTATATAAATTCTACATTATTGGATTTAATAAGTATAAAACTGTTCAATAAACTAAATATTGCAATATTTCCTTGTTTAAGAAGGCAAAAATATGTGAATTTGACATATTGAGGCAGTTATCTATTCTAAATTACATGTAATAGAGCTATTAATGCTTGATAAGGTAAATAAAACATGGTAGGTAATCAGATTTATATATATATAAAGCCTTAGAGTAATACCCTTGACCATACCCCTGTACCCTTCATACCCCTCAAAACCCTTACCCTTACCCTCCAAAACCCCTACCCTTGGACAGGGGTAGGGGTTTGGAGGGTAAGGGTAAGGGTACAGAAGTTTTACCCCAGGGTTACCCCTGACAATCACTATTAGCACTGCATTTAAAAATGTATTTTGCATTTCTCCCAATAAGAAAAGGAGCTATTATTAGAGTTTCAACAGATTCAGGGTCCTAAAAGGATGATCTATCATTCTTACAATTTTTCCTTTTTTGGAAATATATGTATCTTGGGCAACTTGCCTGACAGGTAGATTGCCCCCCTGATATATTGACAGGCAGATTGCCCCCTGGATATATGCCTTCTCATGGGCAACTGCCCATTTTGATACATGGTTCTAGCTGCTAAAGGTGTGATGACATGGTGCAGTGACCATGAGGTGCAGTGACAATTACGGCATGGGATGACAATGACACATGTAAGCTCTTAATTTTCCCCTCTATCATAATTCATTGTTCTAATTCCATCTTAGGTGTAAATGACAATGATGACAATGATCCTTTACAGTGGTGGTGGGCAATCTCTATTACAGATTTGGCAGTGTTACGTCACATCACATTGCCAAATGCATGACAAGGTGTGAAACACTTGAAACATAGCTTGCTCACTGAGTTCTGCATCATCCTGGATGATTTTTTTTGTATGATAAATGTATTATAGCATCATAGGAATATATAGTGAATTAATTTTGATCATAAAAGTGGTAATTATGTGGTTTTTTGAGGTGGCTGTGCTTTCTTTATCTGATGGACTGAAACTTCCAGGTAATATAACACTTCAATTATTCATTTCTGCAACATGTTTTGGTGATGTAAAATTCTCTACTATGTATTTTAAATATTTCTCAGCAGTTATTTTATTTTGTTGCACTCAGGACCTTACAAATGAGCAATTTCTACCCAGATACCTGCCAAAATGCCATTTTTGCAACTTCCAGCCAATGGAACACTTCAGAAACTGGTTTATGTAACTTGTCTTGGTGATGTGAAATGTTCTAATATGTATTCTAAATATTTCCCAGCAATTATTTTATTTTATTTCACACCTAGACCCTTATAAATGATCAGTTTCCACCCAAATTCCTGCTAAAATGCAGTGTTGGCAACTTCTAGCCTATAGAACACATCTAAAACTGGTTTCTGTAGCTCATATTACTGACACAAAATAGTATAATGTGCATTATTAACATCTCTCAGGAGTTAGAATTTTTTATTTCACACTCAAGCCCTTAAAAATAAGTGAACTACTGCCAATTCCAATCCAAATTTGAAACTTCCAGCCTATAGAACTGTTCATAAACTGGTCTTTGTAGCTCTTCCTGTGACCAAAAATTATCTATGGTGTGTCAAAAATATTCCTCAAGAATTTTATTATTTTATTTCACACTTATAATCCTACAATTAAGCAAATCCCACCCAGATCCCTGCTAGACATCCAGCCTATAAAACTCTTCAGAAACTGGGTTCTGCAACCTATCATGGTGACAAAAAATGCTCTACCATATATTCTTAGCATTTCTCAGGAGTTATATTTTTTAATTCTGCTCCCAACCCCCCACAACTGAGTGATCTTCAGCCAATTTCATCCAATGTGTGATGTTTGAGACTTCCAACCTATAGAACTCTTCATAAACTGGTTACTGTAACTAATATTGGTGATAAGAAATGCTCTACAATGTATTCTAAACATTTCTCAGGAGTTTAATCCTCTGATTTTACATGTTGAGCTTGGTAAAATAAGTGATATCAGCCAATGTCAGCTAAAATGATAGCTGAAGCTTCTAAGGAATAGAACTCTTCAACAACTCATTTATGAGACTTGTTTTGGTGAGAGAATATGCTATATTCTTGACTCTGAACATTTCTCAGGGATTAGAATTTTTAATTTCATGCTCCAAGTATGAGATATTGGGTTGTTTGCACCCAATATCTCATACTTGGAGCATGAAATTAAAAATTCTAATCCCTGAGAAATGTTCAGAGTCAAGAATATAGCATATTCTCTCACCAAAACAAGTCTCATAAATGAGTTGTTGAAGAGTTCTATTCCTTAGAAGCTTCAGCTATCATTTTAGCTGACATTGGCTGATATCACTTATTTTACCAAGCTCAACATGTAAAATCAGAGGATTAAACTCCTGAGAAATGTTTAGAATACATTGTAGAGCATTTCTTATCACCAATATTAGTTACAGTAACCAGTTTATGAAGAGTTCTATAGGTTGGAAGTCTCAAACATCACACATTGGATGAAATTGGCTGAAGATCACTCAGTTGTGGGGGGTTGGGAGCAGAATTAAAAAATATAACTCCTGAGAAATGCTAAGAATATATGGTAGAGCATTTTTTGTCACCATGATAGGTTGCAGAACCCAGTTTCTGAAGAGTTTTATAGGCTGGATGTCTAGCAGGGATCTGGGTGGGATTTGCTTAATTGTAGGATTATAAGTGTGAAATAAAATAATAAAATTCTTGAGGAATATTTTTGACACACCATAGATAATTTTTGGTCACAGGAAGAGCTACAAAGACCAATTTATGAACAGTTCTATAGGCTGGAAGTTTCAAATTTGGATTGGAATTAGCAGTAATTCACTTATTTTTAAGGGCTTGAGTGTGAAATAAAAAATTCTAACTCCTGAGGGATGTTAATAATGCACATTATACTATTTTGTGTCAGTAATATGAGCTACAGAAACCAGTTTTAGATGTTTTCTATAGGCTAGAAGTTGCCAACACTGCATTTTAGCAGGAATTTGAGTGGAAACTGATCATTTATAAGGTCTGGGTGTGAAATAAAATAAAATAATTGCCGAGAAATATTTAAAATACATAGTAGAGAATTTTACATCACCAAAACATGTTGCAGAAATGAATAATTGAAGTGTTATATTACCTGGAAGTTTCAGTCCATCAGATAAAGAAAGCACAGCCACCTCAAAAAACCACATAATTACCACTTTTGTGATCAAAATTCATTCACTATATATTCCTATGATGCTATAATACATTTATCATACAAAAAAAATCATCCAGGATGATGCAGAACTCAGTGAGCAAGCTATGTTTCAAATGTTTCACACTTTGTCATGCATTTGGCAATGTGACATGATGTAACACTGCCAAATCTGTAATAGACATGCCCACCACCAATACAATGGCATACAATGGCATATGACAACATATGACAACATATGGCAACATATGACAACATATGGCAACATATGGTGATGTACAACAACATACGGTGATGTACGATGACATACAACAGCATATGATGGCATATAACAACATACAACAACATATGCTGACATACAACAACATACAACAACATACAGTGACATACAACAACATATGGTGACATACAACAATGTACGGTGACGTCCAACAACCTACGGTGACATACAACAACATATGGTGACATACAACAATGTATGGTGACGTCCAACAACCTACGGTGACATACAACAACCTACGGTGACATATAACAACATATGGTGACGTCCAACAACATACAGTGACGTCCAACAACATATGGTGACATAAAACAACATATGGTGACATACAACAACATATGGTGACATACAACAACATATGGCAATGTACAACAATATATGGTGATGTACAACAATATACAGTGATGTACGATGACATATGGTGGCATATGGTGGCATACAACACACAAATGACATACAACGAATAATGAACATAGTATAATGATTTTTATTTTTATGTGTAATTAGACAAGTACATTGTAGGTAGTTGGACAATATACATAGAGTATTTTTTTCAAGTACTTGGCTTTGAGTAAGAAAATGGTTCGAAAAATCACTCAGAAAAAGATAAACCAATACTATTTGAGCAGCAAATTGAGCTCAGTACAGAGTGCTATGGAATAACAAGGAGCTATTATGGAGTGCTATGAACTCCCTAGGTGATGCTATGTAGTACTATATAGTGTCTGTGTTGAAATACATCAGGAAAACGGCAGATACCTATGTAGGCTACATAGACCTACATAGGTCAATTGGCAGGTTAGGCAACCCCCTACTATATAGGTACTGTTAGGCATCTCACCGGAAATATAGGCCTCATTAGGTCTCATTAGTTTCAAGTAGGTGTAGTCTATTAGGCCAGTTTGGGTTTCTTAGGCAAGGTAGGCAGTATAGGTAGTAAATGATAACATGAATTAGTAACGATATAGCTAAATAGGACAGGTGGCAAGGGTATATACAAATCTAATTTACAGCTACAGTACTAGTCCATCTCATTCCTGCTTTGAAGCTTCAACCCCGGCACCCAAAATGTTTGTGGCTTTAGAAATGCCTTTGGATACTTTGATGTGTTTCTTAAATAGAGAAATAAGTACAGCGCCGGGCAACAGTTCACAGGAGAGGTGACTTACAGAGCACCGTGAGCGAACAAGATTGTCGTATCTGTGTGAGGGGTGATTGGGGGTGGTCAGCTAAGCCTCATGGGGTGGTTGAACCACAAACCTGTGGTCTTTGTGGCTATGGCAGGCAGGGGATAGGCCGGCGGTGGTGTTATTCTCGTCGTTGTTCATGTAGGTTGTGCATGGGCTGGCATGGGTTTTGTATCCACGCCATCGTTTTTTGTACAAAAATGGGGTGTGGTGGTCAGACAGGTCAAATGGGGTGTGGTGGCCACATACCTGGTGCCTTGCACATCTCTCTGCTTTGACCTCTTACCTTGCCATGGTCGTTTGGAGTTTGTTGGTTGTTCATGACCCACGAAGGTGATGGCGATGACACGGTGATGGTTGTTGCGTTGCTGCTAGTTGTCATGTTTTTCGAGGGGCCATGGGGGGTTGGGTTCATCATCGACATTCCTGCAGCATTGTTTTCTGGGCATGGGGGTGGGTCAGCTGCATAGGACGCGCATGGCCTGGCACATACCTGTGGCCCCCACAGTTAGAGCAGGGGTGGCATCATTGCAGCATTGTGGTTGTCGTTACGATGTGGCATGGGGTTTCATAGTACATACCTGCGCCGTGGTTTTCTGTATGTGGGGTCAGTGGGGTTGTGTCAGGGTCATTCGCGGCTTGTGGTTTCTCGGTTCATGGCCTGCAAGAGCGGCAACAAGGCGGCCAAGCCTTATGCACATAATATGGTGGTCAATGGCCAGCCATGGTCAAATACGGAGAGGAAGGTGGTGGCAGGCGACGTGGTGATTGGGAAGGAAAAGGCACAGTTTGTTTGGTCGACGTTGAAGTTCAACATACAACAAACATAACCATGTGAATTTTCTGAGTTTGAATTGACTTCACAAAATTTTGTTGGGCCGCTGTAAGCTTGATCATTGATGTCTGCGATTTTTGAACAAGTACTTACATTATTACATATTTGGACTTTCTTCGCCCATTTACATGCATATGTCTAGTTACTCTTGTAGTGGGCCTGATTAATTTAATTAATGTACTACATATTGGTTTTTTACCCATTCAGCCTTCATCAGAAAAAAATAACCTTGGCCTGGCTGGCTCTGGCTGCCCTGGCCTGCCCTGGCCAGCCCTGAACATCTTTGGCTAGGTTTAAAAATCTGAAAAAATGCTAACAAATCACAGAAATATTTATAGCACCCAATTCCAAAAAAATTAAACAATTACATAAGACAGATGCTGAGATATTAAAGATATTAAAATAATTTAATATCTTTAATATCTCAGCATCTGTCTTATGTAATTGTTTAATTTTTTTGGAATTGGGTGCTATAAATATTTCTGTGATTTGTTAGCATTTTTTCAGATTTTTAAACCTAGCCAAAGATGTTCAGGGCTGGCCAGGGCAGGCCAGGGCAGCCAGAGCCAGCCAGGCCAAGGTTATTTTTTTCTGATGTTAGCTTGAAAGAAAGTAAGAAAAATATGCATTGATTACTACATAGTCTACCAAGGCCAATAATGAAACCACTGAACCTATTGGGACCTAACAAGGCCTATGTTGGAGCAGCAGAACCTATGGTGACCTATCAAGCCTAATTTGGGCTCTGTAGCATAACCCTGACCTAATAATAAATGACAGTTTTCCTGATGTATTTTGTGCCAATCATGTCATATCGCATCATAGTTGCTTCATCATTAGTACAGAATACCTAACCTATAGCGTAAATCTCTCATAGCTACATAGCCACAATTGAATGTGTATAAGTAGTACAACCGATTGAGGTGAAACCTCATTGGTTTATACCAATTCACTGGGTATTCGCCTACACAGAGCTCATTGACTAAGTATCTTAATCATCCTCTGTAACGTGATCTATAAACCGACATCCAAATTTCAACAGTCTTCTGGACACTACAGAAATAGGGACCCACACTATGGCACTATGGTGCTATAGAGTGTTACATAATGGTCCATATGTTGAATATTTTCGAGCATTAGAAAAGCTCTTCCCGATTTGGAATGATTAGTAAGCACAATAGGATATGAGTAGTAGTACTGTACCATTTTACTCACTCGTTTGCAAGGCGCTCGACCCGCGCTGGCCAAATGTGAATTGTATTATCAAATACTTAATCCCTGAGTTCGATAAATTCCAACACCATAGCAGGGCCCGGGTTTGCTGATGGACTGAGTCTACTATTGGGATTTGAAGCTGAGTCTACTATTGGAATAATTCTCCAGCTGGTTACGAGTCTATACCATAGCATTGTTACCCATTTTTCTTATATACATATGTAATGTTTATTTAATAATATTCTCAAGGTTCAAGGCGCTTTTGGTCATTATAAGTCATATATCTTGAGAAATCCTTTTTCAGATCCTCGTGGTTGCATTCTATCTGCCATATATCCACATAAATTTCTTGTGAGCTACTTGTAGAGGAAGAAGAGGGTTCAATGATTAGGGGCCAGGCAGAACAATAGAACTAAATTTGAAAACGGCGGAGCTTTGTGCTGTTTCTGATATTTGTTAAAGCTAGAACCCTGACATTTGGAGGTCAATCTAGCGCGTTCCAGCTGAAAGGCTACACTTTCGTCCTTGACCGTGTTTATAATGCAGAAGTGGACTAATCCTTGCCTGATGGGCTGTCTCGTCTTGGTACAAACATCAAGGTAGACCCTTCCAGTGATACAGAATGGTCCCCTGATAATAATAAGATTACAATCACTTTTAATACAATAAAAGATTCTATACATACTGTACTGTTCTCTTTTTGCACAAGTTTTCGATTGATGAGAGCTATGAGACATTTGTTCACTCGAGCTTGGTTAAGGTCAGGCGGTGCGATTAAATCCGTCACTTTCCCGCACCAAGTCAGAGAAATATTGTGGGGATGTTTTTTTTTGTTCAATAGAGATAGCGGCTCACATTTTAAAGCCTGGTTGGACGAATACATGAGACCCTCGATAACTGATTCCATATTTCGACGAAGGCCCTGAATAGATGCGATCAATGCAAAGATTAGGGTCTAAACCATTGTAAATCCAACAAACTGGATCACTACAGGACCCCGGTCAATAGCAGAAACGGTCTGATCCCAACAATGGGGTTTTTTGTCCGGACGCCATTTGGCGGTTTTTGTCCAGATTGTACCCGGCCTAACCTCAAATTTGTAAATTTGTCCAGACGGCTGGATCTGGGCATTTTTCACCGAAAATCTGTCCGGATCGGTGGATCTGGCCATGGGAAATGGTCCAGGTGGGCGCAAACGGTGTAGTGGGCTCTACAGAGCTCAAAAAAGGTATAACAACATGAGATAATGACATTTAGATAATGGGCAAGTGCCAGCTACATAGTCTAGTCCGCTAAATCCAAATCCTCACCCCTGCCACCATTTTTTTTTGAGAGTTTTATTGCTGCGGTGAGTTGCTTTTGACCTTCCCGTAATGCTCAATAATGATCAACATCCTCTGATGATAATTCAATAAAAGAAGCAGCCAGTTTTTCGAGGGATATATTCTTTGCAGATGTGACATAGCCTGGAAGGATGGCCCAGCTATACTTTTTCCCCCTGCCAATCCATTCCTTCTCATCAAACAATTCATCGTCATCAACTTCAATCACTGTGCCCTGGAGGTGACCATAATAAATGAGAAGTTTGCCAAACAGGGACTTGGTAATTAATACGAGGACGGTTGGGAGCAGTCCACAGTGCTCAGATCAACAAGGAAAAGATTAGCAAAAATAAAATAAGGACAAATATATTTTGTGAAGGACGAGATTATTGACCATAAATAAAGACTAGAAGGTAAAGATAATGCAATTCAACAAGGGATATGGAATGTAAAAGGAGGTTCTCCAGCAGAAGCCAGCAGAGTGGTTTGAACTTTTTGAATTACCTTGCTTTTCTACAACTTCACCCTGGGACTTTATGTCCGGATAGCGGCCTGAGGGTATATACACCTTTGGCTGTTCCTGTCCGGATCCAGGTTCTGGCTACTTTTGGATTTTGACCACTTTTTGTCCGGATTGGCACCCGGCCGTTTTGCGAAAATTCAGAAAATTTGTCCGGATTGGGATCAGACCGTTTCTGCTATTGACCGGGGTCCTATCACTACCCCGAAACTCCAAAGGTAAACATGAGATTATCCGTTCGGCTTCAATCTGATCGCATAGAAAATGTTGCAGCTCAGATCTCAGGGCCTACATAGTACAACTGGAGAAGGCTTACACTTCGCTCCTTCTTCTCTTTAGCAGTTAATTTTGCTTTTGGACCTTTCTTTTTAGTTGTAGAGGTGGACTTGTTCGACGAGATTCCAGTCGTTGTAGTAATATTTCCCGCAAAGGTGGTATCCGCATCTGATACAACTGTCTTATCAGCAGCCATGGCCGCAGCCATCTGTACTTCATGGGTTTTGGCAGTGTTTCGAACTTCCAAAGCTTCCATCGCTGCGATTGCGTCCCGTTCTGTCATGAAGCGCGTAAATTTGTATATCAGAAAGGAAAAAGGGGGGGCAGGTCACTCACCTGCACGTCTTTTCGCAAGGATGAAGGAAGCATCTGTCGGTGCCTATGGTCCGCTTTCTCGTTAGCAAACCACAACCTTGGATCGATAAGCACACCTGTGGCCAATCAGTCGTCAAGGCGTTCATATTCATTATGTATAGCCAACTAGCGAAAGATTCGTTGAAAGTTGCCAGAGAGTCGCTGAGATTCTTTAAGCCTTGAATATTTGTTTGCAACGCTTCTGTTTCGTCCAGGAATTCGGACAGTGCTGGTTCAAGAAACCCAAGTCCATGGGGTGCATCAGGATAAGCTCCAGAACGTGATAGTCGAAAGAGAGATCCTTGAGAAACGCGGCGTAGTGGCGTTCTATGAGGGGTTTGAGTTGGAGGCATGTGGGGAAATGTGACTGTCCACGGATTTGTAAACTTTTTGCTCGTGACCAATTTCCATAGCGTGCGTTCATCCTCCCATCCTCAAACTTCTCGAGAACTGACTTACAAACAGTGTTTCTTTTGTATTTATAAGTGAAGTACAGACCAGCATTGAGCAACCGAGAATTCTCCGAAATAAATGTCACGCAGAGTCACATCAGAATTTAAACGTTTAAGCCCCCTCTCAAACAGCAAAAGTAATCATTCTGCATTTATGCTTCGAGGGGTGAGTTTATGACCACAGGATTTTTCAAGGTGGACAGAAATACATAGTAGCGTACTCTTGCGAATTTTTGTGTGAAGCCATGCACCCGATCGGACCAGATCTGACCCAACATTTGCATACTTTGGGCCATCAAACACCATTCTGCTCTCGTTCAAAAGGCCAAAATCCTGATAGTCATGTTTTTGAGAATGACTGTGCAAAATTTAACTTGTGGCAGGAGGGAGGAAATTGAGTATTGTGTATAGCATTACAAACGTCATAGGACGTTACGAAGAATCATTACCTTTTGTCAGCTCGTGGGTCCAACGAAGACTGAAAAGGTATGCTCTTGGTAAGACCGACGAGATGGCTCTGTCATGTTGGCCAAAACCTATCTCTTCATTCACATCGCCTTGATACCGCTCTATATAAGCCTCGCGATTTATCTCAATTTTATCCCCTCAACAATCTCAGACAATCTGTCGTCACTTGCCAAACTTGCAAAAGCCAACCTCCAATCTCAGTTTCTCAAATCCACTCTCACATCTAATATGACTTCAATAAAATTCGTTCCTCGTAAGAATGAAGAACGCGGAAATGCTGATCATGGATGGTTAAAGACCTTCCATACCTTTTCTTTTGCATCGTACGTCGTTTTCATGTCGTTTTGAATGTCATTTTAAACTTTCTGTATCAGGTACCATGAAAACAAGCATCAGCAGTTTGGGTCTTTGCGTGTCATCAATGAGGATCGTGTAGCCCCCAGGACTGGGTTTGGTACTCATTCTCATCAGGAATTTGAAATATTCTCTTATGTCGTTGCTGGAGAGCTTGAACAGTTCGTTATTACTTTTTTTGCTGTATTCTATATTCTAGGCTAATCAGGTTGTTTCTTCTTACAGCAAGGACTCTATGGGCAACACTGAGATCCTACGACGTGGCGATCTTCAACTCACTTCTGCTGGCACTGGTATCTCTCACTCGGAAAAAGCACATGGACCCAAGCAAGTCCACTTCCTACAAATCTGGTCTCAACCTTCCACTTCCAGACTCCAACCCAAATACTTTACTCGTCACTTCACTGATGAGGAGAAGACCGATAAATGGGCTAGGATCGTCGCACCTGTTGGTGCTGACGGTGTTCTTGCTGTCAGAGAGGGTGATGGACCAGCTCCAGTACAAAGCCCCTTGACCCTTTACGCGACTCTTTTGGGACAGAACAAGTCGCTGAACAGACCGCTCGCTGGCAAGAAGGGATACATCCATGTCGTTCAAACCAGCGGGTATAACGAGGGAAAATCCAAAGGAGCTAGCGTCAAGGTTGCCTCTAAAGGCGGAGAAGAGTTGGCTTTGGGTGAGGGTGATGGGGCGTATATTTTTGTTGGAAATGCCGGAAATTCCCTTCAAGTTGAAAACGTTGGTGACCGTATTGCGGAGATTCTCGTTTTTGATTTAGATTGATTATCTTTTACTCCTACTTACTTGCTAACACTCCATGTAATGTATCTGTGTATAGTCCACTAATTATTATTAGATGTAAAACATTCTTGGCGACGCACACCCAGCGTGAGCACTGAGTGAGGTGCTACCCTCCGCTTCTCGGGTGTCTTTGTAGCCCCGATCAGTAAGAACTGATTTGCGATGCACATCTGATCACCGGTGATCGCGAACTCGTAAAGCCGGGTGGTAGCCGCGCGGGGCAGATTGCAGCCCACTTTCTTATCACTGTTTCGGGCCACCCGTACTATGCCTAACACGACCTTGAGTCGCAAGCCGCCAACTCTCTTGTCGACTGTGAAGACTTTTGAGCATTTTGAACAATACATCCCGGACCTCTGGCATAAACGTTTCCAAAACCTCTGGCGAAGGGTCTTCAGAAAGACAACGTTCAAGTACAACACGCAAATCTCCCGGTATCGAATGGATATCACTATACAACCCCCCCAAAAAAAAAAGACCGTTTAGCATGGCTCCCTAAATTTCATTGATATAACAATATACCTCATGTCGATTTGATGCTGTGCAAAGGCACTGATAGTGAGGTTGAGCTCATTGCCAATCTTCACATACACGTCACTGACATCGCCTTCCGTGGCTTGTTCAACACTCCAAAGGTGTAGAACTTCTTGAAGTCGTTTTGTTGAAAGTAGGAGGTTTTGGACAGTACTGGGAACTTCATCGGGGTTTTTCTGGAAATTAAAGGTATCAATTAAGTTGGAACGACGATCGAAACCCGTCAGTCCATACACACATGACTTACTGAACGGTGATCATGGTTCATTCTTGTATTCGACGTAGGCGAAGATGGGGTCGAATAGGTAACAGCAGGTGTGTGGTATGTACTAGTCATGGTCCCGTTAAGTTATCAAGCGCTGGCGAGACTCGGTCAGAAACCGGGGTTCAAGTTAGACCGTAATATTAAGCCTATTTTAAATGCTGGCAGGTTAACGTTATGTAGTTTGTTTGTCCGCGACAATAATTGCATATTTGGATTCATTATCAGGAATAGCTTTTCCTTTTCGATGTCAGGGACCAGGGTTGCTGGTAATTCCAATCAACTCGTCAAACTCAGGTAACTCTCTGTAACTCTATAAGAAAAATTCACGCGTTCTCCAAGCCTCTGATCCATCTGGACAGCATCAATAATAATAGGCACCCAGCGCAGTGGCAGCAACAGTGGCATACCGCCGTCCGTGATTGTTCCGGTGTCTCGACGATGACGGTTCACACATGTAAGGTAGTATGCATACGATAAATAATGGCAATGGGCGGATGCATGTGGAATCACGGTCAGACTCGGAATAATAAGATACAATTTAATAAACGTGAGTCTCGTGAGTAAGAGGCTATCTGCAACCGTTGAATACTCGCCTTCGGGTGCAAGTGTGGACCAGACAACTAGACACCAGATGATGGAGGTTTAAAGGGTAAACGAGCTCTACTATGGAAAACATCTTCCACGTACTTTTATTGCTATAATTCTTCCATCTGCCAGTGTGATCAGAACCGGGCAGGATATTTTAATAACAGTAGCGACACACATTTTAACAGTTTTATCACGACCACCACTTACAACTTTATCAGCTACAAAATCAACACAATAAAGCTCGTCTGTGTGTCCCAGCAAATCAATCTCCCAACTTATCTGATCATCAAAATGTCAAAAGGACCTTAACATTATCATAAACAAAAAATGACAGAGTTTTAGAGTACTGTCCTTACTCGCACTTACCAACATTCTCCCATCCGCGCTCCACGCCAACCGAAACAGACCGAAACACAGCTCCGACATGGCCGCGGAGAGTAGCAATTAAATTTCCCAGTCCGGCCTTCCCATATACGTACGCTACTATCCCAAGCCGCCGACGCTGCCCATCTCCCATCGGGTGAAAATGCGACATGTGATATTTGGCGTTGATGGCCGGTTAAACGAGCCATTGGTTTAGTGATGAAATGTTGACCAGAAGACGACGGGGACGAGGGTGACCAGAGAAAGAGGGTATGATCATCCGAGCCAGAAATGAGCAGCTCAGGTGTGGTACGTAGAAGAGCGTCGTATCGTGCTTTTGCTAATGTTTGGGCTGGCAAAACGCTAATCAGTAAATCATGGTAGAATAATCATGAGAAGTCATAGTACAATACCTCCTCATTTTATGGTGCCAGTATGGGCAAACGGTCCGCAGAACAAAATCGGTTCAAAGTTAGAGTTGTCACCCAGGGAGTGTAGCGGTCGACCCGGCTCCGCATCCCATATCCGCACTGTACGATCACTGCTTGCGGTGTACAGAACACCATGAGGACCACCTGGCCGCCCCACTTCACGACATTAACACTGGGAGAATGACCCCCAAGCGTGTATTCTGTCCGTCGAGTGAGCGTTGACCATATACGTCTTTTGAAGATGAAGCTAGTCGTGGTGACTGTGGATTTCTATGATTAAAGATCAGCATCCCTACAGGTCCGCTACGCTTTCAGAGGTCAGCGTACATAATGAACTGGCTCCCATGACAGCGATGTTATCCCTTTTGAATGGCCTTTCTCCGATGGACTTGCCAGTCTTCGGATCCCATAATCGCACCTGTGATGGAATTTATGGAATTTAAAAAATCAATAATTGAAGAGCCGAACGTACATCATATACATGCCCATCATAGCCTCCCGTTGCCAATTTTCCCTCCATTGCTTACCATTCTACGCAAAGCACCCAACCTTTGTGACCAGGGGGTACCTGCAAAGAAGTCTCGGTATCAAGATCCCATAGACGTGCATTTGTATCTCCAGAGCCAGTCGCATGCAGACGTCCTGTAGAAGAAAATGACGCACAGAGGATAGGCGATGTATGTCCTAAATTTAAACATGTAAGGAATCTTCTAATGTCATTGGAACGATAAAGTAACATACCAGAGATCGTGAAAGAACATCTTGTTGCTGGACGGACGCGAAAAACGCTCTGAGGCGAGCAATGCACAACAATGATGTCTTCTGGCGCGAAATCGCCAGTTGGGTGGCCGAGAACATCAGCGAGTGACGTAGAAATCATAATCCGAGTTGGTGCACCCGGCGGTGCATTTTTATCTTCAGGAAGGTTCACAAGGAACTAGCTCTTCATCCTGAACACACATAAAACTAATCAGTTCAGGGGAATTTTTTCAGGAAATGAAGTCAAAACGATGTTCAAAAACAACATAGGGTACTAAGCTTATTAATGAGGGCTTCTAAACCTTCTCTAGACACATTTGCAGGCACGCTGACTGCTGGCGCAAGTGACCTCCCGCCGTCCCCTGAAACGAAGTGGACGATTACATTTGATGTTAGTTTAGGTGCCTCTGGATCGGATTGACGAATTCAGTCCACTGAAAATTGATGGTAGAGCAAAGCTACATGCAGATGGCCTTAAGACCGTCAAATACGTCAATCTTGATGTGACAAAGCCCGCGACCATCGAAGCTGCAAAGGAAATAATCGACCAAGCAGAGGTCAAGTTAGATGTTCTTGTAAACAATGCAGGTATGTTATTACTTCTTCAAAGTAACAAAGCTGACTCGAGAAATCATCAGGTATTGGCAAAGGAAAGGCAGACCAGAACGCGACCTCCATCTCCCTTGAAACCATCCGCGAGGTAATGGAAACCAACTTTTTCGGACTCGTCCAAACTACTATCGCTTTCCTTCCTCTCCTGCGCAAATCGGCCAATGCTGTCATACTGAATGTCTCTAGCGAATTGGGATCTAACCCATTTCTGGCTCGCCCGAATGCTGGGTTGAAGTTTGTGGCATACAGTGCAAGCAAGACGGCGGCTAATTCATACACCATCGCGTTGGCACAGGAATTAAGAGGAGAAGGAATCAAAGTGAACGCAGTTACACCTGGATTAACAGCTACCAAGTTGAATAATTACCGTGAAGGTGGAAAATCGACGAAGGCTATGTAGTGCAGAGGTGCTGTTGCCTTCTGATCTCACAAACCAACAGAGAGTGTGTGTATTGAGCTCAAGTGAGAGCAAACAGCAGAAAACCTGGGTGGTTTTCCTACTGTAATCCAAGCCATGATGATAAGAGTAATTTTAAAAAGGGGTCGAGAGTGTGCATGGGAGCGGTATTCAAAAGAGTACAATAGGTGGCGAACACGGATCAACGATATAACATTGCCCATTATTCACAGAAAGAAGGATCTATATGAGAGGCGAAGAATGGAAGGAAATGGTATGTCGAATACAGTTAATTCCCGGTCAAGCTCGCGAAGAGAGATGTCTCATGAGCAGTTCGTATCTTTGCCAAACCACACAATTAATCAGATACGCTGAACAAGGTTAAAACGTCACTCACGTTAACATCGTAACCGCACTATTAGGTACTGTGCGAAATAGATTAATCGACAGTCCCTTATATAACGATGTCCATCCTTCTTTCGCTATCAATTTCCTGGTGGTATATATAATACCTCCTCGTGGGTGTCGCTTAATCATCCCATCAGAGGACATGTCATCCGCAATAGGCCGCCGTTGTGTCTGCATTCGCGTTCGTACGACCTCATGGGGATAAGTCGCTATAGAGGCTGTCATTTTAGAAATGGCGGAACACATGAGGATAGTTTGGCTTGTGAGAGGGGCGTCCGAGTCGCCGTCTGATGAAGGAATGAATTTAGAAGACCACAATGGGAAGCAGACGCTGTAAATGACGACTCACGCGACCAGATCTTCAGCTGTTCATAAAGAGGAAATTGCACTGCTACATGCAGGATCCCTAATATGCTAGGAACGAGTCCACGATAAAAAGCACGAGGTCCTTCCGTACGCCAAATGGTTAGCGCAGCATCCAAGGTATGTCGGTAGCGAACTTCATCCCGAGTTTGCGTCTATTGCACAGAATATTATAAATTAGATCCGCAAGCACCCGTCAATCCAACAAGGAAGACGCACCATAAACCGAGTCTTAATCACCCAGAGAGGATTTGTACAAATGGTACTCGTCGCACCCGCCGTCATTGCCGATAAGATATGTAACCCCCATGGGTGTTCACGGATCACGGGTTGGTACCCCTTTACTTGAGCAGCAGGATAAAGACGCTCGTTCGATTTGGAGTAAAAGCCTCCATCTGGGGGCGCTCCGAACAAAGACTTAATACCATCGTACACCGCAAAATAGATAGCCCAAGTAGGTAGATATCCTAACATCGTAGGCCCCAATCCGCGATAAAGGCCACGAAACCCGTTCTCCTTGAGAATAGACTTGACCGTACCTAATCATGATAATATAAAATGGATACAGGAGGAGATAGAAACGCGAAGACACACCGAAGACGCCTAAATATCCCTGCTGCCCTTGTACCGCACGCTGAGCTTGGAGCTTGGTCTTGATGACATCTAGAGGACAAGTAGCAACGCTAGCTACAAGACCGCCTCCTGCGCCAGCTTCAAGAACCACAATAAGAAATGTAGACCGCAATCTTCAAAAAAAAAACAGCGGGGAAAAAAGTACCGATCACAGAGTTTGCTGACCATTTCCTCTGCCTAGCCCCCATATCTCTGCCCCCCCTCTGCGCGGGGATTTGAGAAAGGGCGAGCTGGCTACGGTCGTTAGAAATATCGTCGGTCGTCGTTAGTTAGTGGCTAAGTATGAGTAATGTCACATATAATGAGTCAAAAACCCGGCAAAGCGAAAGCCGCCGGAATGTGACGCCGAGCGTAAGCGGAGACCAAGCACATATGTGTCACGTGACCGTTGCAGCCCGTCTCCGATATGCTTCCTTCCTTCTCGTCCAACTCGCTCATTCAAATCCTTCATTAATTCACTCGCCACGATGCTACTACAGTGCACACAGTACCATAACTTATTTTCGCCCATCTATTCAGAAGGCCATCTCCTGTTAGCATAGTTGGAGTCAACTACACTACAATTCCGAGTCTTTCCGACACATAGCCTCAAAGGACTTAAAATTGAGCAACCGGGATTGCCCGGGATTTTTTAAGGGATGCCTCTCCCAAATAAGGTGTGTATTTCTCATGTCTTACTTTGGCTAGATATTTTTAAGGTAGGGCTCATGCACAACCTCACCATATCATGTGCATGTGACATTCCGTGACACGCAGCTTCCCAAACAGGCGCTGAGGCAGCCGCCTTCGCATTTACGAGCGGAATTAGTGTAAGATAGGTACTAACACCGTATCAAAACGAAGACAACTAAAATACATTACCACAAGCCCACCCCTCCCACATCCTTCACAAGCGCGGCGGGCATGCAACGGCGTCCACGGTATTTGTTGTTTGCCCAAGGCCCCAAGCATTTTCTGGTCAAACCACGCTTGTATGCATCTGTAAATTGGCGTGAACACTGCCAAAATCTAGTGAAGTCAAGTAAATAGTCAAATTATATTTGAGGGAGAGAGAATTGAATTAAATACCTGCACATCTCGACAATAGTGAAATTTTCAAGGGATTCTATCATGTTAGACTCAAGGTCCTCCTCCTTGGTAGAAGGGGGTTCATTGGCTTTATCTCACCTAGTATTTTTGGTATTTCCACTGGCCCATTTACCTAGGTTTCTGAGGACTCCTAGAGACCTCCTGGGCATGAGTAGTAGCTTCTGAGTCTTCTCAAGTCCGAAAATGCAGTAAAAAATGGTGTATTTCTTGAATAGTATCTCTACTAGGTCCTCATTCAAAAAATTGGTTGCAGGAGGTTCTCAATATATCTATTTACTAGGGTGCCCTGCGACCCGATAAGATAATCTCCCCTTTGTGCAAGCGCTATTCACAAAAAGGTGGTTTCATGGAAATTGTCACGCTTAGTCACGTGATGTGGTGACATG
Source organism: Phlegmacium glaucopus (assembly GCA_015039465.1). Taxonomy (NCBI): domain Eukaryota; kingdom Fungi; phylum Basidiomycota; class Agaricomycetes; order Agaricales; family Cortinariaceae; genus Phlegmacium; species Phlegmacium glaucopus. The sequence goes on along the minus strand of MU129988.1, from coordinate 187,668 downwards.
AGCCCAACCTCATTACCATCAAAGGCGGGTCAGGATAGTCTCTCCTAGCCAGACTTCGATATATGTGATGTGCCCTACGCATCACGATATATGAAGTCTGTTGTTTACCGCGCCCTCCGAACCGTGTCAGAAAGTTGTTATGTAATCTTCGGACTTTGAAAATATGGTCGCAGGCGTTTTTCTCAACGAGGAAGAGGTTGTTGGATAAAATTTAGAGAACAAGACTTTTAAGAGATCACAATAATCATTGTTGTAAAAATTTAGGGGCTTATGAGCTGATGTGGAAGAGTTAGGCAAATGGGTGAGCAGTTCAAGGCAATCTCAATGATTATGTAAGGTACTTTCTCTCGTCTGACCCACAGGAACGAAATCGACAACGAGAACTCAGCCGCTCAGGACGAAAATTTCACCCGATATTCTTTAAACTAATTCCATATCCCTTGCATATAAAACGTCGCAAAATATCCTCCCCGTCGCGTCCACTCGACGCGACGATAATTGAAGCTCCGAAGATTACATAAGAAGTTTCTGACACGGTTTTAGGGGCGCGGTAAAAACAGGACTAGGGTCAGGATGGCCTCAGGAGTCTCACAAGGCTGGAGAATGGCGCTACACACATGGTTTTCCAAAATATTTGAATCCTATCATGTATGTTCACAACTTGAATAATAAACTTCATACCAAAACGTGATTTACATTGGTTCTTGAGAAACAGATCCTATTATATACATATGATGACTGACTTGAAAGAATCAAGGCAGATGTAACGACATAGCTATAAGCTTGGTTAGATTCGGTGTGCCGACACCTAAAATATTAAGATAAACATCAATACTTTTTTTTAGATCATAGGAATGCTCACCAGTAACAGGATCCCATCCTTTCGTTCTAAGGAAAGGCAGAAGCGTATTAGGCTATCAATTTACCAGGGAAAACTCATGAATGATACTTACGCCGTAAACCCGGGAGTACCTGCCAGAAAGATGATGATGAGCCGGACTCTCTATCAACATTCCAAAGGATGCAACATACCGCATCCCTGGTTTCCACCCGACGTGATGTCATTGAACACATGAGCGAACATTGGAGAATATAACTTCAAGCAGAATTAATTATTGTGCCATTATAAACTGGGATTGTACCCTCACCAATGGGTTAAGGAAGCCGACGGGGCTCTTACCGACAGAGAGCCGAGCATCGTTCAGTAAAGTGATTATGGAGCCCACGACGGGGGAAGATGCTGAAGTTCCAAATACGAGCTCAAACTGCCCGTCAATACCTAGTAAAGTAATCAGATATCTGTTATCCTCGAGATACAGCTCTATCCAATTTACCGATAACATAGTTAGCCCTAACAACAGATATGAAGTCAATTAACTGTCGACTTGCTAGCTTCAAATCACGTACCCGTTGGCAGCGACGTCAGGGAATGCTCGTGCCTTTCAAAGAAGAAATTCGGAAAAATGCTAAAAATTCACTAAGTCACGACAACTCACGTTTCCGCTATTGTTGAATTGGCCATTGGTAAATGGAGGGGGGTGCTTTTTCAAGAAATCTTTAACAGCGTCTGCTTGGAAGGATGGGAGTCTAATGTAAAGGGGAATGAACGAAGTCGTAAAATTTCTTATGACTATACGTACGGGAAGATATTGGAGAATCCTCCTCCAGAAAAGATGACTTGTTCGCATGCACCCTCGGGATCATTGACAGTCGATCCTGGGTTGACTTGTGTAGCTCCAACAGCCGTCACGAAGGGACACGATGCCTGAAGAATTAAGCTGCATGAAGCAACGATTTCAGTCTGGATAACTAAGATAGCATACCGGGAATCCTGGGTTAAAAACGGTTCCGTCGTTTACAGGTTGATCTAAGAGTGCCAGCTTCACTGAATTAAAGTATTTAACCTTGGGGAAAAAGACGCATACGTTGTGCATTCAGGCATACGCCTCCGTTGCCAGCGACACCAAAGTCACCACTACTATGGAAAACCGTTGTCCCCAACATGCCAAGCTTGATGATCAAGTTACGGTTAACAGCATATTCTCACCGCACCATGAAAGCTTAACACTGACCTTTGCGTATTCCGAGCATTGCCTGTTGGCAAAGGGAGCTGTCACAGTGGACTCGTCCTGTAAAAAGGAAACGGAGACTGTGAAAGGTGGAGCCACGATGCCACAGGACTCGGGGCCTGCGTTACATATAATATTGAGGGTCAGTTTCTCGATAAAAATGAAGACATGCCTTGGAATCCTCCAAACGGATCAGGGTATATTCCATCCTGAATTGCTCATATGTGAATTGCTCCTACGACAGTACTAAAATGATGCATACTTGGGTAGGATCATCTCCGCCTTCAAAAGTGCAAAACGATCCATCAACAGCATCTAACCAATTATCGAATGACGCTCCTATTGACGTTGTTCAGGGCATGTATTATCAAACATGAATGATTAAATCACCTTCAACAAGGTCTCCCGTTTGCAAAAGTGTGATAGTTTGAGGGTTAGTCAACGACATCGAGTACTGCAGGTCAAGGGAGCTTTCGCCATTGAAGTCAAAGCCCTGATCAAATGTTTGAACGACAGCTAAGGGTTTCGACAATTGGTACGAGTGCAACCGAAGAAAAAAGCTTGAATGCGATACCTCCATCGATCAGTACGGCCTTTGGTCGCACTCCAACTTGGCTAGGTGAGAAGTTTCTAACACATGGTTAATATCTATCTGATTCAAAAGACCAGTGAATGAAAAATCACCCAAAGAAGAGGTCCAGATCACCAGCCAAGAAGGCCTGGGGCGTAAATTCGACTGTGGATGGAGTCATCAGAGCGCGGCTGCAGAACGTCTTACAAGCATACCAATTCCAAATGTGTTCTTGTCCGTTGCAACGGGCTTGTGATTGATTGAGTATAAAGCTCTGAGGCAGTCAGGCGTGATAATTTGATCACAGTTTGCAAGGGTAGGCGTGATTCTAACTAGCTTATCCACACCCTGCTTGGGTCCCGAATGCACATTAGGTAACCCGAGATTTCCACCGCGCTTTTGCAAGGCGTTTGGACTCGGGCGATGGTTGAAATGAACGGTGGGCTTGATGAGGTCAATATGTTCTCGAATATGAGCTGGGACTGAATAGTTTTGACAGCCTGGTGGGAAAAACGTTAAAACAACTGCAGTAAAGTTCATTACGAAGGAAGATGTACCGAACTGTTCAATACCAGAAGAGTGGGCGTAGACGTGATATTCAGTGTTGAGGAGGTTTTCGGCCTCAGCAGTGGTGGCATCTACATGAATCCATCCTTTATTGGCAGAAAGCTTAAGGCGATCACGAGAAAACCCTGATTCGACAAGCCAGTTAGTGACAGCAGAGATCGTTTCACGGCTCGGGGCAAAGGTCTCCACGATCTCAGCGGGCGTGTAGTGCTGGCCATACTTGGGTGATTCGGGATGCGAAACTTCCAAAAGTAACTCCTCCAAGCGGTGCATGTTTTGCTGAGTAAGACCGAAGCGCATTGGAAGCACCTTATGGGATTCTAGGCGACGAGATAGAACCCAGTCAAGAGGCTCCACAGCACGCCTCTCGTGCACTACATGGTTTGTTCTAGGAGATGGGGCAGCAGCAGCACACACTGCCAAGAATACCGGCAAGAGCGTAGAGAGATGCATCTTAGAATGCAAAGAAACGGATTGCACCCAGTTGGCTGGAAAAGAGAGACATCTTCGTCCTTAAAAGCATTCGTTAGTATCTCCCGAGAAATCAAGAGGTGTCGTGTGGGAGCTGGTTCTAATTGAAGATCGGCTTTGAGAAGCCCTAGTCCAAGTTAATAAAAAAAGTGTTCCATTCCATGAGAAATAACACTAAAGATAGCGCCGTCTGGTACTGGCGGGAAGTGGCGGGAGGGCAAAAGCAGTCTTGCCGGTGTGCACTACCTGTGGCCTCAGGAGCAACTACATGCAGAATTGCAATCGATGTGTTCGTGAATATAAAATTTTTGCAAATGCAAATTATGGGCTCCGATTTTAACTGGAATTTTGGCATTGACTAGCAGATCACTGAAGTCAGAGGACACTGCACAGTACTAGGAATCATCTGGAATCATGAGAGGCAAACCCACGCACAAAATATCGTACCTGCAATAGATAAGTGTCCTGAGAAAAAATAACTGCAGCCGAGTCGAGATGAGTCGGATGTCCACATGAGACGATAAAAGTCGGGAAGAAGATTTCATCCACATTATTTTCGGTTTAAACTGACACTTTCAACGAGAAAATCCCACAGGGCATAATTGCGCAGTTCCTAAAATCGCATCATGTAACTCTACCTACAATTGTCGAGATTGAAAATGAGCAAGTCTTCAGCACCTATCTTCACGAGGTCGTCCATTACAATTGCGCAATTCTTCTTCTCGATCATGCTGCTTACGGCCACCCAATTTTCCTCCTCCAGTGGACTCACAGTTGGCGCTCTTCTCCCTGGAGCTATCCGGGTAGCTAGTGATAGCTTATCCCGGGAGATATTGAACTGACAAACAACGTATTTGCTCGCGGCGATAACACCAGCAATACGTTTCGTAATGAGATCGACTAGTGGCGTCAGGTGGGGATGCTTGGGAGTCGTGGATCGTATCAACACGGCTTCTGTTTCGAGAACAGTTGCGATTGCACGAAGACCAGCTGCCCGCATGGTATCTCCGGATTCTGTTAAAGTGTTGAAGGACAAGTCAACCTTGATATAGCTTATTTTCTCACCAACAAGGTCAACTGTATGAAGTGTGCATCAGAAGATGACGAACACAAAAAATTAGATAGTGAACGCACCAATTCCATCTGCGAGACCTAGCGCACAAGCAGCCTCAACACTGCCACCAACGTACTCGATCTGTGTTTTTTTATCCCCAGATAATCCGAGTTGATCGTCCAATTTGTCAAAAAACTCCCCAGCTAGGACCTCAAAACTCGTAACGATCCGTTTGCCTGCCAAATCTTCTACTGTCTTGATTGACCCAGCCTCAGGAGCTTGCACTTGCAGAGAACACTTTCCAAATCCAAGTCGGAGCTCTTCAGTGACCATATTCTCCATTTTGGCTTCTAGGATGACATCGTGTCCAGTAATGCCGAGATCGACGTTACCCTTGCCAACAAAGGATGGGATATCGGATGCAGGAAGGAAAATACTTGTCAAGCGTGAGCACGGCTCTTTTAACTTCCTTTGTGAAGTAAAATATACATACAGAGCTAGATGGTGATTCAGGGAAAGACAAACGTCCAGCCTGTTGTGTCTTCGGAACTGAATGTCAGCACCTTAGTAGGCACCTTAGTATCAATCAAATCGGAGGCTATCAGATAGCGTACCAGCCAGTAGCGAGATACATTTTTCGTATAGTCTTCCTGTTCAAAGATCAATACTTTTATAAAGGAGAATGTTCCGCTTAAGGTTTCACCTTTCTTTGGAATCGCGAAGAGCAATCTACCATCCAAAGATTCCGCGTCTGAAGACAAATCAGTGCGTCAGATCATGAACCTCATGCATCATGAATTATGGACATACTCATGACATGCATACTCCTTTCTATGTAGCGGTATGGATTAGCATCGTAAAATTTATCATGATAAGAATGACTCAGGCTGGTGGCTGTGTGTTTGTCGACGCGGTGTTTGGCAAACGTGTACCGTACAAACGTGCAGTCTCAATGACCTTCCATGATATCGCTACTCCTGGCTGTAACCTCAGTCTGACGTACTGACAACCACCGAGGAGTACCGTACCCTCTTCTAGGACGTTATCTACCGAAATTACATTAAAGCCTCTCTGGATACTCGATTTCTCAATCCCTCTTGTAGCCGCTCTACCTACTCGGGACTTCATTTCTTTACTGCTATATCAGGTGCTACCTTTCCAGAAGTGTGATATAGAAATGAATTTTGCCTTCAAAGTTGCATAATTTAAAGGATCTAGTGATTCCTCTTAACGGCATTCCCCGTCCACGTTGTCTGAGGCGCTTAAAGAAGCTCAACTGGGTATATAATCTACCTCCAAAGCCAGACTTCTCCCTGTGCAATCCCACAACGCAGAATGTCTGGGTCTCAATCGCCTTGGAGGAATTCAGTGTACAAGGCCCCCACCACTGGACGAAATACCAACGAAGCATCCTCAAACGCTAGAGGAAGAAGGCCTATGTCTATGTTCTCTCCTACGACTTCTCCCACCTCCCTCGCTCCTACTGGACCTTTGCCACCTGACCGTGATTTGATGGAGGGTCTCAGCGAAACACTACTACACGAAAAGATATCTGTTCCGAAACCTGACAAAGACCAAGAGGATGTCTACATCAAGGGCTGTACTTACATAGGATCCTATAACTGGATGAAAGGCGATACGCCTACCATCCTTGTTCCAGGTCAGATAGGATTCCTCCCTCTTGCATTTACGGTACTGATCTGTTTCTTAATAGGTTCGCCGCCTCAGTGGTTGAATCGGATACTACCGTTCACCATACCACCTGATTCGGGCATGTTTTTTGTCGATCAGAACTCATACAGGATGCCTCAAGCAATGCTTCTTCCTCTGATCACTGCCGTTAATAAAATAGCAGAAAGGAAAGAGGACAAATTCGACTGGCCGTCTGTTGATTTTGTCAGTGATCGAAATGGTTTACGAAAGTTGATGAGATGGGTTGGAGGCAACGAAGTCCGAGATTTTCGCATCGATTTGCAGTTGGCTGGCGAAAAGACCGTGCTTTTTAAACGCTGGGAGAAACGCGTCCAGGAGGCTTATAACGGTCGTACATTCGGTTTCAGCTTTGAAAAGGCATCGACTGAGACCGCGCCTGGCTGTAGAGATAGCACTGGCCACCACAGGATCATTACTTATGTAGGCTTGAACTGTTTTCCTCCCCTCGTTTGAAATTGACTACCCGACTTTAGGATCTCAATGGACTGAAGATGGTGGTCCGATTTGAAGTAGATGCTTGCATCCCCCCACCTGGCAAATATCCACGAAGAAGCGTATCGAATATCGACGATATCACGAGCTCATTGAGTTCTATTAGCCTCTCGCCGACTACCCCCGGTTCGTCTTCGAGCACTCAACTGGCAGTACGTGAGGGAGGATCTGAAGTTTCATCAACTGCAGTTGTTGAACTGACGACACGCTCCGTGACCACAATGAAACTCCACGGCTATGACTGGAAGGAGGCTTATCCACAGTTGTTTTTCTCACAAACAGCCCACCATATTCTAGCCATTCACCAGCGAGGACGTTTTACAGAAATTCAAAAGCGGAAACTATCCTCCGACGACCTCAAAGCTGTCGAAAAAGAGGCTCAAGGCGATCTCAAGAAGCTGCGAAAATTCCTTGATATCATCAAGAAAATCGTCATCGCACATGGAAAAAAGGGAAGACTGAGCTTGGTCTGTGTTGGGGGAGAATTGAAGATCTATAAACGAACCAGCGATGAAAGTTGCCTGCCCGAGTCCGCAATTGCTCTTTTCGATGCGTCGAAATAATAGCGCACTTTATTTCTACTTTTTAACAATCGAACACATCACTCACCTGCAGCGTCGGGGCCATTTTTTGTACAATATACAGTATTCTTGATGTATTCTCATGCTCAAATTGTGTCGACTTCATGTGACATCGAGTGACTCAAGTGACTCGGACATCCCAGCCTCCGCATCTCCTGAGTCCTCAACATCTACCCACTATGCAATCTGCTTGTAACTAATACCTCTCCCCTACGTTCTGCATTATTAAATCCAGGCAAGTCATTGGTATACATGACTTTCACCATGTCCTAATTTTGACTGACGTCCTGCTGGCGTCCTGCTGGAAAGCTTGAATACCAGCTGGTTTTGTCGTAAAAATTGAACAATGAAACACCTCATGCCGTAATTAAGCACACGTGCGAGCTATACACCTCCCAGCTAGACTGACCTCTTACTATTCGAATGCCACCCGCACTCATAACAAGAATGGACTTCACATGGACAAGGGTAACGGAAGTTCCAACTGTCAGCACAATCGGCAGAAATCAGAAACTTCTATTACTGGTAAGTAAGTTCCTTTGGGGCGTCACTACACAACTCTTTTCTCATGTAACGTCAGGTTCCTCGCGTATTGATTCTCGAACTGCTGCTTCGGGTTCTGTCTTCTCAAATATGTAAGCAAAGATGCGCCCAATCTTGCTATGTATTATAGTGTAACCGATGGCCCGACTTTTTTGAAGGGAGCGTGGATAAAAAGTGAATTACATTGAAATGTACATATGCTCGGCACAGGGTAGGTTTGATCTACCGCATGGCTCGAGCTTCAAGGGATATCTCCATTGTCCACTTACCCTGCAAAGTTTGCAACATTGTACTCGATCTACACCATGGTAGCGTGATTACCATTATCTTATCTACAAGTCCTTTCCATTCCTTAGCTCAATTCTCATGAATGTCAGTTTTTAAAAACAGGGGATCGATATCGTTTGAAATTTGGAGTCGGCAAGATCATTATGACGGTTTTCGTTGACTTCTGTACAGTGCCATTTTACGAATTGCACCTCAAGCAACAGCTATACTACACGGGCGGTGCTCTTTCCAAGGAAAGATCATCCTACTTGCGACCAAGAATATTTTTAGACAAATTTCTCATGGTTGTATGAGTCCATGCTTTGATATGGCATAAATATATCTTGGGAACGCGGAACACTTTTCTGCAATAGGAGGTAGATATCCCTCCCTTTAAATACGCCAGAAATGTTTCCATCGTTCCATTCTTGACAAGGAGCTTATCTTGTTATAGGAGTCGATATGCGCTCTGTTCTTCCATTCGTCGTGACGCTATTGGGTGTAGCATTCGCTGTACCTTCGCCTCGTTCATCTCATGTTGTGCATGAAACAAGAGCTGCGCAACCTATCCACTGGGTCAACACTGGTCGCCTGGACTCCAACAGAATTCTGCCGATGCGTTTCGGCCTCGTTCAGCAGAATCTCCACAGGATAGAAGAGATGCTCATGTCTGTTTCTCATCCGGAGTCACCTAAGTATGCCCAACATTTTACACCCATGGAGGTCGTCGATATTTTCGCACCTAGCGAGGAGACTATCTCTGCCGTCACCAACTGGCTCATCGACGCTGGGTTTTCTCGTGATCGACTCCGCCTCTCTCCTAACAAGGGCTGGATCCACGTTGATGCTTCGACTTCCGAAGTCGAGGATCTTCTCAAGACGGAGTATCATGTATATGCTCATCCATCTGGCGATACACAAATCGGTGAACAATGTCTTTATTTCTATTTTAAACAAATAATTTATTTATACTCTCCAGGGTGCCATAACTATTCTCTGCCAAGTCATATACGAGAGCACGTCGATCTCATCAAACCCACTGTACATTTCAATCACCGACCGGCACCCAACGCTCTATCAAAACGCGCCGGACGCCTGGGTCAACCTTCCACAGGTAGTGGTCCCAAGAAGTCAAGCAAGTCTGTCAGGATCACGCCTTCCTTGGAAAATTGCGATCAATTTATCACTCTTGATTGCCTGCGTGCTTTGTACAATATCAACTATACACCCCGTTCAACGCACAAGAATACCTTTGGAATTGGTAATCTCTCCGTTCCGTAGATCTTGTCTTCCAGATACTCACTAGATGTCACTTTTAAAGTTGAATTTACACCTCAAGCATTTTTAGGTCCAGATCTTGACTTGTTTTTCAGGTGTGCCCATAAGTTTGCGTGTCTCTGAGTCTCAGGTGTAAACCATTCCTTCCAGGAACTTTTCACCCAGTCTCGTCGGCGTGAGGCCCCAATCCGTCTTGATCGATGGAGGTCCGTGATCTCATCTTCTCGAGTATTGGCATGAACTTTTTTCTTCAGCTGTTGTTCAAACAACTAACCAAAGTTTCAACTTCAATGGAGAGAGTTCACTTGACCTTGAATATGGAATGGGCTTGACGAATCCTCAGCCTATCATACTTTTGCAGGTAGGAGACCTGGTTGAAGGTTAGTTCATGCCGTAAGCCCTTTTATTATCATTATTTTTCAAAAAAAAATACACAGGTGCCGGGTTCGACAACTGGCTCGATGCTGTCGACGGAACGTTTTGCGGTGGTGATGATCCCACGCAGGTCAGCGGTCAATTGTGCCCATCTTTGACCTCCCTCACAATTGTGAATGCTTTATTCAGGATGGTATATATCCGGATCCCTTGCCCGGTGGCTTCAAAGGTAGGTGTTGTATCGAACGCGCGGCCTCTAAAAGCAACTAATTATAAATATCGCAAAATAGGGCCCGAGTCCTGTGGCATCATTAAACCTCCTAATGTTGTCTCCATCTCCTACGGTCAGGACGAAGCAACGGCTACAGCCGCTTTTGCAAACAGGCAGTGCCAGGAATACGCCAAGGTGAGATATCTTTTTGATCAACTCTTTCTCCGTTTTTCACAATTTTCAGCTCGGAATGATGGGAACATCTGTGATTTACAGTAGTGGAGATGATGGCGTTGCAGGCTTTGGCGGTGTCTGCCTGGATAGCAATCGTATGTATTCGGTGCCTCTTGAAGCATCTTACTTTGTTTTGACATTCTTGTATGAAGACCAAGAAGATCCCGTTGCTGGAACAGTCTTTAACCCAGAATTTCCTGTAGGTGGAGACCTGCCTTTCTTCATCCCAAATGATACGATTTTCTGTATCAGTCTTCGTGTCCGTTCGTAACGGCTGTCGGAGCGACCCAGGTCAATCCAGGATCTACCGTGAATGATCCTGAGGGAGCATGCGAGCAGGTCATTTTTTCCGGCGGTGGTTTCTCGAATATCTTCCCGTCAGCTTCTTCCCATTTGATCATCTGACTCGGAGACTGACAAGATCGATCACTCAGGTTGCTTCAATTCCAGAAAGATTCTGTTCAAGATTATGCGAAGAAGCACTTGAATCCTTCTCCCTTTGCGGCTGGTCAATTTAACGACTCTGGAAATGTAAGAAATTGGTTAACTTCCTGCCCATCACATCCTGATAAATTGTCGTTAGGCCCGCGGGGTCCCAGATATTGCAGCAAACGGGTACGTTTTCCTGGGCTTGATCTTTACCAAATAACTCATTCTGATATGGCTGTGAAGGGCCAACTACGTTATCGGTTAGCTTTCAAAGATTTTAAGCAAAGTCACTAAGTGTTGACGGGTAACTTAGGCATCGATGGTAACTTTGAGCTTGTTTTCGGAACATCTGCTTCAGCCCCTGTCTTCGCGTCTATGGTCACCCTAATAAATGACGCTCGTATCACCATCGGCAAAAAATCCGTTGGTTATCTAAATCCGATCGTGTGTTTCTCCTCGTATCACATGTGTATTATGCAGCTAAATGTTTACAGATTTACAGCCCTAGTTTCGCATCTACATTCAATGATATAACCATGGGCGGTAATCAGGGCTGCGGTGAGTCATTGTAAATTTATGCAGGTCAATGAGATGCTAAAATGTACCACGATGATAGGTACCGCTGGATTTAACGCGTAAGTATCTATAAATTTTGAGAGAGGGTCACCCTACACTGAGTTTTTTCCCTCTAGAACTAAAGGTTGGGACCCTGTTACAGGTGAGAATCTGTACTTTGACTAGTAGAGTTGTCCACAATAATTGACAACCGCATTTACTAGGTCTTGGCACCCCGAATTTTGAAAAGTTATTGCAACGTTTCTTGTTGTTACCCTGAAGCTGAAATGTACCTGTTTTTGTACCCCGAAGTCGAATTTTTAACAGTAACTTTTTATTGACGGTCCAAGTTGTGTTGTATTTGTAGTTGTTTTATGCTAAACTTATTATACCCGTCAGCCAACGCCGACTCGTTTGAGTGCTCACATTAGTATTATATCAAGCAACCGTTACTCGCTATTGACCGCAGCCTTTCTATTGTCATTTGCGATGTCTGTCCCATCATCTGCTGATATTTTCACCAAAGATGTGAGTATCCGGTTCCCTTCACAACAACTTGAGTTGAACTTTTCCATAGGAAGACGAAGAACGCGTCATTCAACGCATAGACTCAGGCGAAACCAACGAGTCGCCGTTTGGGTCAAACTTGGCTACTCCCGTTGATGAAGATGCCTTCTTTCATCAAGGCATCCATGAGCGCCTCGACATCGCTGAAAAGATAGGCAGTTATTTTGATACCAACGAAATTCAACTTGGTAAGGTGAAGTCGGTGTTAGAGGTGGATACCAAGGCCGCCGATGAGTTCAAAGTAGAAAGGTGCACGGTATCTCTCAGTCAATCAGAAAGCGTGAGTTCTCAGGAGTATGGTCGAATTTTAGATCACACCGTTTCTTTAGGACTCTTTGCCTCTATCCTCTTCTGACTCGATGAGGCTTGTTACTTCACCCGAATTCTCCTCATCTGAGTCGATTCGCATACCTAGGGCGGGGGTAAGTTACATGCCGACCCACTGTCTAATCGGCTAACGCCCCTTCTCAAGAGCATCTACAATCTTCCCAATGAGCATATATTGATTGAAAGTTCTTCCAACGTTTCCAAGTCAGAAGTAGAGGTTTGCGTTTTATGGCATTATCGGATCTCCTCACCTACTCATAATCTTTGTAGGATAGCGAGGACGACCTTCTCGAGAAAGATGATGACTCAGCAAGCTTCCCGACTCACCTGCATGAAACTCAGAGCTCCATCGCAGAGCTTCGACTACTCATAAAAGATGTAACGATCTCCAAACTTTTGGGTCTGGCCATTCGAATACTCTGTTTCCTTCCCTGGTGTATAGCTGTTGGAGGCTCTCTTGTCCTTTTCCCAGATCATCTGGAGTATATTGCCTTTCAAACTGGATATATTGTTTCACCAACTGGGATACGCCGCTTTTCTCACTGGGCTGAATATGGCATGCAACATGTCATCATCTTTGGTGCTTTTCTGGGGCTATTTGTATTTATACTTCCCACCACTGGCTTCTTGCTCATTGGTGGGCTTCTCGCCCAGTTTTACCATGTCTGGAATTACTTCTCTTTGGATCGCACCGTGCCTTTGGGAACAGACGATCTTCAGGCTGTTTATCTCCTAGCGACGACTCACTGGCTGAATGAGACTTTTCCGGAGATCAAAAAAGTCGATGATCACTATTACTCGCTTGGAGAATTCGAGATAGAAGAACGGAGGCGTGTGGAAAAAGCCTAACTCTTTCCCTGTTCGTCAACCTTTTTCATCAGTCCTATATTCTCTCTTGTTCAATCCTTTAGCGTTGCTTGGAACTAGCCGAAGCTTTTTTCGTGAAATCATCGGAAACCATTTTGACGACGGCAGTCCCTCTATGGTTCTTTTTCGGCTCTTTTAGATGCGTCCGATAGAAAAAAAAAGTACTTTGCGTCTCCAAGTCCCGTAAAATTCTACCTCTTTGATACACACCCAGCTCTGGTCATGATGGTGATTGGGTAAGGTCCAGTTTGCACGCATATATTGTCACAGGCCACAACTACTGCTTTTCCAAATGAATGTGAAATCGCTTACCCGAATTCATGGAGGCTATAAGTGAAGATATACGTACTCTACCCGTGTTATGCGTTCAAACAATGCTACTCTGGGGCATGAGACCCACCAATTAGTTCTCTTTGATTGCTAGACCCAGGAAGTATGGTCCAACTGGCGGTTGAAACCAGACCAACCGTTATCATGATTACATCCTCGGTAGCTGATCTTACCATTAGGGTCAAATTCCTGACCAGCAGTTCTCGGGCCTTTTGAACTTCAAGATAGAAGTCATTTACTGTTCAACTAGAGCATTACATTTCTATATTGGTGATGAATTGTTGAAGCTAACTGGGAACGGAGAAACTACGGCGTGAATATTTATACCAAGACGAATCACGCATAAATCTCGGTGAAGCATGCACAAGCTTATCAAAACACGGAGAGTTGTGCCGGTTATGTAACTGTTAGTATTACCACGGTTAAAACTTTAACATGGTGGTAACTACCAAATATAGGCAAGCCGCAAGCCGCAATACAGCTTGGCACCGGATATCTTGGTTGCATCTTGGTTGCATCCACTTCAATGTCAGGATCATCGCCGGCTGCATCCAGATCAGCTGAAAATCTTCCCACTACATATTAAATAAATCATCCAAGGGATATTTTACCTTGAAATGGCTTCCAATGTGCTACATTGGAAAGCAGATTCATATAAAGCAAGTGGTGAATGACAAACTCAGAGAAATTGTAATAAAAATATGTATTTGAATCAAGGGAATAGAATCCTACGGGCTAGTCGGTCTGTGACCGTCTGTCACGGGTGGCCATGCTTGGTGAGATGTAAGCTTATCGCAAACAAGTGGATGGTTTCGGAAGAACAAAGAGATCTGAGGGTAGAGTTAACACGGAGTGAGGGACACAAGGGTCAAAGGTGCAGTAATTCTTCGCATCTAACAATAAAAATATCTGAAAAACAGTATCGGGAACATTGTGATTTTCATTTCGCACAAAGAAAAAGTGTATAAAGGATGCAGCATGGTGCACGCATGACACTTGCGACGGAATGAATGGGGAAAAAATGCCAATAGTCATCCATCAAAACATGATGATGCATCAGTTGGGGTGGAACACATTAGAACACATTCTTCAAATCTCACACGATTTATGATGGCATACGAAAGCGGTCCTTTGTCGGTTCAGATAAGGAGAAAACTGGCCGTTTAGTAAATTGTAATCTAGTATATGAGAATGCATTAGCCAATGATTGTATAAGCACAGTAAGCCAATTAAAACTTCGAAAGAAAGGTCAGAAGGAAGGCAACGGAAGCATCCACATGGGGTTTTGCGCTCTCGGAATCGCGAGGAGGTTATACTCCAACATCCGTAATTGGATTCATCAGGAGAAATGACGAGGGGCTGTTGAAAACGGTAACGAATGGAACGGGAAGGGTGAAGAACTTACGAACCATTTCTCCAGGCAATTCAGTAACGGCCTCAATCAATCGGGGAGATAAAAAATTTCAATATATGAGAGCCCCCCAAGACGAGCAGTGGTATCCGACCGATTGGTTCGTGAGTAGAACCAAAAGATGGGCTAGAAAACATCCTCTGACCTAGATAAATACATGTATCAGTGGGCTGTTTTGGAATGAATTTTACATGACTCGAGGAATCGAGAAAGAAAACGGGTTCAGAAGGAAGGCAACGGAAAAATCCACATGGGGTTTATGCGCTCTCGGATTACTGAGTCCTTTGGACTACTTTACATCCGTAGTGGTTTCATCTCATTTCAAAATAGTGGCAAGAAAGAATAAAAAGAGAACCAGAAATGGATAACTCACAAAATACTACCCTGGATCATCATCGATTGGGTGCCATTCTAAGAACAGCATGAAGAAGTCAAAATGTGGACACGAATGTCGAATGATGGCCCAAGGTTCGTGTAGATACAGTTGGCAATAAAACGAAATCTCATCAGGGCTTGATCATAGATGCACAACAAGTTCAAGTTCAGGAAGGAAAACTTGAAAAATAAACAATATGCGTTATGCGTGACGTTGGTCACGTCATCAGTTAGGCGAATTTCATCTTTATTAAATAATACCCAAAGAGCCTACTTCCGAAACGTTGTCCTTCTGTCTATCTCTAAAGAATAAACTAGTAGTACAGGAATGCAGAGTGTCAGCTTAATATTTTCACAATTCATATGCGGTCGTTTCGCTAAATCCAATTTTCACAACTTACTATACGAAAGGCTGGACTTAGAAGAAAATTTGCTCGAGGTATAGGTATGCCAATCGCGCTCGATATATATTCACATAAATTTACCCAACAGAAGAAGATTTTGAAAGGAGAAGAAAACAAAAAGAAAGGAAAACCTATATCGAAAACGAGATAATTGAATCGAATGGGGTAATTGAAAGGCTCATGAGCTCACATTCAGCCTTAAGCTGGATTCGGAAGGGTGACCGGGGGGTCATTACGGAATGTATTCGTAATGAGATGCTCGAAGGAGGATGCGAAACCCACACGGGGTGTCAAAGGGGTACCATTGTCGAGGTTCCAAAGCTAGCCAGAGTAGCAATAAATTCCGCCAGTATTAGGCATAATAACTAAAAAAATTGAAGAAACTTGCCTTGGCGATAAATGCAGCAATGGAAGAGTGGGTGTAGGTTAAACCATTGTTAATACCGTTGTGTTCGATGACCCCTTTCTGAACCCAAGGAGAGATCAAGAGTGTTGGGACACTGAGGGATATACGATAAATTATGACCGTCTTTCTGAATGACTTTGGATGAAGACTCACCGGACTCCAAGGCGGTTAAAATTGAAGGTGTAACTTTTGCCATCACCAGCAGTTTCGGTGTAGGTTAGGCCGTCGGGGTTAGGAACGCCAACAGGAGGAGGGACATGGTCGGCAAAACCCTGTGGGGAATTGATAAATCGGACGAGTTAATATTGTGAGATGAGGATGTGTAAATACATACGCCGTGTTCATCAAAAGTGATGATGAATAAAGTGTGATTCCATTGAGGACCACTGCGAATAGCTTCATAGAGCGATTTAGTCCACGCTTCACCATCGTTAATTGGACTGGGAGGATGCATGGAGGAGAAACTGCAGCACTAATGCGTCGAGAAAAAAGAAGATAATTAGGGCATCCGTATGTGGAGTACTCTTGGAAATTTAAATTGTGCACCTCAGGGTTAATGTAACTGAATTGAGGAAGCGTTCCAGCTCTCGCGTCGGTAAAGAACTGTGCAATGGCTTTAACGTTGGTAGCGACCTTGCCCTGCGTCTGTGTCCAGGAGTAGAACTCGGCATCTGGATTGAAGCTAGAGTTAAAGTAGTTGATCCAAGTGACGTTATTCTCTGAAAGCTGCTGAAAAATAGAACGTTGGGGCAGGCCGAAAGTGCTGAATGAATTATCGTTCTTTCCGTGTCCATGGGAAGCACCGGATGTTATATATGCTCTATTAGTTTATTAGGAAAGTCGAAATAAATACGAAATCAAGAACCACATGAGTGGTTGGATAGAAATCACCTGTTAGGATCGGTAGGTCCAGGAACGTCAGCAAACCACCTATCGAAGATCACAAAGTCTTGGGCGAGAGTATTGTACACTGGAATGAGCGACTGGGAGATGTAATTGATACTCTCGCTCGCACGGGTAAGACTGGTGGTTTTGAAAGCCATCTCTTGCTCTTGAAGGAAACCAAGCATCGTCTCCTCTGCCTCGACTTGCGCAGTGGTTAAAGCCTCGTTGGGGTGGAAGGTAGAGAAGATTTGGAAGTTAACTCCAGTGACGGAATGGTTTGGATCGTCGGGAGATACATTCGCAGCTGTCGCTGCAGCGCAAACTTGAGGACCAGTTGGGGCACTTACGTTAGCCTGAAATAACGTTTGTCGGATACGGTGAATCAGTGATGACCACACGGTGGCTAGTTTACCATAGGAAAAGGAACTTACGGGATTGCAATATGTCCGGCCCAAGTTACGGAGGTTGTCAATGTCAGTGCTATAAGAGAGATCTCCGAAGAGCCAATCGAATGATCTGTGAAATAGGAAGCAAGGCTCTTTATAAGCAAATTTACTATAGGAAATATATATTGCAGCCATACCGATTCTCCTGGACGAGTACAACGACATTCTTGATGTTACTGAGGTTACTTTGAGCGGTAGAAACCGCAATAGCGCTGGCGAGGACGAGAGCGGTGGTTCGAAGAGGAACCATTTTCAAAGTGACTCCCAGAGATAGTTTTGTTCTCAAGAGCATCGTTTATATATTATTGAGATGGATGAAAACATAGATCTTTTAATTCAACCCACGTTCGCTTCCCCGCATGGTCTGGTCAATCCACTGACCATAATTACCATTTTTATCGAGTACGGTGATGTGGTACCCGACCCGGAATTAGGAAGAACTTGATGAGAAACTCCAGTGACACTTTATGTTTTTGAGTTGATGCCCAGACCAGGGTAAAAGGATATTTGTTGGCAGTGGGACAGAACTTACAGGTGCTAGATGAGAAAGTTCAACGAACGTGATGTGGTACCGTGATTTCTGGGCATCGCCAAGGTTTGTGAGGCTCCCATAACCATGGGAAGGCGGAATGTGCCATTCAATGTGTGGGAGAAAAGCCGCCGGGACCGTCAAGAAACAGTAGATGCTCTCGAGGTTTCTTGTGCTAGTATCTATTGGTGGAGAACAATCTTCGAGGAGCATGTGTACTGTCAATCGGCCAGGACATGTTGTATGAAACAGAATCTAATCTTTTGAGCTGGTGCCTTGGCTAGCAATTGAGTACAACATTGCGCTTCAAGGCATGGTCCAACATTCTGGATTGACTCGGAAGCTTTCTCCAAAGATCACCGTTGAGATGGAGAGTTGCGTGTCCAACGGAGAGAGAGATACAAGCAAGCGATGAATATTCTCCATGACGTTCATATGCGCATACTCTGGAGCAGGAGCGGAGCACAAGGAGATCTATATAGGTTGTGACATCGATTGATGCGCCCTTCACACGTTCACATTCTAGAATAATTGTGTTACAAATGAACCTCGTGTAAAAAGTATACTTTATTGTATTCACCGATCTACGGCTTGATTAAATGGTTTGAGATAGACAAGGACAAGAACGAAACTAATCAGGAAAAAGAGAAAAAGAGAAAAAATGTGGTATCTCCTTACTTGAAAAAAAAAGAAACAAAAAAGAATGTGATCTGAATTTCAACGAGTCCTCTCCTAGACCTCTGAATCGAAACGTATAGCCCCCGGCTGGACGAGGGACATGAATTGGAGGGAAGGAAGTGGGAAAAGAGCAATGATGGTATATGAACCGCAAGCTTCGTGTGAGGGGTATCTTGCATGCTATACCGTAGATGAGGCATTGTACTTGTCTGTCTGTCTTCTAATTAACGATCGAGTACGTATGTATGAATCAGGGCTGGCTGCTCATACATATATGCGGAAAGTTCTGGAGGGGACGAGAAAACAGGTTGGGATCGTGGATGTATGCTAAAAAAATGGAGCTCGGGTTGAGCAAGAGGGGGGAAAGAGAAAAAAGGTAATAGATAGTTGAAAAAGAGAGGTCCAGTGATGGCCGCGGGTGTGCATGTAATAGTATAAGTAATGAGTTTGGGATGGAGATAGAAGGTTACAATGATGCCAGTGGTGTGTCTGGAGTTGTGATTTTTGAAAGTGACGGAAAGGAGGTAGGGGATGATTGACTTCATTACTGCACGACCCACAACGACCATATGCCAAAGATACATATGATGCTGCTGAAGGATGGTTATAGCATCGTTGATGCTGCCATCAGAACCACTGCCGCAGCAGTCGCAACCCCTAGCGTCCACTGTGGTCCCAGAAGGCTATCAGCACTTGACAGAGAGCGTCTTGAAGGTGGGGATGCAGTAGTTACATTCCGCAGCAATCGTGTTGGAAGCATGTTTGGCGATGTCGATATTTGGAACTGAGGCGCGAGTGGCGCACCGTCAAATCGGAATAAATGGAGATGAGGCCCTGAATCTGGATCTAGGAAAATTCTCCATTGTTGATAATACTCTGTGAGGTTGTAGGTTTCAATAAAGTTGGAGGTGGCTGCGCATGGGTCTTGGATTTGTTGATATCCGTCGCCGAAAGGTATGGTCGTTATAGATCCATTAGGGTTCAAAGTGTAGGTCCCATGCACCCAAGCCATCACGCCGGTAATGCATGTTGGTTCTGAGCCTGGCGATGAAAAGAATAGAGCATAAGAATACGAGGAAGTAAAGTAGGTTGGAATTTCACGCACCATTGCTATTGAACCGATACCGCGAAATTTCATAGAATCCATCATCCGTACTGAACAATCACGTTAACATCAGCCCGATAATACTAATATCAAGGGGGAAGTAGTGAAAACACGCACAACGAGTACGAGATTCCTGTCGTTGCTGGATAAGTGAAGGACATATTGGCAGGGTTTGCGAAACCCTAGGACACAAAAACGAAAAGGAGGTCAAAACAAAAGACGTTGTACTGAAAATTTCCAAAAAGAGACTCACAGAACCCGTAAGAACAGCTTTGCTTCCTGAACTCCAAGTACCGCTAAGAGCTGTTACATTGTGTATGGAATCGTAGACTATGTTTTGTGCTGATGCCGTGCCGGTGAATGATGCTAGCACCAGGGTGAGGAGAGAAGTGAGAATCATGTATCGTTTCGGAATATCTTGCAGTATATGACGTTTGTTCAATGAGTCGTCGTGGAAAGGGGTTGTTGGCAAGTGGGTGGGTGAACGAGTGGAGTGCCAAATTTGGCCTTGTTTGGTTTTCTACCTTGTTGTTCTCTGGTCAAATATTAGTGACCAAGACCGCCTCAAGCGATACTAGGAGGAGAACTCGGAAGGTAAGAAAAAACAGTTGGAATGTTCTTAGGGGATGAGATGCAAACTCAGGACAAGTTGCTCAACGCCATCACTTTTCGCAGTGTGACCCTGGTTCCCTGACAACATATGACAACCCGTGTCACAGGTTTTATTTTTATATTTTATTTTTACTTGTATCTTTCATCAACAGCGACGAGCTCCAATACTTAATGCCATCGATATCAGCTTGAAGAACGGAGGTGGCTGCTCGAGTGGTTGACCCGATGGGTGACTAAGCCCTACAGCATGGCATCTTGCAAGCTCTCACTCTACAACCAATCCTTTAAGCTCAAGGTCAGCTTCTTGGATAACATGTTCAACCTATTCGATAGTCACAACCACCCTCGTTGTGCATCGGACAGCAGTCGACCCTTTGGATGGGTGTGATGTTTTCTACTAAGCCTAGTACGTTGGCTTCGTTTCTAAGTTTTTCTTTGATACTTTCTCAACCGGTTTTCAAGACTTTGACCTGCTGGTGCGAAATAGGCAGCCATGAAGATATCTTGAAATACCCCCTCGCATCGGGTTACTGGACTCCAGTGTGGCTTGCCGCCCGGGATGATGGATTCATCAACCACTGCTATCCCTTCTATTTATCGCACTCCTTCGTACGAAATACTCCTGACTCGCCACAATCGAAACCCAGTTTACATTCCTCGATACTTGGAGGCTTGCATATCGGACACCCTCCGACGACGTGGCCTTCTGGACCCATCCGAGAGGCAATGTTGGACAAATACAGAAGCACAATCAAGTTCCGACCAACAACGGCTATCGAACTTGAGGGTCGATCTGAGCTGAGTGCGGAGGGGCGGGGAGATGCCCTTAGTGGATAATTGGGGTATTAACATTATTCCATCTGTAGAGAAACACAGGTGAGTGTCAGGGCTCAGCAACAAAAGTCCAACCAGAATCACTTTGCTAGTTCTGAATGTGATGCTATAGGGGTCTGAGAAGGTGCAACTCTTCAATCAGAAATGCGGCTCCCAGGGGGGTATAGTCGTACCATACTAATGCCATAAGAATTTCTCTGGATTCTACCGCATCTTTCTAAAAGCAAGATTTCGCTCTGTAGTCGGCCTTGACACCCTGAGCCTTAACCTTATCGTCCTGTCCTATCCCCACCCTTTTCCCTCAACCCATGAAACCTAAGATCAATAGCCTGAACCGTGGACTTCATTCACAGGTGCCGTGTCTGGACCATTCACCATCCCTGCTTCGAAACTCTCGCATTACCACCATCAAGTTTCCAATGTCCCTATATCTTTTCGAACGTGGTACTTCATAAGGACAGGCAGTTAATTTCAAATCAGACTTCGAGACGAGTACCAATACGTACAATACAATAGACGAGCAAGAAAGGTACAAGAATACACGTCGCTCACAACTTGGTTGTCCCAAGTCGAGAAATGTAGACTAAAATACTTGAGATCTATGAGACTGATAAAAATAACTCTGGGGCAAGCGAACAGCGCACAATGTTGTTCGCAAGACCTGACAAGAAAGTCTGAAAATCGATCAGACCGCGGCAAGGGCAAGGTGGACGACAAAAAAGTGCGTAGATCCTGATATACACGACGGACGACATGTTTTCTGAATGGAAATCGCGGCCACTAATCCTTCTTCAAATCCCTTCTGATGACAAACACTCTCTCGCCATCTGCAGTGACCGTCACCTCTTCAACTCCGCGATAACTTTGAAGGCCTTGGAAGGAATTGCTGTTTGGGGCTAGCACAACATATATTTCTAGACCATCTCCAACCTAATCAAAGAGATCCCATGAGCATAGATATTCAACAGACATAGAAGGTTGAAGAAGAGGAAATAAGCCGACGGTTCAAAGTATGGACGATAATGAGAACAAAAAGAAACAAACCTCGATGTGTCGTTCTGTTGCACCAGTGAACGAATCGATCACGAGGGACAGCACGGTGGACAATGGAAGGTGTTTTGGGAAGGATGTCCCTGAAGCAGGCGTCTGATTTTTGAAGTAGATCTGCGAAAAATACGTTAACAACATCAAAGTAGACAAGTGAAGATAGATGTAAACAGAAACTGAATGCAGGAGCGAATCGGTAAAGGGTCGGATTCTGTCTGATTGACGGCAGACGTTGACAATTCGGTTCGTTCGTTCGTTTGTTTTAATAGACGTGAGCCTTACCTGATTGTCCAGGAAAGGTTGTACCAATGATTGCGCTGCACCGGCCGCGCGACAGGCTTCGCGTTCATATGACCCTACAGGATCAAAAGAGTACACTGCGCCAGTTCCTGGGGAAAAAAGAATCAGTACGGCTACTTTGAATAAACAAACTCGACAGATGGGAATTGTGTAACACGCCGTGTCATATCAGTCATTTAATAGTCAAACTCTTGAACTTACCATCATCCTCGATTCCTCCTAGAATATTATAGACATAGTATGGGAAGAAACGGCGTGCATAAAGCATTGTTTGAATAAGACGCGCGATGGCACGAATAGGCATATCTTTTGCATGAGCGTGTCGGTACCACTATTGATGATAAGATGTTGGTTATCAAGATGCCGTAGAATGGGATAGAATGTATACACACCTCCAAACGTTGGCGTACTTTCTTCACGAACATATTCCCATCTGCAGCGAAACCATTTACAGCCAAAACAGCTTTGTCCGTTCTGTGTAAGGAAACTAAGTACGTCTAGCATCGGGAAGTAGGGCTGATGACCTACAGTCGGAACACCTTAGGTGCGTATCGTGTTTGTATGCTATATCCTTCACTTTGTCTAGTATCACCAGCAATAACGGTGAAGTCAGCACCAGCGATCGCCAAGATTGTGCCTCCGTTCTCTGTGTAGGGATTGAAGGACTGTTGAGTAGGGTGTGAAGTTGATACCATGACTTCTGAGAGAAAAACGAAGAGAGTGATCGTAGGAGAAAAGGCCGCGTAATGGAGCCCACAAACGCGATTCAACTCGTGGGAAACAATTTAGGGCTAGTTTTTAATTCTCACACGTACTCGGAGAGCAGATCGCGATTTGCACTCTTACTCCGATAACTCTCCGATGATTATACTCCCACGGCCTCCCCATTTCTAGCCTATACAGACCTACATCCCAGTTGATTTTGGGCCTTCTAAAAAAAAAATCCACCAACGTTTCGATCCAAGCTCGGTATGCTCTTATCGCGCCTTGGTAATAATCCCGCCATTCGCCTACGCGATAAGATTAATCAGCTCTTCCCTATCCCCGTCGGCCCCTTGCATTTACAAATATCTCGACGCTGATCTGGATAGCCGTGACTCCGGTGCGATGGGTCGCCTTGGCATGTGTCGATACCATCACTACTAGTAGTATACCTCTTTCAATAAATATAAAGTTTAAAACCCAATTTATTGTCTTAATTTCCAAATTCGTCATGTCGATACTCCCAAACTTGGGTGCACTGTCAGCAGTCTATTTCATCCAGGCTCCAATTGTTGTTGACTGCGGCCTGGTACTATTTCCTTCGGGCTGCCTTCAGTTTTCCGAAGAAGTTGGCATGAGTTCCTTAGGGCTACGCAGCCACGACTTGTCGGTAAATGCCAGTGCTTTGGCATTCCGAACAGGAGAACTTATCTACCATCTTTGTCTTTCATAATGTACTTAAAAATACTCCATACAAGTAACCAGATTCCCCGAGTCAATTTCACCGAGAATGTACCGAATCTAAAATCCTCGATATAACCACAGTTACCTCGGCGGATATTATGTGAGTACCGTGCCGGCAAATCAGCATTGGGACACCCTAGATGTGGTTTTTTGCAAGAGGCAGGCTTATTTATGTAAATTGGAGGGATATTATGTGAGCAGCGTGCTGGCATCTAATTGGAATCTGCGGTGGTATGTTGGGCCATAGAACCAGAGAAACCAAAGAGAAGGTCAAAAAGGATACGAGTTCGTCAGCATTGGGACGCCCTCGGAAGATTTATATGATTTCTTGCAAGGGGCAAGCTGGGGGTTTTTTTTTGTCAATTTAAATTGGTGGAAGGGTTTGCTACTAACCCTTCATTGAGTATACATATGTCGTTCAATCTTACAATATTACATCGGTATTCGCATTTCTCCAAAACAAAGGGCCACGCCTCAGCCAAAAATATCATAACCCCATCGCTCACTCGGGTCAGCCCTCAAAGGCGGATGCCCAACAGCCGCCTGCTCAACCCGTTCAAAGGCATCTTTCGGTAATTTAAACACTATAAATGCACAGTCAATGCCGACATATTCACAAGAATGTTTTTTTTAGATACCTTTCAAATTCTCCTCTATCCTGGTTGGAGTAACGCTTTTGGGAAGCACAACAGTCTGTAAAAAAAAGTGATACAATCAGGTATCAATGCGTAGATACTACGTCTAGCCAGGACGTACACCTCGCTGAACGTGCCACGAGAGGTAAACCTGTGCAGGAGTTATCCCCAGCTCTTTCGCCACACTTTTGATCTGTTGTGTCACAGATTTGTTATTATTTGTTACATAATACCTTATTATGGAAGGCAAAGCGACGAACCTCAGGGACTTCCAAGGTTTGTTTTACTTTCTCTGCACTTCCCAGCGGAGAATATGCTTCTAAAATAATTCCATTCTCTTTAGACCACTGCCCCCCGCAACAACAAAAAAAAGAAACAAAAGGTCTCATTAAATATATTTGATTTTCATGCTAATTTTTTATTTTACTTACCTTCACTAATTCCGGTTGAGGATTCCAATAATTCAACTCGACTTGATTTACAGCTGGTTTTATCTTGAGTGGGTTTGCAGTCAAGTTTTGAATTCTGCGTATATTGAAGCTAAAAAACCAGTCAATCTTAATTTTACCATCTCGAATCAAGGCAGGGTGAACTTGCTTGCTAATACCAATGTTTCTCACTTTGCCTTTCTCTACCATCTCCTCGAGCTTCTGCCAAGTGGGATAAGGGTTGTCTGAAAGCTCGATATCTACCTCTGGAGGGTTATTAGCGTTTTTGAACGCTACAGGCCTGTATACGGATCACGCATCACAAAATTGAAGGGTCAAGTAAAAAAAAAGAAAGCCTCGTTCTTACCAATGAATGAGATACAAGTCCAGATAATCTACACCAAGCTTCTGAAGCGATTCGTCCAGAGCCTTTTCAACATCTCCCGGATTGTGAAAGGTATTCCACAACTTGGAGGTCAACCAGATCTCGGAACGTGGTATCGAGCTGGATCTGAGTGCCTCCCCGACTTCGGCTTCATTCTGAGAGATATAAGATTAGTTTATACGCGCATATATATTTGAGTCCGAGTTGGGAAGTTTGAAGTAACATACACCGTAGATCCACGCTCCATCAATGTGTTTATAACCTGCCTTGAGTGCCATCTATAATAACCAAAGAATGAACTTGATTGTGGTTAATGATAAATGAATGGCCCCCCCAACGCACTTTGACTGCTGGTCCCACTTCACCTGGGCTAGCACGCCAGACGCCTGACATCCATTAAAAAGTGTTTCTGAAATGAGAAATTCTTCAAAAGCACACCTAGAGCAACAGCAGGAATCTTATCTCCTGATGGTAGGTCATAAAGTTTGCCACTCGAGATCGACAAGTTTGAAATATTTCTATCCGTCCCAAGGGTCCGATAAAATGCACTATGACATGCCTTCCATATCCCCCCATTCTTATAAACCAAGAACCCCATGTACAAGAAAACAAAGCCAAGGAACGTAAAGAAAGTTCGCCTCCTTCTTGCAATCTTGGAGTTTAACTTTCCCTCGTCGACCGATCCATCGGCTACGGGAAGAGAGCTATAAGAGTAGGTCATGATTGTCAGTGTCAAGAACAACTGCCCAAGCTTTTGATTCTACAAAATGTTCACACAGCGGCTATTCGCAGCATAGCCGAGTCCAAATTCGGTTATAATTTCGCTGGATAAAGGGCGGAGTTGTAATTTTGACACATACAACTCTCCCATGTACAAGTGTAGATGTATGTACTAACTAATCGAGTGTCAAGTATTTACCAAGGAAATTCTGATTTACCATCTGGACCAATGAAAAGACCTGTCGGTTCGTCAGATCAGATATCAACAATCTCAAAAACCTAGCAAATTCCACATACAAGTAGGCCCGTCACCTTTCTCCGAGTCCAATAATGCCCAAGGCAACAGCACTTCTGCACTAGCCCTCATCGTTTTCCCACCTTCAAGGTAATTGTTCAACTTGGAAGTTGTAAATCCAGGTGTAACTGCGTTCACTTTGATGCCTTCTTTTCTTAATTCCTGTGCCAACGCGATGGTGTATGAATTAGCAGCTGCCTTGCTTGCATTGTATGCCACAAACTGCAACCCAGCATTCGGGCGTGCTTGGTATGTGTTAGATGCCATATCGGTGGAGACATTCAGTACGACAGCATTGGTCGATTTGCGCAGGAGAGGAAGGAGAGCGATAGTAGTTTGGACGAGTCCGAAAAAGTTGGTTTCCATTGCCTCGCGGACGGGTGCAAGGGAAAGAGAGGTCGCGTTCTGGTCTTCTCCAAACTTGCTGATACCTGAGGATCTCTCGAATCAGCTTGTTACCGTAGAGAAGTAAGAACATACCTGCGTTGTTTACAAGAACATCTAACTTGCCCTCTGCTTGATCGATTGTTTCCTTCGCAGCTTCAATGGTTCCAGGCTTCGTCACATCAAGATTGACATATTTGACGGTCTTAAGCCCATCCGCATGCAGCTTTGCTCTACCATCAATGTTCAGTGGACATAATTTGTTATGGATCTTTCTACGCACTGTGCTTCCTTTCCAGCAGTTTCATTTCTGGCACCAATATAAACCGTGTGTTTCTTCTCGGCAAGAAGACGTACGAGTTCAAATCCGATACCAGAGTTCGCGCCTAGTATATATAATAAATGAAACCAGGCATATATATCAGTAAATTGTTTTTACTGACCTGTTACAAGAATGACTTTCGACATGATTGATTTCGTTCGAGGTGGTACTTGAATTGATTCGTGAATCAGTGGTTTATATAGCTCGAGATAAGCCGCGACATGACGTCAGCTTGGTTGAGATGAGATTTCTGCTCGGCATGACAACTTCAGCGTCTAACATGGTAGTAATTTCTACCAGTAAAAAGTGAAATATATAGAGCTTACTAAAAGGATCCATGCCATGATTACTCATGACATTCGTACATATAACCTACAGAAGATTGTCGTTTTAACATTTTGGTATGGCATTCATGGCATGAAAAGTAGCATAACATGTGTCGACATTCACACAACATTTGCTTTTTTCTAAGAATTATTAAGCTGACTAGCGGATCCGAAGATAGCAGGAGTTATTGCTAATACTCGAAATCGTCCAGCCTTGTCCTATAGCAGTACTGCGTATCCTCAGTCATCATAGCGCTGGGGATATTGTGAACTTTATCAACCAGTTTCACAATTATCTTCCGCTCATGATCCGGAGTCGATCAACAACTTGAAATAACGGAGCCGTTGTTTCCTATCAAAGCACCGAGTACAAGCGGATTACATAGAGGAAGTCAGAAAGAAGCCTTCCCCCAGCGGACCAAATTTATCCAGCGTTGACAGAATATTAACTATGAGCTGTGTTCCTCTCCTCAGCTACCAATGCATCTTATGGTGTGCCCTCCTCCGACACTGATGCCATCTTGAATACTTTCCACAAATATGCCGGAATATAGCAACCCTTCGGTCGTCCCTTCTTGTACACCGAAATGTACCACGTCGCCTTGATTATTCGGGCTATCAAGAGGGTTCACAAGAGGAAGCTAAAACAAATAAATCGCTCAAATTGTCAAATTGCGCATAGATGATGACTAAATCAGTACTACCTTGAGGATACCAAAATGGAAATCGCCTTGTCCGATGGAGCCCAACGTAGTGGTTAAGTTGGGAATGACCTTTGTCACTGGTTGAAGGGGAGTAGCATCTTGAGAATAAAGAACGGCAAGTGTTCTGTTGTTCCAATCAACTTGTACGCCAAAGTTGTGCCACGATCCATATGTGAACGGAGTTGAGAACAAGACGTTCCGAGCATGGTCTCGAACCTTGAAATTGTGTGCGTTAAGGGCTGGCAATGTACCCGTAGGGTTGGTGAAGGGAGAGCCTACGTAGCAACATCAAATATATAAGAACCTGGACATAGATAGTGAGTGTTCAGATATGCTCTCTTACCAAGTTGAATGTCAAACACATGAGACCCGTCGTTGGGCTCAATGAACACGACTTGATATTCGTGGCTGTAATTCAATGGTCTGCTCTCGTCGGTCTTGATGGAGAAATGGAAGACAGAGACACCTGTCTCCATGGCAGATACGAGGCTCGAAGAATTCTCAGCCTTCTGGGCGATGATATCCGTGCGCCTGAAACCGTATTGAGGAATACTGCCACCAGGGACAAAAACAGAGCTGTTGTCGATTGTAACAGCTATGACTCGCTCATTGAACTGACTATGGTATTGCCGATTCCAGAGAGGTGTCGGTAAAGTCGATGACCCTAGTAATGTTGTATACTAAACGATCCAAAGTCAGCAAGGAGAGATCAGAAGATCTGTTTTATGTTGGCAAGAAAACTCACGTGTGAAGCATTTTCAGAACCTTTAACGACACTACAGTTGTAGTGTTCAGCTAAGTTTTGGGAAAAGAAGCTGAAGGAGACTCACGTTAAATATGGATCCACAGAGTTATCGAGGTCAACTTGGGTATAGTCCAATGGAACGCGACCATCATAGATAATCTGGATAGCTAATGCCGCCTCTACAAAAAGCACAAACGTGTGCAAGGATAAAATTGCGACCATCCCTTGAAGACTGACAACGGCACAAGTTTTTTTTATGAAATCTTGAAGGGAAAACCTCGGATACATATACGTGCCAAGTAGCCCCCATATCAGCCCTCTCGTTCAGTGAAGCAGTTGAAACTTGAGGCGACGTGACATCGGTTGTGCGTTGCCGCAGAGACAATCAGCAAGCTGCGGGGTGATGAGTTGACAAGTCCGTTGTCGGATTGACTGCTATTTATAGCATCACCATTGAAAATACAATCACGGTGAATCACCGTCTCTGTAGACTACTACTGGCAGTACACCCACAATCAATAAGATAGTTCTGCGTGGTTGATAAACCGTTCAAGCTGTCCAGTCTCGAATCAGGACCCTGGTATATGCTGTCAGATGTCCGATCCGTATGCGGACGGAAGTGGGTCCCAAAATCGGCCTATGTCCGATCCTTGTGCGGACGGAAAGCGAGAAATTTGGCCAGAGGTCCGATCCATTTTGGGTCCATAAATGGCCAGTCGGTAGCGAGGTCCGATCCCATTTGCGTACGTTTGTGGCTGTTGACGGGAGCCTCAAAAATTTCTCTATCACCCATCTCACCTGATGATCTACCTCCCTGGACCAGACCTCTCGGTGGGCGCGCCCTTTGTCGCTCTTGATGACGATAGCCCATTTAGAATTTAGAATAGTGCAACTCATCCCAGGGCGTCTTTGTGTGGTGTTGTGTGATCAGGTGCTCCAGAAAGGGGTTTGTTCGGGAACAGTGGGAGACACAACAGACACTGTTGTAGAGGCTCTGGAGAGTGATAGCGAGGACGAGTAGAACCTACTCTGACCTGATTACAGTCGTTTTTTAGTCCATTTCTGTTTTATGCGTACATTTTGGCCTAAATTCTATGTCCGATCCTCTATGAGGACGGATCTCAAGCCTGTAGATGTCTGATCAGTATTGCGGACGGAAATGGGTCTAAAAGGTAGGTCGGATCCGAAGTGCGGACGGAACCGCCGAAAAATGGCACGTACATAAGTGCCGAAATTTGGCAGTTTTGGATCGGACATTCCACAGCATATACCAGGGTCCTCTCGAATCGTCACTTCACTCGAATGGTCACAACAGGTGTAGCAAAACTTGAAGGTCACTGGCAGTTGGCTTTTTCAAGTTTTTGGCCTCGTTGCCACTGCTAAAGGCTGACCAGAGAACAATAAACTACAGAATAAATCTTAATGAAGTTAAAGGGGAAAATGTCAATTAAGGAATGTACCCTGGATGCTTGCATAAGCTCCCGGATATTCTGCGTTTGAAATATTTCTATGTATGCGTCCCAACCAAGTCCCAAGCCTCTTGATCAACCCCTCCTCCGGCGTCGACCGAGCGCTCACTTGGCTATCATCGGTCTTAACTCTTCGTCTAAGAGAACCATAAGAGAGTCATGAATGTCAGTGTGTCAAGGCAACTGCTTTCCGCCCAGGGATTTGATTTGATTTCACAAAATATTCACAGTACAGGTGTTGGTTTATTTACAATTTGTGAGTATCAAGTATTTACCAAGGAAATTCTGATTTACCATCTGGACCAATAAAAAGACCTGTTGGTTCGTCAGATCAGAATAATAGATATCAACACCTTAAACCTAGCCACATACAAGTAGGTCCATCTTTCTCCAATAATACCCAAGGCAAAAGCACCTCTGCACCAGCCTTCGTCGATTTTCCACCTTCACGGTAATTGTTCAACTTGGTAGCTGTTAATCCAGGTGTAGCTGCGTTCACTTTGATGCCTTCTCTTTTTAATTCCTGTGCCAACGCGATGGTGTATGAATTAACGGCCGTCTTGCTTGCACTGTATGCCACAAACTGCATCCCAGCATTCGGGCGAGCCAGAAATGAGTTAGATCCCAATTCGCTGGAGACATTCAGTATGGCAGCATTGGTCGATTTGCGCAGGAGAGGAAGGAGAGCGATAGTAGTTTGGACGAGTCCGAAAAAGTTGGTTTCCATTACCTCGCGGATGGTTGCAAGGGAAAGAGAGGTCGCGTTCTGGTCTTCCCCAATTTTGCCAATACCTGATGATTTATATAATCAGCTTGTTACTTTGAAAAAGTAAGAACATACCTGCATTGTTTACAAGAACGTCCAACTTGCCCTCTGCTTGGCCGATTGTTTCCTTCGCAGCTTCGATGGTCGCAAGCTCCGTCACATCAATATTGACATATTTGACGGTCTTAAGGCCATCCGCATGTAGCTTTGCTCTACCATCAATGTTCAGTGGATAGAATTTTTGTGATGTATCTTTCTACGCACAGTGCTTCCTTTCCAGCAGTTTCATTTCTTGCGCCAATATAAACCGTGTGTTTCTTCTCGGCAAGAAGACGCGCGAGTTCAAATCCGATACCAGTGTTCGCACCTAGTATATAAATGAAACCAGGAATACATATATATGCGTAAAATGTTTTACTGACCTGTTACAAGAATGACTTTCGACATGACTACTAATTTCGTTCGACTTAGTACTTGTGAATAAACGGTTTATATAGCTTGTAATAAGCCGCGACATTGGTTGAGATGACGTTTCTGCCTCGGCATGACACAAGAAAGCGATTTCTACCAATCATACCCAGCCTTTGCTCAATCTGCAAGGTAGATGTTCCAAAGTGCCCGCTCATTACATAAGACCAAAAGCGCGTGTCTATCAACTAAATTTGGAACATCCGATCAATGATGGATGGACTACTACAGAATAAATGAAGATAAAAAGAAAAATGGGTGCTGGTGGCATAAGCCCATACTATGCCCATTCCGAGTTTTCAGTATTGAGAACTCAGTCTTTCCAACCTGGGGCCCCCAAAAAAACGGGTGTTTAGCTGGTCGGCTTCTGAAGGCAATTTTATTTTAAAGTTAAACTCAGCTGAAGTGCCTGCCGCCAATCAAACTAAAAGGCACAAGGTCTCCACCTTGATTCCACCAAATCTCTTGAATCTGACCGGCGTAATCTATAGAGCCCTATTAATTCAGTTAGGGAGCTTCCAGTCGACACGAGGAGCACGGACAAACCCCATCCACCCACATCTGCCAGTGCATGTCCTGGATCAGCTTTAAAATAAAAGTCATGGCGTTGCAAGGGATATGCGGATAAGTGAACTCCCCGTAAGATATCTGTTTGACACTTGATCTGACAGAACTCGTATCTGCCATGCTGAAGGCAATGGCCCACTCAAACCAGTATTCTGCTATTCAAAATCAACAAGTTTGAAGTATTTCTATTCGATTAGCCCCGTCGACCGAGCACTCAAGCGCTCACCTCAATTGGCTATCATCGGTCTTAACACTTCGTCAGATAATTGAGCATGAATGTCAGGGGTCAAGGCAACTACTTTCGGCACAGGGATTTCACAAAATATTGTTCACTATGACGGTGTTCTGGTACACGCGTTATTTAATTTATTTATCAGCTGAGTGTATTTACCAAGGATATTCTGATTTACCATCTGAAGCAATAAAAAGACCTGTTGGTTCGTCAGATCAGATATCAACAACCTCAAACCTAGCAAATTTTCACATACAAGTAGGTCCGTCTTTCTCCATTAATGCCCAAGGCAACAACGCCTCTGCACCAGCCTTCGTTGATTTTCCACGGTAATTGTTCAACTTGGTGGCTGTTAATCCAGGTGTAACTGCGTTCACTTTGATGCCTTCTCCTCTTAATTCCTGTGCCAACGCGATAGTGTATGAATTAGCGGCCGTCTTGCTTGCACTGTATGCCACAAACTGCATCCCAGCATTCGGGCGAGCCTGGGTTGAGTTTGATCCCAATTCGCTGGAGACATTCAGTATGGCAGCATTGGCCGATTTGCGCAGGAGGGGAAGGAAGGCGATAGTAGTTTGGACGAGTCCGAAAAAGTTGGTTTCCATTACCTCGCGGATGGTTTCAATGGAGAGAGAGGTCGCGCGCTGGTCTACCTCTGCTTTGCCGATACCTGATGGTTTCCCGAATCAGCCTGGTTACTTTGAAGAAGTAAGAACGTACCTGCGTTGTTTACAAGAACATCTAACTTGCCCTCTGCTTGATGGATTGTTTCCTTCGCAGCTTCGATGGTCGCAAGCTTCGTCACATCAATATTGACATATTTGACTGTCTTAAGGCCATCCGCATGTAGCTTTGCTCTACCATCAATGTTCAGCGGACTGAATTCGTAATGGATCTTTCTACGCACTGTGCTTCCTTTCCGGCGGTTTCATTTCTTGCACCAATGTAAACTGTATGTTTCTTTTCGGCAAGAAGGCGGACGAGTTCAAATCCGATACCAGAGTTCGCGCCTAGTATATATATGAAACCCAGGCGTATATATTAGTAAAGTGTCTCACTAACCTGTTACAAGAATGACTTTGGACATGATTGATTTGGTTCGATGGGTACTTGAGGTTGATTAATAAATGAAATTAAATGAATGGTTTATATAGTTCATTATAAGCTGCAACATGCATGACTCACCTTGGTCGAGATGAACCTCGTTTCTGTAGTTTCAACAACTTTGCTCATTGTCTGCTTATGAATTACTTAGTAAGGGGTGCTGGTTCCTGGTACCTGAGAAACTAAGAAAGCGATTTCTATGGGAGTATGACTACTTACACGACTGTCAGCAGATCCGGTGATAGCGGGTGTTACGCAATCACCGGAAAGTATTTTTCGTGTTTGAATGGGCCAAGGATAAGATTGACAAACTTTTCTCGGAATACAAGGGCCAAAGATGTATTTTTGGAAGAGTTGTATAAAGCAGATTGGGTCGTCTGACGAAGCAACAGCTCCAGAGTTTTGCCGAGAACTGCTACAATATCCATACTTTGATTATAGAGATTCTTATTCATGTGCCATCAGATCACATACAGCTGATACCCAGCTCAAGATGATTGTCGCAGTGATCACTAGATATCCTGGTATAAGGGATAGAATTCGTGTGATAGAAGAAAGGGGTACCAAAATAGCTAAGCGCACACAACACGCATCACGCATACGCACGCAAGATTCCCTAATTTAGAATCGTCACGCGTGATAAAATTTATTAAAAATTAGGCGCGACTATTTCCAAAAATAGCTCATTTTCACAAATCACACAAAGCGCATGCAGCACACACACTGGCAGGCTTATACAGCGCCTATGTTATCATCCCGAAGATTCTGAACAGGCATTATCAAATTTCAAGGACGATCACACCAGGACTTTAGGGACAGATGGATATTTTATCGGGATTATACTCTCCATAGTCTATCTGATAGTGAACCAACCACTTTGGTGGAGAAAGAACGTGAGCTCTTGAGGGCAGACAGAGGACAAGGAACTATGCTACAATACTAGTACACTAACAGTACACTAAATAATTGTATGCTACGGAATAAACAGTAGATCAATTAGAACAATAAGCTACGGAATAAATGAAGATAAACTTGTGAAGAGAAAACGTCAATGACGATTAAGGAATGTACCTGGATGCTTATATTCCGAAATTAAAAATCAACGAGTTTGAAATATTATATATGCATCGAAACTTGACGCTTCGATGAACTTTCACCCGTCGAACAAGCGCTCACCTCCATTCATTGGCTATCATTGGTCTTAACTCTTCGTCGTGTCTGGAAAGTGAACGATAGGGGAGCCATGAATGTCAGCGTCAAGAGGAACTGCTTCCCGCCGAGGGATCCGGATTTCACAAAATGTTCACACAGAGTATTTGTTAATTCATTGTCTAATTGAGTGTGAAGTATTACCAAGGAAATTCTTTACCATCTTCACCAGTGAAATGACCTATTTGTGCGTCAGATCAGATGGTATCAACAACCTCAAACCTAGCAAATGTCCACATACAAGTAGGTCCGTCTTTGTCCAATAATGCCCACGGCAACAGCACCTCTGCACCAGCCCTCGCCGGTTTTCCTCGGTGACTGCTCATGTTGGTATCCGTTAATCCAGGTGTAACTGCGTTCACTTTGATGCCTTCTCCTCTCAATTCCTGTGCCAACGCAATGGTGTATGAATTCGCGGCCGTCTTGCTTGTACTGTATGCCACATAGTCGCGGTGAAACCCAGCGGTCGAGGCCAGGAATGAATTAGATGCCGCTTCACTGGAGACATTCAGTATCACAGCATTGGCCGATTTGCGCAGGAGAGGAATGAAGGCGATAGTAGTTTGGATGAGTCCGAAGAAATTGGTTTCCATTGTCTCACGGACGGTTACAAGGGGAAGAGAAGTCGTGTTCTGGCCTGGCACTATGTTGCCGATAGCTGATGATTTCTCGAATCAGCTTTGTTACTTTGAACAAGTAACAACGTAGAACGTACCTGCGTTGTTTACAAGAACATCTAACTTGCCCTCTGCTTGGTCGATTGTTTCCTTTGCAGCTTCGATGGTCGCAGGCTTCGTCACATCAATATTGACATATTTGACGGTGTTAAGCCCATCTGCATGTAGCTTTGATCTACCATCGATGTTCAGGGGACAAAATCTGTAATGGATCTTTCTACCCACTGTGCTTCCTTTCCAGCAGTTTCATTTCTTGCACCAAGATAAACGGTGTGTTTCTTTTCGGCAAGAAGACGCACGAGTTCAAATCCGATACCAGTGTTCGCGCCTAAGTAGTATGTATATGAATAATGAAACCAGACATATATATGAGTAAAATGTTTAACTGACCCGTTACAAGAATGACTTTGGACATGATTGATTCGTTCGAGAGGGAGATTCAATGATGGCTCTTTTTGCATAATTCTGTGAACACCCAGAATTTTATTCTTTTGAACACATCACATGTTCACGTTCCCATAGCCAAACAAAGCAGATAAGGATCTGTTACATATGTAGCATTACAGTCTTGCAAAATGTTTTGCACAACGAAAGCGGCGCAGCATTTGATGTGACCTACTGAACTGCCCTATTTTTGATCAGCGAAACCATTAGCCGATCGCCGGACAGGGTTCTTAGTGACCGGTGTGCCGGATTACTAATACATACTCGTGACATTGAAATTTCACTTGCTCCTCAACCTAACTGATTTTGGAATAAAAAGATAAAATGAGTTCCCAATATGTACAATGTCATTTTTAATTCGTTTTTTCGTTTTTAATGAAGTTGTGGTGGGTCACATCATGTCACATGTGGCAAAATCCCTATCTCGGGATCCGCTAGGCCTACGAGGCTACGATGATGATTTTGAGTGCATTAGAATCACATTGAAGGAGTAGATGTGTTACCCACCTTAAAATATATGATTTGGTTAAGTTTTGATAGAAATTAAAAATTAGGATCTTGATACATGAACTTCTGAGACAATGGGATGGTAAAAAAATCATTCTCTTGGAAAACAGTTCTAAGGACCCCCAGACACAAAAGCCTCATTTATTTTGTAGGCATACAACAAGTTTATATTAATATCTGTACTTAGACATAAAAAGTCCTGGATGGCATACAAGTAAACTTGAATGTTTGTAAGAAAATTTAAGAAATAACCAACTTGAATAGTACTTTACTTTGGTAGGCAAACAACTGAGGTGTAAAATGAACAAGTGTACTTTTGTATTCTGAATTCCATAGGCTACTTACATCTGAATTGGATGTCGCAAGTTGATCACAAGTGACAAGACTCATGCACCTGTCATTTTAAACCATTTCTCCTGCTGCCTCATACCATAATAATTTATCATGGTGATTTTACTACTCTAATACTATGTCATGTCTTACTTGTTTTTCTATGCTCTTATTGAGAGCTGTCCTTTTGTTCTACTAGTATAAGTAGTATTTGTCAAGTAACTCAAGTTGTACTGTTGTAGTTTAGTTTATTTCTTACTTTTGCATATATAGTATTTTGCTGCAACATCTCTCTTCAGTTGTTTCAAAAACATTGAGTGAGATTAAATCCTTACATATTCCATTTGCACCGGTCACAGCTAACGGTTTCGCTGATCAAAAATAGCGCAGTCCAGGTTCTGTTGCCATAGTGACCAGCTGTCAATCAAATTTTAGCCGAATGGGGTCGTCGATGAATCACGAACGATGATACTCCGTCCGAGATGTTTGAAACTAGTGGAGACAGGACCCCGGGCAATAGCAGAAAAGGCCAGATCAATCCGGACAGGATTGGACGAATTTTGGGTAAAAAAAAACCCCCCCTTTTCGAAGCGAGATGTTCTGAAACGTTCAAATCCCAGGCTCCTAAAAGCAGCCACTCGTCTCGCAAGCTATTCTTACTATGAGGGAGCTTATCTAATAATTGATGGCTGAACAAAATAAACAAACCTAAGGTCTCGAGCTCGAGAGAGCGGCTGCCGGAAAAGTTGGTCGGTGATCTCGGAGACCACTGATTCCAATATTAGGCCAGGCGGACTCAAACACCTGTTATCTCCTCTTCAATGTCCTCTAAGTTCAATGTCGACTCCGACTAAGTGTGTATTATTTTTAGTGTTTAGGTCTATCGATTCCTAACGCTTACGTATTACATATTACAAAAGACTGAAGCTGACAGTCATATTAGAAATCGCTTTCTAAGGTACCACCCTTAGTAACAGACAAT
Source organism: Phlegmacium glaucopus (assembly GCA_015039465.1). Taxonomy (NCBI): domain Eukaryota; kingdom Fungi; phylum Basidiomycota; class Agaricomycetes; order Agaricales; family Cortinariaceae; genus Phlegmacium; species Phlegmacium glaucopus. The sequence continues at coordinate 149,990 of MU129988.1, read as the reverse complement.
GAGCAGAGGTCGTTATCTCTCGACGTCACCACATGTCGCGGCCAGCTATATAAACTATTCAAGTTCATTGAACTTCATTCATTAAATCAATTCTCAAGTACCCCTCCAACGAAATCAATCATGTCCAAAGTCATTCTTGTAACAGGTCAGTAAAACGTTTAACTCATATATATGCCTGGTTTCATATACTATATATACTAGGCGGGAACGCTGGTATCGGTTTTGAACTTGTGCGTCTTCTTGCAGAAAAGAAACACACAGTTTATATCGGTGCAAGAAATGAAACTGCTGGAAAGGAAGCACAGTGCGTAGAAAAATACATTACAGATTCCGTCAACTGAACATTGATGGTAGAGCAAAGCTGCACGCAGATGGGCTTAAGACCGTCAAATATGTCAATCTTGATGTGACGAAGCTTGCGACCATCGAAGCTGCAAAGGAAACAATCGACCAAGCAGAGGGCAAGTTAGATGTTCTTGTAAACAACGCAGGTACGTTCTACGTTGTTACTTCTTCAAAGTAACAAAGCTGATTCGAGAAATCATCAGCTATCGGCAACATAGTGCCAGGCCAGAACACGACTTCTCTTCCCCTTGCAATCGTCCGTGAGACAATGGAAACCAATTTCTTTGGACTCGTCCAAACTACTATCGCCTTCATTCCTCTCCTGCGCAAATCGGCCAATGCTGTGATACTCAATGTCTCCAGTGAAGCGGCATCTAATTCATTCATGGCCTCGAATGCTGGGTTTCACCGCGACTATGTGGCATACAGTACAAGCAAGACGGCCGCGAATTCATACACCATTGCGTTGGCACAGGAATTGAGAGGAGAAGGCATCAAAGTGAACGCAGTTACACCTGGATTAACGGATACCAACATGAGCAGTCACCGAGGAAAATCGACGAGGGCTGGTGCAGAGGTGCTGTTGCCTTGGGCGTTATTGGACAAAGACGGACCTACTTGTATGTGGACATTCGCTAGGTTGTTGATATCTGATCTGACGAACCAACAGGTCTTTTTATTGGTGAAGATGGTAAAGAATTTCCTTGGTAACCCTGGGCATTGCCATAGAGCCGGTAGAGCCAGTAAAGTTGTTGGTAGATATATGTAGTAGCTTGGTAGACTGCTAGACCTGTAATTGTAGAAATGTGCAGAGTAGTTGTAGACAGTATAGTCTTGAAGCTAAAATTTTGTTTGTTACTCAATCAGTACATGAGGCCCGATTATCTTAGAGTCAAACTTATATGGCAGGTAAAACAAATTTCTGTACACTGGCAATACGCGCTCTTTACACAATTAATGGGGTAATTAGTAGCTCTCTAGATCTAATAAACTCTTCAACCTGTCAACCGTATTCTGGCCCATCCAACGCATGATACATTCTGATCTCGAAACCATCACTTCGCTCGAATGGTCGAAACAGGAGGGTGGGAGTACAAGTTCATCCGCCCTCGGTTGCCGATACTGCACAACCTCTCGCACAACTTCAACGTCACCCTGAACAACCACAGCCTTGAAAAGGGTGCTTGCCCTTTCTTCGTTCACAATTGCCTTGTTTAACTGAAAATCTGGCCAGATATTGGCCGCAACGTGATGCAGGGCTACCCATCTCATAAAGCCCTGCAGTTTTCCTTGCAACAGCGAGCTGAGATATGAACCAAGTATTTGGGAATCAGTTTCGATTGGGTACAGGTATTCCCTGATGTCGCTGGATAGGACCTGCTCAGGAAGAACGCGCATAGTCTTGACGACATGGTTGAAGTCGCACCACAGATGTTTACGGTAATCAAGGGCGTATTGCATAGACGTCGGAGGAAGGAGCAAACGGGCAAACAAGGGGTGCGAGAATGAGATGGCGTCGTAGAGTGCAACGAAGTCTGTGTAGTACTGGTAAAAAGGAACAGAAGCACCAAGGAATCGGGCAGCAACCTTCTCCAGGTTCTCATGCTTAGCTGAAGCGACAGTAGTAGATGATCTACTGAAACCTCCGTAAGCATAGGGCCGCAAGATATCTTCCATAAATCGCTCCACAATCCCATCACGAAATACTTCCTCGGCAGAATCGTTCTGAGGTTGACCGTGTTCTAACATAAATATCTTCATACATCCGAACTCCGCCTCCTCTCTCGTCAAGATGAAATCCATTAAAGAGAAGCGGCGAAGAGCCTCCTGAGTGATTTTGGCCAAGAATAACGAAGCCCTTGTGATCTCCACTTCAGATGCATTCCATGAAGTTGGCAGAGCTCGGAAAACGGCCGAGTCGCCAGACCGTAGAAGGTGATCTAGAGGTGTCAAAGTCCAGTCTCGATTCAGAGGAAGTCCTACTTTTTGAAGAGTGGAAGGCGAAGGAAGTCGTTGAGTAATAGCAGACTTGATGGAGTGAGGCGTCGGAATAATGGGACCAATAATCACATCTGCACGCGGTCTTATTACGTTCATAATGAAAGGTTGGAGAATAGACATCACTCCGCGGTCCCAAAGGATCGGAGGAACTACAATTTCCCTTGCCGTTGCCCATTCTGGAGTCAGTCGTTTGGCAACGTCCTCCACGATTGCTGACGCAACGTCTTCATCACCAGGACCCAATCGTAACAATATAGTAAACGCCTGCGCCATCCACAAGTCTTCAGAAACACCTGGCAGCCGTCTTGATAATTGAAGATAGTATGATAGCAATCCCGAGAATTCTCTGCAGTTCAGGTACCCAAACGCAGAATCGGGTGACGACAGCAAGGACCAAACAGGATGCATAGTGAAATTTGCGCAAAATTCAGATATACGAGAGAAGGGCAGATAGAAAGGTGGCGTAGATGGTACACCCTCCGTGTGAGGAGCGATGCAAGCCAACCATAAACGAATTACAGCGGCCAGAAGAGCTGCGTGGCTTGACATACTCTTCAACTGCTCAACATTACCAGGCTCGTACTGTTCAAGTTCCTGCTGGAACGTTGTCAGGACACCCGTCACGATGACGCCTTCCTTCCCATTTTCAAATCCACTTTTCACCGAACCGACAACTTCCAACCTCTCAGCTTCGCCTCCCCTGACGCCATTGACCTTCGAGCCCTCTAGCCAAGATGCCTGAGCTCTCCATAACGCTGTCCGTACACTCCAATCCTCCTTGTCACTGCCAAAACGAGCGTTAAGCTCGTAGATGCCAGCGTTCCAGCTCCAACCAACGATCTGACTCCAAAGGATATCGTGATCTGGCGTCGTCTGATGGGGGTCAATCGCACAGGTGGTCCAGACTTCTACCAGATTTGCCCAAGTAATTATCAAGGGATGCGATATGCAGGCTTCAGAAATAACATATTGCTCCAGCTGGGAAAATTGTGCTACAGCAGTACCCGCGATATGGCAGTGGAGTCCATAGGAAGCGAGGATAGCGTACAGACGAAGGGTTGATGTAAGTAAACGAATGGTGAGCGGAGGAGGATAAGGGGAGGAGGATGGCAAGAAGGTGATGTATTGAAGGAGACAGTCAACATGCTTCTCAGTTTCCTGAGCATTTTGGCGAGAGGACAGAGCAAGAGTGTGAAATAATTGTATTGCAAGTGGGTCGGGGAGATTTAAAGAGGATTCGGTCGACGACAAAGGTGCCAAAAGAAAAGTTTGCAAAATACCCCAAAGAAGTTTTGGTGTTGAGACTATGTTAGTTGCAATGGCGTGGCTTTGCTGCGCTAATCGATGCAAAATAGATAAGAGTTGCGCAGAGGACTTGGGTAAAGCGCTGCCTTGCGTTAAAATGGTGGCAATCTGAGGGAGAACGTATTCCAATGGTAGAATGTTGATCGATGCAGATGAGAGCGGATGCAGCTCTACTCCTTCGATATTGACAACATTGAGGTCCCATCCAACGATACACTCCCAAATGACCTCAATAGCATGAGCCCCTACACTTCCTCTCTCAGATATTGCCTCTAATCCAGCAGCAAGAATACGGTTTCTGAGCTCTTCCTCCTTACCAACAAGTTCCTCCATTCCGTCGATTGTACCTGTCTTCAAGTTTGCAAGTCTGCAAGCTATCCCGGCCAATACGCCCAACATTGTGGCCCTTTGTGCAGGTATAGTTGATCTTGACAACAAAAAAATATCATCAAGTGTATAGCCAGCATGTATCCCTTCTGCATGATGGTGAAGACCAAGATGTGTTGGAAGGCTCAAGGATATTGATGGAGGTATTGGATTGGCATGAAGGTCAAATCGTAGCGTGGAAGACGTTGCCTCCGATGAAGATGGTTTCGGAGAGAAATCCATCCATGCCAAATTGGGATTATTCTTTTGGGCATTCGGGAAAAATCGTCGACGAATGTACTCTGGCGAGCCTTCCTCCGGCTCGTTACTGTCGTGGGTAGGCGGTTGGGCCACCATCCGGCCATTCCATTTGCCCAAAGAAACGGCGGGATCGTCAACTGTCGGGTCTGGAGGTGGTAGAGCGAGCACCCTTCGTTTTGGCGATGAAGGAGCAGATTCATAGACGTAGACGTCTTGAGGACTTAGCTCCGCAAATCGTAGAGTACGGCCGTTTCTACTTGACGGACGAGTGTTACTTGTATTCTCTCTTGCTAAACGAGCTCTCTTCAATACATCCCCGACGTTTGCACCAAATCTCTCCACTATCTGTCGTATTTCCTCTTCACGTTGTTCCTCAGTCATAGCAGCCACTCGTTCTTCGTTTTCTTTGCTAATTTGCTGTCGCCAGTCAGCTGGTTCAGCTGATGCGGGATGGCCATTTGTAGGTAGGATTATAGGAACATCTTTTGGTCTTGAAACAGTAGATTTACGAAGTTCTTCCCGATTGCGAGTAAAGGCGCTTTTCGAACGATGCTGAACCGCTGGAAAGCCAGTTTTGCCTGAGACAACCGCGTTGGGAGTGGAAAATGAGGAGGTCGGCTTGCGTTCAACGACTGAGCCAACTATAGCTGACTTGTGCGCCATATGAGGTTTATTTTATATGGAGTGCAGAAGTCGAGGAACAAAGGAGCATAACTGCCTTCAAATTCAGGTCACTGGGTCAAGGAAGGTTCTGGTTACTTTACGTAAGTATGGGCGTCTACCGCTAAATCGGCTACAGATTTCTGATATTTAAATTTCTGTCTCTTCTCATTTCCTTCCCTTAATAACCAATCTATCATTGAATTCCAAGCTGTTCATCACAAAGGGTCATGGAAGGCAAGAGCCAACGTCAAAATTAGAATATTCTTGAGATGTCAATGAACAACGGGACCATTGGATCATAGGCGAAAAACTATTAGCTCTTGAACTCGTCAATTAGCATTAATAAAAAAAGTTTCTTCGTTTCTGGCATAGCATGGATAGTCAATAATTGCCAACAGGTTACATCGGATACGCCGCCGCGAATCTTGTTCTGTGTTCTTTAATATTTATGTCCTCAGATCAATGCCTATTAGAACTGGGCCAATGTACTTCTGCAGACCTCAATTGGAGCAATTACCTGACTAATAACAATTCTGAAACACCAAGGTTCGAACTGACTGACAAAGAGGTACTGGATGGCCTATAATGCCGAATCTTGACCACCCTCAGCGAGCTTACATTTCATCTCCTCAAACACTTTTTGCAACTCCTCTTTGTCCATGGGCTTGGCAGGCCAACCAATTGATAATCCTTCCTCGAGGGTCGCAGCGGGCTTAGGAATGACGTGGAAATGTGCATGGGGAACTTCCTTTACACATGAGTAGATTTTGGCACAGGATTACCACCGTAAAATCAAGGTAATGCAAATACCTGGTGTGCAATCCGTCCGTTATTCTGCAGGATGTTATAATCGGGAACCCCTTGAGCAATGGCAATCTTTTTAGCGATTGGCAAAATGTCTCTCAGGTTCTCATCTGGCAACTCATGCATTTTTTCAGCATGATCTAGACAAAGGAGCAAAATCAGTTGGATCATTATATTTCCTGTGTACAGGGCTCAGACTTACACTTGGGAATCACAAGTGCATGGCCCTTGGCAAGTGGTCCAATATCAAGGAAAGCGAAACTATGGAGGCGCCATGAGGATTGTAATTACGTGAGGACCGATACACGAACGAAAGATCTGTCTCAACAAGCTTGAAGCTTGGAATTTCACCTGGGACGTTATCGATTGAGTTCGCAAGCCTCTGGCTTGGGTGCACTTGTTCCAGTCAGCCATTTTTGAACGTACCTTTGACAATTCGACAAAAAAGACAATTTGCTACGGATCTACCTTCTTATCAATGATAACGTTAGAATATGTGGCAGTTGAACAACATACCTAACAGCCATTCTCGAATCGATGATCGACAAAAGTGTTCAGGGTCACATAATTACTTTATCAGTGTATGTAAACAGGTCACAACAATTATAGTTACTACTTTGGCCTTTCAACCGCAAAGAACCAAAAGTTCAAAAGTTCGGCAGATCCAAGGCAGTCTTAGGCAAATCATGTCGCTCGTTAACGTTGCAGATACCTTAGACGTATATTTCGAGAAAATTCCTATCATGTACGTGCAAATTGGCGTTTCTGCTATGTCAACCCCCAACGTCTCGTTACGTTAACTTGACTTTGTAGTGACCTGAAGGACTTGGGGAGCCAGGACCCCACCAAGCGAAGGCAGCTTGCTGATGAAATACGAAACGCCTGCATCCAAGTTGGCTTCTTCTATGGTTTGAATCCACAGCTACTTCGAGACATTCATCTACGCTCACAATGCCCTAATTAGTGATCAACCACGGAATCCCTGAACATATGACAGAAGGTGCCATAGAAATGGCCCAGAAATTCTTTTCTCTTCCAACTGAGACCAAGATGGAGGTGGGCGCTCAATCATTGGTATGGCTTCACTCGCACATCCATTCAACTAAAGTAGATTGAGTATCGCAAAACACCGAACTTCAAAGGGTATTCGCCATTGTTGAGTGGAAACAATAATTCCGAGGGTGCCGGTGATCTACAGGAGGGGTTTGAGTTTGGTTGGGAAGATCTCGTTAAAGACAACGACGTTGACGAATCAAGCGGCGCTATGGCCGGCGCAAACGTTTGGCCATCCGAGGAACATGTTCCCAGATTTCGCCAAACAGTCCTTGACTATTAGTGAGATATTATTTTGTATCTTGTTTTCGGCTCATGTTCTGAGTGAGCATAGTTACTCAGCAGTAAACCTTGGGAAAGCACTTTTTCCCCTTTTCGCCCTGGCGTTGAACCTTCCAGAACACTTCTTCGACGATAAAGTCTGTCCTGTGTTCTTCTCAATCGGCGGCTCTCATATGCCTTGATCACAGACTCAACATTCAGCAGCTTTGATGAAGCTTCTACACTATCCTCCTCAAACAGGCACATTTGACGAACGAGTGATTGGTATTGGCGCCCACACAGAGTAAGATTCGGTATTCCCTACATAAATTCATTTTTTACAGAGTTTTCCTCCTGTTCTGCCTCTAGTTGGGAGGTAGTTGTCATTTTTTGGACGTACCGTTGATCTTTCTTACCAATGGGCCAGTGTTTCACAATACTCTGGCAACAACCCGGCATTCAAGCTCTCCAAGTTTTGAATCCAGACAAACAATGGATTAAGGCACCACCCATTCCAGGTAGCCTTGTAATCAAGTATTTCTTTGTTTTTGAGGGTTATTTTGACTGTACACTGACTATGTATCAATTATCTCACAGCCTCGGCGATCAGTTTGCGCGATGGACAAGTATGCCTCATTCTTTCATTCCACTGACAATTAATAATTAAATATTACAAGATGACATCTTCAAGGCTACAGTGCATCGAGCTGTGAACCGCAGTGGCGTCCGTCGTTACTCCATACCCTTGTTTTTCGGGACTGATTACAATGTTAAACTCGAGGTATGATTATGAAGTCATTCACTAGCCACTCACCTTGACCATGGACACATATAGCCCATACTAAGTTGCACCTCCCCCGATCGCCCGCCGCGTTACGAAGCAATCACAGCTGGAGAATATGTTAAAAGTCGCCTTCAAGCTGCTTATTATGGCCGCTAAGGGTATATATTTCTCGCTGATGAGAAGGAAAGCAAGTGTCAATTGCCTAACATGTACAACTATTATTATCTACCCAAGAATATATATGCTATCAATTCTTTTTTTTTGATTTTACCTACTTATCCCTCGAAGGAAATTCAGCAAGTGCCTCTGGTGGCCTAGATACCGAGAATTATTACATACATATCTTTTTTGCCAACGAAAACACCAGTTCATCGAAAGTACGCAAATATAAATATAGAAACGCAAGGCACTCAACTTCGGAGGGCCTTCAGGGCCTTCTCGCCAACCTTCGACATGTCTGGCGTCTACTTTCAGCTGAAGAGGCAAAATATAAATCCCGGGATGATGTAGGCTAAATTCAAGAGGGGTTGTTTGCCTTGGCTTTCAGAAAAGGTAGTAAGACAAATCTGCCTTGGGAAATGCATCCGAATCTCTTACGAAGGATCTCTTGCTCGACGATGTTTCCTGATTTACACGGAGTATAGAGCAGATTATTCTTGGAAGAATAAAAACTACGTAAAACACACATACGAGAGAAACGATTTGAAGGCATAGAACAAAATTTCACCTAACCTTATACAATTGTACAATTGTATCTGTAGGGGCCGCACCCTCATACTCTACTACTGAGTAATGGATTTCAACATCTAACTCCCGTGAATTATTTTCTCTCTTGCGACAGCGGAAACTTCCCTTTACAACTGAACCTGGAAACAAAATTAAATGGGTCAGCTATGACATCAACCGCCAAAAATGTATAAACTACAACCTCCGGAAACAGTCATTGGCTCACGAAGCATAAATATGGTTTGTTTCCAATGAGTCGGGGTGCTTTGAGGACCCGTGCTGAAACTAGTGATTTTTTCCTTCTCTCGACCCAGGCTTTGCCGTCGTTGGTGAGCGGGTTTCCCTCCTACCGGCCACAGTTCGGCAAGAACAGCTTCTCCTTCCTTGATCGATTTGACCTCAGTAAGTGGAGGTACGGGCAAACCTGATGCCGTGAAGAAAGTGTCAAAAGACAAGACGAAGGCGTTAACTTTTGTTCGACGTTGCGCAGTGGAAACCAGTGTGAAAGACGATGAGAAATCAAGTTGCCGGGCGGTGACATCACTAAGTATGAGGTCCTAGGCATGTCAGACGGATAGTTGGGGGGGGATAACAGAAGCCGAGTGATACCTTTATTGGATATGCTTTACTCAGGAGAGCATCTGGAGCGACAATATCGATGATAGCCTCATCGTAGAGATCATTAGCCATAATGGACAAATCAAATCCTAGTAAAAGCGTCATTCAATTTAATGGGGCGAGGTAACGGGTCGCTTCGCATACCGTACACATCTTCCCAAAAGCCGATACGATCCTTATAAGTTTCGCTGCCATCACATAGGCCAAGCATCATCCTGCATTGGCTTGGTGCCATCACACCGCCAGGCCGTAAGAAGCGATCCCGAGCACAGAGTACAGAATCCAACATCGACTCATAAAGAAGAGCATATCCCATCCACTCAGAAACGATGATGTCAACCTGAGTGATACCTTCAGGTAAGGTTATTTCTTCAACCTTGCCTCGGATGACGGTAATGATGTTCGCGAGACCATTTGCTTTAACAATCTTTCCGGCTTTCTCAGCTATGTCACTAGCGTCCACGGCTATAACGCGCTTGGCCCCAGCTCTCGCAGCAAAAAGGGAGAGAATTCCGGTGCCACAACCAACGTCAAGGACAACAGCGTCTCGGAACAGGGTCGGATTCGTTAAAATAAAATGCGCATACGTTGAAGTGCGCACTTTATCCTGTATCATGATTGCGTGGATATCTGGTGGGAGGTAAATCACAAACAGTATTTGTGTCAGTAATTGATTGGGCTGACCGTGTTCCCCATAGCTCTGGAAGTAGTGTGTATCATCATCTCGGCTTGGGGCAGATAATTGACGTGAAATGGGTTTGTTTATATCTTCCATAAGCTTGGAAATTTTGTATTTCTCAGCGATCAGCGTCCGATAGTCCACAAGGCTTTGCCGTGCGAGAGCCAGTTTTTTTTCAAGGATTTTGATTTTATGGCTTGGGTCTGCATCCCCTACTTCTTCGTCTTCAGAGTCCGACCAATCGTCAGAGGGGGCCTCTACGGACGAAGAGATGGGTCACTCTGGATGTCTCAATTGATCAAAATGAAACTCACGGATTAAGAGATCATTCTCCAGTACAGGTACTAGATACTCGTCCGACGAAAACCAAGGCTCAGTCCCACGGAAATCAACAACATCAGTAGGTTTGGGTTTCTATCCAGAGTTTAGACCTTTCTATAAGACATAGGAACAGTACCGACGTTTTTTCGGATAAAGTTAATAAGACGGACGCGCCCATGAAAATCAAGGGCTAAATATATTTCGAACCGCTTGAGCAGAAGTACAAAGTATCGATATCAATGAGGGAACTTACATAGCCGTTTACATAGCTCGTTGATGTCTACTTTATAGTTTTCACGGTCATATGTCACCGCGTCCTCGACACACGATAAGATCTTTTCATCGAAGAGAGATTTGCATCCTTGTCGGGTATTTGAATCAGATACCCAGTCGTCCCAAGTCTCATCTTCATCATCTTCATCATCTTCTGAAGAAGAATCCTTCTCGGGATCGCTGTTGGGTCCTAATATATTGTCTGGTGCTGGTAAACGAAAGCTCATGGCGGTGAAGCAGTAGATTTGAAAATATGAAACCCGATCAGGAAAGACCCTTGCATCGTGACCTCCACGCCGAATCCAGGTTTTGTTCCTGTCAACCATCTACCCCACCACACGGTCGCTATATGACTACCTATGACTCGCCCTCACCCGCGCAGCCACACGTTCGTACATAGTCATGAATTTTAATCCGCTTCAGAGTTCTAATACACACCTTAAGATTTATTTTTACCCTCTTTCGGAAGCTTCAAAGGAATGGTGTAGGTTCCGAACCTGTCAATTCCTTATGTGAAACCTCGTGTATCTGGGGCTATGTCCATGTCATTCGCTTGAGCGTATAAAAAGGAAAAAAAATCAAGCGAGGCTTTCATTCAACAGGAAGTAACTTTCTCCTAATCATCCGCTATGGCGAATAAATCTTTCCCTTCTACGTATACTTTGTCCTTACAGTCGACGAACACCGTCAATTCGATGACACCTTTAAATACGAGTACTTCTCAAAAACCTCAAAAAGACTATGCTGGTGCCTTGGGTACCCTCCAGTCACGATATGGCGCTGGAGGTACTCTTCCATCGCCAAAGCAAACACCTTCAAAAAAATTGGGGGACAATTTGACCCCCAGCTCCGAGTCGTCGACTTCGTCTCAGACAGACGTCGCATCCCTTTCGAAAAACTCTGCTGAAGGTAGTTCTACCACGACCGAAGATCAGAATAAGGGAAAAAAGCCCAGTGATTCAAAACGGAGTTCTTCATTCTTGAAGCTTCTTTTCAAGGGTTTGTCCATCTCTTAATTGCCTACTCCAAATGAAATTGATAAAAAGCTGCTCAGGAGGAAAGAAGACACCTTAAAAACCATGACCCACGACCGTCCTACTATGCAACTTTTTTATTGCCCTTGTTGTATAAAACGCAACTATATATTTCCTATGTATGTCCGTTGATTCCTAGCAAAGCCACTATCTCCTCACCTTCATTTAATCTCAGGCTTTATCGATCATGCATTCCGGTAAAACCTGTATTATTTAGTGTACATACAATATTAATATAGAAATGGTCATTCAAAAAACGACCCCTGAACTGGAGGATACCTTGCAACTTACAGGTTCTATGGATCTATCTGTAGCTAAAATGACTCATAATAATAACAATGTTTTTCTTCCCATCCGAATTTTGCTGGTCATCTGTTCAGTCACTTGTTAAACTTCTGTGGAGTGCGCACAGCGGTGAGGTGAAGTACTACTGCAGGCCTGAAAATTTAATTTGGACCCCTCCAGGACCAAGCCTCAGAATGTCAATTTGAGCAGTCCAAAGTATGTAAATATGTAGGAATAATATCTGGGGGATCACACTTGAATGCGTAAAAAGCAATCATATGATTAGCCCCAAAATAATAATTTTATTCAAGAGAAGCTGGTACACAATCAAATTTACGGTTATGCTCAAGTTTTCGCATTTTCTATAGTATGAAATCTCCTCTATACAGGCACGTAAAGAATCTCGTAATAAGCATCTAAGTACTGATATAAATAGATCCACAGATGGCACACTAAAATGTAACAAGTTGGGTGTGAATGGGTGAGTCTCTTGCCTTTACCATGCTCATTATTTGCTATTTCATATGTATATAGTATCACCTTGGGGTGCATAAACCTCGAGCAACCCAACAGAACTGGGTTTGTGTGGCGTATCAGGCAAAGGTTGGGCAAAGGGCTACCCAATAAACGGATCCAGTCGTTTCAAGACTTCCCGCAGTAGATGTACCCATGTGCTACTGAAGCACGACAATGTCAACTGTCAACGATGATATCGGTGCATACAATGGTACCTAATTATGACTCATATAAGGAAAGTTTAAGAAACGGACTGTAACGAGATTATGATCCCAAGACCTAAGTCGATGTCATGAAACAGAAGCCGAACAGGCATAGCAGCTTATCTTTGGACGATGATATGAATCATTGTGTCATTCCGTTTGGAATGCCACAAAATAAAATCGGTAACTTCACGGTTGGATATTTCAGTCCTCATTCTCGTTCTCTGTTTTGCTACAGTTTCCCGAGAGAAGTCCATCTTGCCAGGAAACCTTTTCAACTTGAAAGCGATGGAAAGCTGGAAAAAAAACGAAAGGACAACGTTGAAGCAAATAACTGCGTTCTCTGTAGACGACAGCAGCTAGTTGCCCTTGACTATCGGAGGAACGTGAGTGGATGCAATTTTAGTGATGCGGCGGCCGGTGTATCGGACAAAGATCCTGGGGTGTCGCAGGAGACGACTGGATCGATATCATTGACATATAATGCGGAAAATCTTACATGCCTATCGGATAATTAGTCGCTTTGAGCAGGCGGCACAAAAAGCTGACATCAGAGTGCATTACAATATATATTCTTCATACCTGATATTAACTACATGAAATCCTCTTCCAACTCCCTCCCCGTCTTTCTTGGTACATTTTCGTCTTCCTCTACGTTAAACAAGGAATCGTAGGATCGAGCAGCCTTTTCTGCTTCTCTCGCTTTCGCCAATTCTGCATCCTGCTTTTTCTATTGCAGGGAACATTATTAAATTCAGGAGGGAGGAACTGAAATAAGTTTGAAAATTGAATACCTTCTCAGCAGCAGCTGCTCGTTTGACGGTATTTTCTCGTTTGATACGGTCGACCCGTTCTTGCTCGTGGTCCACTTCGCGTTCAACTTTTGTTTTGTTAAGACGATTGACAATAACATTTTCACGTTTGGCAACATATACTGAATCCAAGCGAGTATAAGTTCTTCGGTGCAACGACATGGTTGACTTTACTTCTTTTTACCTCGTTTGACCTGTTACATTGGTGAGTCAGACACAATATAATGGCAGTTAAAAAGTTACCTTTTTGTCGTTGTGGAATGAGACCTGACCTACCGCCATATCGCCTGATTTCTTTGAGACAGTATGGCTTAATAGTCGAGGGGTTTAATCGATCAATGAGATCACCTTCAAATTAGCCGCCGGGGTATAGATGATCGTCAGATCATCCTTCTTATTTCCTAGGGTTTATGAGATAGAATCTAAACATGAATGAAAATAGCTTTCGCACCTTCAATAGAATTAGCCTTCACCAGTTGAGCACAATCGGCAAGCAGAATCTGGGGAATATTCTCCCAATCCATTTCTTCGGACATTCGCAAGTAGACATGGGCAGATGAGAGTTTGTCGACATGGAACCAAACATCCTGTGGCCATGCATATTTTATGAGTTCTTCGTCTATAACATGGACGTATTGAGCCGTAGTTGGATGACTGATAGTATATGTTGTCTCCCTCACTTTCCACCTTGTCCCTACCCATATATATAATCGCAGACGGGTTTGCAGCTGAAAATAATATTATATTATATTAGAGCCCTCAGTTAGTGGTATACTAACCTGTTGAAGTGAAGAATAGAACCATCGTAAAGAGCGGTTGAATGAGGTGGGAGGAAGAGCTGGGTGCAGAGCCACTATATTTAGATTATATAATCATCATCGAACGTGTCGATTACTAAATTTCAACAGAGAATCCTCCAGACCTTGGGTCCATTTCGGCATACCATAGTGTTTTCTAGCTTCATCAAGCAATTTTATATCATGTAAAAAATGACCGTGGTTCTCGAATGTTCCTCTAAACTGGATAATAATGTCATTCCGGATCCCTGGCTCAAACGAAAGGTGATCAGATTCAGTAGGACTGGGAATTGGATGGAGGGTTATATCATCAATGGTGAGTGACGACTCGGATGAGGGGTTAAGTTGAATTATGGTTGATCCTAGAGTGATTTCGAGAGGTACATCCACTTCTTTGCCGGAATGTTTGAGTCTCAGTATAAGACTTTCGCCAGATGTTGGGGCAACGAATGAGATTAAAACTGTTGCCCCATTCCCAAGTCGAACTGGATCAGAATACATGTTAGAGCCATCAGCGTCCGTGAAAATATATGTGAAAGAGTCCAACTTGAGTCGAATTTCTTTTGCAACGGTGGTTAAATCATTATTGGTAGACTTGATAAATAGGGAATCACGGTGGATGGCGGGTAGACGTCCAGACCAACCCCGAGATATTGAAGTCACCCATGGTAAATCACCAATTGTAGCCTGAATCCAGCTGACATCGGAATCAGAATCAAAATGAGTGAAAGTGATGAGGATGGTGTTTTTGTTCCCTTTCAGAGCATGCGAGTAGATTTCAAGTGGTGCACTAGTAGGAGATATGCTGAGATAGAGCCACTTCGACCGAGAGTACTTGCATTTGAAGAGAGTATTGTCATCCCAAAACTGATCGAACCGTCCCAAATCAGATCCACGTTTCAAACGAAATTCGGTATCCTCGATCTCCATTTCCAGTTGTAGACGGATTTCACCAACAGATTTGACATCAATGAAGTTGATCAGAGAAGAATCTTCAATCTCTCCCCTCAAAACGGTAGCTGCTAGCGATGTTGAATTTGGTTTATCAACCCCATCAAAAAATTGGCTGATATATGATGTCCACTCTTTATGAATCATTCGCCGAGAGCCCTTCCAAATATTGCCTTTGTCGAGGTCGGCCAACCTTTTCTCCGCTGCGTGCATCTGGGGGTTGAGTCTCTTCCAGCAATTGGCCCTCCACTCGCTCGTCAATCTTTCTTTCTCCTCCACTCGGTCACTGTCAATCTGGCCCAGAACATCCTTCAATTTGTTCCAGAAAAGCTTCTCCCATTCCTTTGCTTCGTATACCAGCAACAGCTCCATCAAGTAGTGTATCAAAAATAGCACCTGCTCCATCTCCCACTCTGATAATTTTGTTGTAGGCTTCTTTTCAACTGCTTGCTTGTTAACTCGATATTCCACTCCCATTTCGCCTTGGAACCTCTCCTTCACCTCTTGGCTTATCATTTCCATCCTCCGTGCAACCCACTTGACACGTTTCTCATCCAGCAACCGTCGCTCTCTTTCAATTGACGAGTGCATGAAATAATCACATAGAAGCAAAGATTCTTCGTTTCGCTCTTCCTCTTTCCCCTTCTCCGTAGCCATTTTCCAATCATCTCCATTTTCTTCCTCCCTTAACCTCCGGAGTGTACTGATGGTATCCGCCGCTTTCATTGTCCAGCTGTTCTCTATGGTATATACTTGGCTTAGGTCGGCAGCTCCTAGTCGATACCGGATGTGCTCTAAGATCGAGCGATGATGTTTTCGAAGCGAATCCAGGTTATTGCTATCGCTGGATACTGGGTCGGCTTTGGGATCAATTTTGGCCTCAATTTCCACTTCAAGTAGAAGGTGTCCAACATCAACGAGGGGCGCATTTGAATTTGTTGAATAGAAAGTGTCTATTTCGTTGTCTCGGGTGTAAACTCGTGTCGTACGCTCCTTGTGATCGAAAACCGTGATATATAGAATCCGTTCTCCAAGCTTGTGCTTCTCGGGCTCATTGTCACCATTCTCGCGTTTATTTTCCCCATCGGGCCCATCCGCAGGCACATTCTTTTTGGATATGCGTTTCCGAGTCAAAGTATAATAAAGGGAAAGGTCAGGGCTGCTGAATGGCTCAATGAGTCCAGCAAACGATGTGATAATCTTCAGGAATTCTCGTGCTCGGGTGAGAGGCAGCATCTTGTATTTTAAGATTTCTTCGTTGTCTTTGTTGCAAGTGGGAAGGGGTTCATGTTCGTCCAGTTCCAGAATAATCTCCAGTGGAAGCGCGTCGTCCCTTGTCGGATTCCAAGCCCAAATAGCCAATCGCATTACAGAAAGCCCAGCTTCCAAGCAGAGCCAACTAACAGGACCGATCTCCGATGCCGAATTTTGAACGACGCTAAAACATCCAACATACCCCACAACAGACGCTAGGATACCGGTAAGGAGAAGACATAGCAACGGCCATGTGCTTGCATCCGCTTGATGTTTCTTCGTGTAGCGCTCAACGGCTGCCTCAATATCCGTATTAGGCGGCTGGTCTCCTTCCTTAAGTTTGGCAAGGTATTGTTCGGAAAGAGTGATTATTCGTCTTTGTATGAGAAGCTGAATGAGCGTGGCTGTGATGAAGCCTCCAGTAGCGCGCAGGACCGGGAATGCCCATCGCGTACTTTCCTTGAGGCTGTTGACACCCAAATTTAGATAAATATATGGAGTGATGCTGAAAGCACACAGGAGCGCAGTTGTAGCGATCATCTTGAGGTTCCAAGCAGTGGACTTGTGGGATACCCCAGTTATCCGGTTTTTGTCAATGTTGAGTTCCTTGATCAATTCATCCATTCGAGTTTCGATGATGTAGCGCCCTTTGTTCCCCCCTTTACCAGCCTCAACCATAATCAGTGAAAGGTTTTCTCCCTGTGGCTCGAATCCCATATTCCCAAGTATCTTTGCCCCTTCAATACCCCCGAACGAGAAGCAAGCGACCAACGTCTTGAATCCCGCTCTGACCATCCCGAGACTTCCGAAGATTGACATAGGTGTTGCTGCTGCGTAAATATATCCTCGTGTGAGTGCTGAGCTGACTTGGACCGAGCATTGCTCTGTACCAAGCAGTGGTAGAAGCGCTGCAATATCTTGTATTCCGCCTGTAATAGTTGAACCTATTCCGCCACCACTGGATAATGGCATGGCCTCACAAAAAAAGATGAATTGTTGTCGGTAGTTCTTGATGAAGAATGGCCTATTCCATTTGCGAGAACGTTGGCCTTGAACAAGTGCTGAATACACCTAGGGTAACAATTCACGATGTCAATCTATTATTGTAATGAATGTTATTTTTGTTACGATTGACATGAAATTGACATTTAATCTTCGTATTGAAAGCGGGTGTACAAAGAAAGATATACACGATCCAAGATATGCAATAAACACGAGAAATCCATCGATAAAAGCTTCATCGCAATCGAAAGGAACACCACGGATAGACAACGCCATCGTACCTTCATGCAAAAGATGAAGGTGGCATGAGGAGAGACACGGACGAGATTAATGTGACTTGCTTCAGCTCGATCCCTATCCCTGCTGGCCCCATGATGTCGTCGTTGTTATCGCTCCAATTCGCAATCCCCTGCTGCTGGTACTGTTGACACCGCTGGTATCCCGTTCTCGTTCGCTTTCTCGCTGTTGTGTTGGTACCTGCCGCTGTCCCTTTTCCACCTGCAAAATTAATATGCTGCCAATCTGAGGTCCAAAATCGGATGAAGCAGCGTTCGCCATGCTCGACGATTACTTTCATCTCCCTTTAGCTAGACAGGAAGGAGGATACAGGACTCAATTTGGTTGAATTTCAACTTAAAGACGCGAGTAGAGTAAGTTGATGATGTGAAGGATTGGTTGCAACACGCCTGCGATAAGTAGCGTCTCTGTGATTGAGGTTGATGAAATGGCGGAGATATTACTACGTCGACGAGAAGAATTATTCCCAAACCATCACATCTGACCGAAAGAAAGCATACATTGAGGTTCCTCGGCCAAGCTTAATCCTCATTAACAACCACCGTTAACAAACACCTCTTCCTCACGACTTGGGGTATGATACACCGACGTGGCGAAGCCCATGGTACATACGATTGGCTGAGGAACAGGTTCGCTACTATAGAGGGGATGTTTTCGACCAGAACTTCCATCTGCTCCGGAAGGAAGGGCGTAGCACGAAGGTATGCACCCTTACGCTGGGCGTCTGAGAGGAAATGCGGTCAGCCCAAATGATAATCGCCTCAGGGTGGAAATTGAGTTAAGGACGAGCGCTAAGCTGATTCTTATCTACTGAGCTAGTCTCTTTAGCCTTGAGCTTATAATTATAGAGAAGCTTCTGCTTACTATTAGAAGCCAGAAGTGGCCAGTTCTGGGCCGGTTTCGGTTTATCATAGTGGGAGGGCTTTGGAGAACTGGAACCGGCCCCGAACCGGCCACTCTGACCAACCTAAATGTGTGACCCCAAATGGGTGACCCTTTCCTGTTGACCACCACAATCCATTCTCGTCCTCTTCTCGTTGAAGAGTCAAAAAGTCAATTGTAATGTAAGTAGAAGCCGATTACATGCGAGAGCGCCCTATAATCCGTTCAGTTCTAGTGTCGTATATCCCAAACGGTTTATTGACGGAAAATGCAACCTAATCGGTTGGGACTTGGTCTGCGTCCACCTCTGCCGTCTTACGGCCAAGGTCCCTCAATGTCGGCTCTCGCACAGCAGCAGCAACAGATGCACTTTGTGCAACCTCAATCACAAAAACAGACAAATCTTTTCGTTGGGTCGATATCTGGTGGTATTACTGATGCTTTCTTGAACCAACTTCTATCTGTGCGTATTTATTAACAAGAGAGAAGAAAAAAATACTGATCATTCTCTATAGGCTTGTGGACCCATAAAATCATTCAAGCGACTGATTACTCCCGCAAACAAACCTCAAGGGTTTGGTTTTGCGGAGTATGAAGAACCAACTGGCGCTCTACGTGCTTTGAAGTTGCTGAATGGTGTAGAATTACCGGCTTTGGAGGACGGTTGTGCCAATAAAAAGCTACTGGTGCGTTTACTTCAGTCTTGGACACTCATTTCAAGCCTACGGCGAACTTGCAGGTGAAAGCGGATGAAAAGACTCGTGCATATCTAGATTCGTTCCAGACCAACCAAATGGCCACTGACGTGAGAATCAACTGTTCCTCTTCAGAATGAACTATAATTCATTTTTTTCTTCTGACCAGTCCGAAGATGCAAAGGCTCTTGAGGCAAAAACAAGGATCGATGAACTTGTTGCTGATATCAACCGTGTTTCTCAGGATGCCGCGAATAGTGGCTTGATTGATAAGGAGAAATATATCATACCTCCTCATCTTCACGACCTTCAAGAAGCTGATTTACCAGAAACGCAACGTGGCCTTGTCATTTCCGAGATTGCCCAGTTTCGTGAGAGGGCGGCGAAGCGCGAAAGGGAAAAAATGCGTGACGTGCGGGAAAACATTCCATCTGTCGTGGGTGCCCCAAGCGGGCCCAAAGCGCGCGAGTGGGGTAAACCTCAAAATCGACAAACCTCACCGCAGGCTCCGACTAAAGCGTTTGGAAAGGGACCACAAGGGTATAACAAACCGGTGGGATTTGTGAAAGCGGAGGATGGCGATGCAGGAAGGGATTCTGTAAGTGAGGAGAGACAGATGCAGCCGAGGACGGACGAGGAATTGGAAGCTGAAAAGAAGGAGCTTCGGCGTCAAGACGAGGAGATTTCGTTCAAGGATGTACGTGTTAGGTTTGCATCTCTGATTCCACTGTTTGACTTGTGAAATATTCTGCAGCGTGAACGTCGGTACGAACCACGAGAAAGGACGCGTATTCAAGCCTTGGAACGTGCAATCGCTCGTGAACGGGCCCAGAAGGAAGCTGAAGAACGTGATCGGATCGAAATTAAAGCTCGCTTGGAAATATGGGATGACGATGAGAGCGACGAGCTATTCTACATTGATCGGTAAGTATCCTTATTCATTTCAACAATATACATTTGAATGAGCTTGATGCAAGTTCGCGGTGGCGACATATACGTCAACGACGACTGGAAGCGGAGGAAGCTGCTGATGAAAAGGCACGTCGATATGAAGAGGCGGAAGCGGAGAATCTGAGGCGAGAGTCGGAGGACTTCTTGGCTCGTCAGATGGATGAGATGCAAGCACTAGCGGAAGAACAGCGCAAAGCCGGACTCTTGTTGGATGACGGTGCTCCAGTCAAGCTAAATGTTTCCATTGCTGCTCCGACTATTAAAGAGAAGGATTCACACACTAAAGAGAAGACGACTGTATTCGCTCATGATGATGAAGAGGAGGATCAGATCAACAAACGCAGGGTTCCGTTGGTCAAGCTTGATTTCAGTGTAGCTGAATCAGGTGCACAGACTAAGGAGCGATTGGAAAGGATCCGTCAATCCGTACCTCATGACAGGGAAACATTGTTCAAGGCCAAGGTTCGATGGGATGGGCTAACTGACGTATGTTATTTCCGAACATGATGACATATTCTTGCTTATTGAATCTTTGTTTCTTCAGTTAATGATTGACCGAAAACTGGAACCTTTGGTGAAACGACTGATGATAAAATATCTTGGTGAAATGGAGGAGGAAGATTTGATTATGTTTGTTCTTGAACATTTGAAGGACCATAAGTCGCCTCTAAAATTGATTGAGGGCCTGGAACCTGTTCGTCATCTATTTATTTATTAATCAAGTTTGCCTGTTGCTGACTACTCATGATGATAGGTTTTGGAAGAGGAAGCTGTTGAACTAGTGATCGGTGTCTGGCGGCAAATCATATTCGAAAGTATGGCATACAACGAAGGATTGCTGACGGAAAAAGCTCTTGTTGACTAGCTTTGCTCATTAACATTGTAGCACTGATAGATTGTACGCTACTCTACAGGGGAGCGCAGGTGCGTTCTGGTATTTTTTACTGAGGGGGTACTTGTCGTTTCCATTGCAAGTAGATCGCATGTTGACAAGCCTGAGACGGGGAGGGATAATATTCAATGTGACGTGAGTTCAAACCTTTTGATCTACTTCATATGTGGCAAGGATATACATGTGACCAACCCAATTACATAATATTTCTGGGAAAACAATTCTTCGTTGAGTGTTTACTCCAACTGTTGTCTAAGGATAGATTGATCAGTGTCATAGGCGCTCCCATGCAATGAACCGACAGCACCTGATGTGATTATGACTGAGAATATGTGTGGTGGTGGGAGTGTGTATAGCGTTGAATAGACTCGTGTGCCCATCTGTTCCGTGGTAAAAAACCGCCGTAAAAAAAAACACAATTGATGGTAGTGAGCCATCCGTTTTCGGCAATCGACGCTCTGTGCACGTCTGATCAGCAGCAAGTCAGCTGCGACCTCAAAACGTTTCAAATGGACGTATTCTGCCTGAAATTCAATATAATATAAGTAAATGGATATACACTGGGATCCGGATTCCGGAATGCCATATGGGCGTTACTTTATTTTTATCCCAGTTATTCACCTTCTGACTCTCTTACGTAGGCTATCCACAGCGAAAGCGTATCCCTAGAAACACCGGGTATATAACCCTGGTTATTTTTCTCTCAGTCGCCCCCTAGAACGAGCTGGGATCAACCACCAGCACTCATTGTTAGTGATGCTGGCAAAATCTGTTGTCGTTCTTGCCCTGTTCTTCCAGGCAGTAACCTCTCAATCTACATCGACAGCAACGGCTTCCGCCACGCCAGTAGCTCTTACAGTTGCTACAGCCATACCTACACCATCAGCACCATTAGCTTCTGTACTGCCTTCACAAGCCGCATTGCCGCCTAAGCAGGCATGGTGTCCTTCAGACATATTCTGTGCTGGCGCGGTACGTTGTTTTCAAACCCATACCTCGTTGCATATGAACTCATAGTCAATTAGTTGCTGCAAACTGTGGGTGTTGCAAATGTTTATCCTGATGACAAAACCTTCGTGGACAAGGTAAGGATTTTACAATGCTTCTCTACGATTATCACGTTTTGATAAAATGGTTTTGGTAGCCAACAAGCAAGAATTCTCAGGCAGTACTTGCCGACTTCCAAAATATCTCCTCGTCGACGACCTATAGTCAAATCGTCAATTTTTTAGACAGCGACTTCACCGGAGAGGGTCAAGAATTGGAAGGCCTTTCATTGCCCGCCGACTTCAACGCTTCACCGCCCTTTCTCAATAACATTACGGCACCCTTACCAAAAGCATTTGCACAAACTGTCCATGGTTTCTGGACTCAACTCATCCGATCCACCAATGCATCTACACTCTGTGGATCCAGTGGTAAATGTGAAAGTACCCTGATTCCTCTCAATCATACTTTCGTCGTACCTGGTTTGTGCACTGATTGTTTCTTGTGTTCAACTAAATGAAATAATTGACGATGATAATCAGGTGGAAGGTTCAGAGAAATATACTACTGGGACAGTTTCTGGATCGTCGAAGGCCTTATTCAATCCCAGTTGTTCTCGGTCGCGAATGCAACTCTTCAAAACTTTATGGATCAATTGGATCAATTTGGTTTTATCCCTAATGGAGGTCGTATCTATTGTGCGCACTCTCATTTACTGTTATTACGCCACTTTCTCAGATGAATTGGTCTTCCTTAGACCTGAACCGGTCTCAACCACCCTTGTTTGTCCAGGTATGTTGCCACCTTCACGTTGTTTTAGCCTTGCCAACCATTCTAGATGTTATCAATTTACGTTCAAGCAAGCGGAGACCGGAGTATTCTTACCCGCGCGTTGCCCCTTGCAGAGGTCAGAAATATACCCAAACCATTACCGATGATGATATGCTAAATTCTTCTTCACGTGTTGTAGAAAGAGTTGCAATGGTGGAACACTGACAGATCTGTTCAAGTGAAGAGTCCCTTCTCAAACCAAACGTTCACCGTGTATCATTATGCCGTCAACAATAGCGCACCTCGCCCTGAATCGTACTTGGCCGGTAGGTTGCTTATACATCGTACCTCAACAGACCTTTGCCTAATTTCGTCAACTTGGCAAATCATTAGATTATCAAACTGTCAACGACCCTACTGTGGTCCCTGCATTCAACGATTCCCAAAAGGCTGAATTGTACTCTGAACTCGCCAGTGGTGCTGAGACTGGTTGGGATTACACCATGCGTTGGTTTGCCGGAAGTCCCAGTACGAGGGGTGGATTGTTAAGCTTGAACGTCAAAAATATTGTTGGGCCCGACTTGAATAGTATTTTGTGTGAGTATCCTCGCCTTCCAAGGTTCATTCAACTGAGGTGTAATCTACAGACAAAAACCATCTTGCTCTGGCTGACCTTTACGGTACTTCCAATGCAACTGCGGCTAGCCAACACAGGACAGCTGCTGCATCCCTCAAAGCTGCTATTCTGGACCTTCTTTGGGATTCACAAAAAGTTCGTTATACTCTTTGTTTGGTCATCACAAATAAAAAAATAATCCTCAACAACCAATTTCCCGTCCATCAATAGCTCGCGTTTTATGATTTCATACTCAATACCAACAGTCGCAGTAGTGTATTCAGCGCTGCCACCTTCTATCCTTTCTGGAGCGGTATTATCCCCGACCAAGTTGCCAATGACGAAAAATCTGCATTTGGAGTTTTCGCATCTCTCAATATGGTGTTGAACCGCTATAACGGCACGTTCCCTACGACATTGGTTGACACCGGACTTCAATGGTTGGCAATTTTGTTCTTTTTTGACTCGATCATTTTTAATGATGATGATATATATCTAGGGATGCGCCTAATGCTTGGGCACCCCACCAATATATCACTCTTCAAGCACTCCGCGCTCTGCCAGCAAACGTTACAACAACCTCAATCCCATCGCCACCCTCAAACCAATCAACTTTTGGTCTGATTCCAGCTGGTCAACTTGGCCTCACCGAAACTCAGCTCCCAGGTCAACCTCTCCGTAGCGGCCCTTCCGTCATAAACTCTACGACGTCCGGTCCAGCTGCTGATATCAACATGGGGAGCGGCACTGTGGTCAATGGAGGCAGTGCTGTCAGTGGTGAAAACTGGTCTCAAGCTTTGCAGAGAGAGCTGGCCAATCGCTATTTTGCGAGTGTATTGTGCAGCTGGTAAATTTCTTTTCCATGTGTCTTGAACTCGTTGTAACCTGGCTTTCAAAAGGCGTGCTACTGGTGGTTCGATACCAAACCTTCTCCCACGACTTTCCGATCCAGAGTTGAACGTTACACAAAGTATAACCAATGACGGAAACGTGAGCAATTTTTGATTTTAGGCCTTTTTAATTGTGCAGCTAAACATAAGAAATACAGATGTTTGAGAAATTCTCCAATTTGGACATCGATTCCGCTGGACGAGGAGGAGAGTATACCGTTCAAGTACGTCTCTATTACTGTTATCTCTGTTTGGTTGGACATTTCCTAAATTTCTTTCATTGTAGATTGGTTTCGGATGGACTAATGGAGTCTTGCTTTGGGTTGCCAGTAATTATGGTCAAGTGTTGGCGTCACCACAATGCCCCAATCTTCTGGAGACTCCAGTAACGACAGGTTCGACAAATTCGACAGGTTCGACCAAATCGGGCGCGGTCGCTCTGAACCAACCTTTCTCATCAATCGGACTGTCTGTCATCGTCATTGCAGCCGGTTTCTTGTTGCTTCAATTGTAAATCCTACCTATTGTATATATCGTCTTGTAGGTGGTGTATATTTGAGTGAGGGAGATTACATTCTATCTGAGAATTAAAAGCGAATAGTTATTCATAAAGGCGCAAATAAATAAACTCTATAAGTTGCTTCAGCGAGAGGAAGGATCAATCGAGGGGTTCATCGTCTAGTCGTGACCTATAATCTGAGATGTTAGGCGGTAGTGGCGCTGATTCATCGTGTGCAAAGAAATCATCCAAAATTAGAGGTCGTAAGTCGAAACCCTAAAAAACAAGAACGTATACGTTAATTTGCCCAGTTAATGACACAGAAAATTATACCTCTAGTTGTCCTTTTGCCAATGCTTCATGGTTATCTGACGTACTCCGCATAAACTCCCGTACAGGAACCATTGCAGCATTTCGACACAACTCTCTCAGGTCAGAACCTGAAAGGCCAACTGCCTGCTCTGCAAGGTTCTCGATGGAGAAATCGGGTGAGACTTTGGTGTCTTTTAGCATCTGTTTGAGTAGATATTGAGTTTAGGATAACTTGGATGGAGAAGGATGTGAAGTCCTGACTAGTCTAAGGATCTTGGCTCGTTGTTCGAGATCAGGCAACCCTATAGCGAAACGTTTAGGCATCCGACGAAGGATGGCTGAGTCGATGTCGTTGGGTCTATTCGTTGCACCAAGAACAAGGATACGATCGGTAGCAGAAAGTAAACCATCCCATAGTCTAGAAAAATCACATGGAAACGATCAGTTAAAGGAAAAGGGGGGGAAAAACCCCATAACACAACACACGTCATGAACTCGGCTTTCATCATCCCTGTCACCTCATGGTCGCCTTTGGTTCGTTCTCGTAGGAAAGAGTCGATTTCGTCAATGAAGATAATGCTTGGCTGAGTTTTTCGCGCGAGGCTGAAAAGTCCAGCGACCAGCTTGTTTGATTCTCCGTACCACTTGTTGGTTAGAACCGAAGCTGCGATGTTGATAAAGGTAGCTCCGGATTCTTTGGCCAGAGCTTTTGCAAGCATGGTCTTCCCACATCCTGGAGGCCCGAATAGAAGGACACCTTTAGGGGCTCCGAGAAGAGACGAAGATGAGGTGAAGAGATTTGGATATAGAAGAGGATATATGACGGATTCTCGGAGAGAAGAGACGATAGGGTCAAGGCCGCCAATATCTATGGCATTGGCAACTCAGCAAGTAGAAACAACAAGAGAGAATGGGACATACATACCTGCGAATGTAACGTGGATATCATCTGGATGAATGACCTCGTTGGCGACTTTGCCTAAAGTTTCCAAAATTGTGTTAAGTATATAAAGATCTGCGCAGACAAACACCCTACGCACGTTCATACTCATCAAGCTTGAGTTCGCTGTGTCCTAACCGTTTCAAGGCCTCCAGTTGTTTCGCCTTTACAACATTGTCCTTTTTATCTGGAACCATAGCATCGATTACCCACTTTGGTGGGATGACCAGTCAGCCAAAAAGTTGACATGCGTAGATCTGATGGAAGGACGTGCTCACTCGCATGGTGTAATACAAAGCTGCCTTACGTAGATGTCCAATAAATGACAGATAATAAAAATTGAAATATCAGGGTGACCCACTTGAGACGCCAGAAAGAGTGCAACTATATAGACCTCAATGAGTGGACAAACTAGATACCAGAATAATAAACTTGCCTTCAAAAGCTGCCCGTTTGGTTCCAGCAGATACCATGTTTTTATATAATATAGTACAGGAAGAAAAAGCGGTATCCGTGACATCGTCACCGCAAGGGGCCGAGATTTCCATACGATCGACCAGCTGGCATCCATAAACTGTGAAACTTCTGGAAGAATTGCACTTCTGTCCTTGGTTATCAACATCAATATCATGGACGACGAAAAGATATCTTGCGCTTAAATTTTAATCCATAAACTCGGGTCCATGTATTCAGTGCCCTCACTAGATTTGGGACGATTGGATTGGCTCGATTTGCAATAGATTTCACCACTCGGGCTTCAACTCGATTCCTTTCAGACGCGCTGGCTTGTCAACCGAACTGCATCAACGAGCCAACCTTTCACATATTACCCAAGGAAGAACATACTCGACTCAAATTTACGGAGATAAAAACCATACTTAAAAGCTTTGTATCTCCTCACGAGGCTTGCTAATGACTATCCATTGTTCGGATCATCGATCGATGAAGCCTGATGGTAGTCATGGAGGAATTACGAGGCTTGATTTTATTTTGAATCTTTAGTATGTTCTCATTGCCATTCTAATGATTCATGTTACAGCTTCAGCAGTGGAGGTCGGATCTGTTCTCACAGCCGATGTACGTGAAGATTGGGTTGTCAGGGTAGAGGTGTAAAATGTATTGCTTCAAACGAGGTGACAGTCCACAGATCTGAGTTTGATACTATATGAAGGACCGCAGTCTGGACTACGGAATGGCTATAGCTGGAACATGGATGCTTGAACGACGGCAGGTGAGAGATGTGATGGCCTCTTCTGTCGAGTGATGGGGTTGATTCTGAATAGATGATGTAGAGATATTCGGCCGAGTAAAGTGAGAAAGAGGATGAAGACCAATGAACAACCTAATCCTCGACTCGTAGATAAGACGACAGTAGATATATCCCTCAAATAACTAAAATGTTGGCACAAGCAACTAGAGCTTGAAGACGCTGTCAATACTGAGTGCTGAACGTTCGACTCATGGGTACTTGCTTGTTGACGGCTATTGACTTCTGTCCTTCTCTTTCTCTCCAAACATAATCGCACTCGATGAACTCTGAAGAAAGCTTTGATAGGGACAGAGATCTCTCAACACGTGTAAATGCAGCGCGGCTACCAGAGTACATTGGACGACATGTTCGTCTTGCATGTAAAGTTCTTAAAGTACGCGTCTCGGGTCAAACTTATCCAGTCTTTCAATTCATCATTGCGGTGCCATCTTTTTTAGTTGAACGGAGATCGTGCCACAGTAGAAGCATCTGACGGGGGTCAAGTAAATGTAAAACTATCCGCTGTAAGTCTGTTTGGATCATCGGAAGCGGTAGGATATGGCGACGAGTTATGGACCGCGACACCTAATCCAATCTTCGCTTAGGCTGCAAACATTGTCGACTCTTACGTAGAGGTTGTTGGACGCGTCGTGGATGCTACAACAGTACAAATGCATGTATGCATAAATCTAGGCGACAACCTTGGTGAGTTCTCCCCTGTCCTCAGTTTTACAATTCAGTTATGAGTTTTGCAATTCATACGCAGACATGAAACTCGTGAATGACACGATTGAACTCATACACGACCCTCGGTTTTACTCAAAAATGTTCTGTTGATCCATCAATCACCTCTACTTGCTATCTTTTTTTTTACCTCCGCTATTGTAACTCTTTTTTTCGGAAAATTTTCGTGATGTATACATAATATTGAATTGTAAGTATTATAATTGAGATTCAAAGCTTCATTGTTATTGTTCAGTCCTCTCAAATTGGTGAACGTTGGTAAAGCCAAAGCGGTACAAAACACCTTGCATAAATAACACTTTGAAAGCATAAATAAATACAAAATAAAATACATCTAGAATGACTTGGGTAAATCACTTTAACTCCTGTTCTAATATGCAGTCGAAATTTATGTATACTAATAGTAAGAGGACAAATTTATTGGGAGATTTAGTGTGACAAAGGCGTGACACAAGTGATTTTGATCACTCGAGACAGATCCAGATTATAACTTCAATTATAAGGGTTAGAACTTATGGTTCATACAGGTGTGTTTTTTAAACCCTCTAACGTGATGGAGGGCTCACCAAGTTCGTTTTCAACGCAGAGGACACCAGTCAATCGGCCTGGGTAATGACAGCTTTGTTGATGCTGAGCAGAAGGAATGGAGGTTTTATTCAATAAATGTAAGTTAGCTTAAATTCTACGCATTCTCATTGACTTATGAGCTCAAGATATCAACTATTGGCGCATCCGAGTACAAGTTGAACGATACAACGATCATATACGTGGGTTACATTGCAGTCCTGGTCTCTCACAACATCCTCGTCAACGTCAAGATATTTCTTGTATTTCAAGGTGGCGTGGAAGCCGTCGCGTCCCAATCACCTCAG
Organism: Phlegmacium glaucopus; assembly: GCA_015039465.1. Taxonomy (NCBI): domain Eukaryota; kingdom Fungi; phylum Basidiomycota; class Agaricomycetes; order Agaricales; family Cortinariaceae; genus Phlegmacium; species Phlegmacium glaucopus. Next base: position 121,079 of record MU129988.1, on the reverse strand, counting down.
GAACTCTCTCGTCTCATAAGTGGATCATTAGAATTCGCGTCGGAGTATGAGACAGCAAAGGAGGCTCAAGAACGAGCGACTAAGAATGCCACCCTCAACCTTACGAAGTGGAGAGGAATTGCGGGAGAAATCAAGCAGTATAAGGAACAGAAATCTGAGGCCGACAGATTTGATGCATTATATCAAGAACAGGTAAGTGTAATCATCACCAGCGATTTTCTACTTCCCAAACATGTTATAGGATCAACTCATCCTGGAACCTATCTTGTTTATTTATCGATATGGTTAATTGAAGACAAATCGCGGACTATCGTCAAGGACATAGGCGGTCCACGTCAAGAACAGAGTATTCACGAGAAGGTTCTCGAAAGCGCGCCTGTCCTAGCTGTCGATGAACGTCAATCTCTCAAAACTCTCACTTGTGAAGAAAAGACGGCAAGTTGCATACTAATTCAGTCTGAAAGAACAAGGCTTCGACGAGAAAAAAACAACTCGGATTGAGAAATTCACTGAGAACCAACGATCAACAAAATGCTGTGACATTGCGTGACAAACTACCAAATACTGGTGCTGGTCAAAGCAAACAAATTTGGTGGCAAACTCAATAGTTCCTCGTCCCCAAACTTATTGCTTTTTCGATGAGGAGTGAGCTATTTGATTTTCTGCATTCTGAGGGTGAGGTGTACTATTTCTCCCTATTATATATTATGTAAGCCATCATAGTACAACCTGTTTTTGCCTGTACCTTGAACGTTTAACGGCTAAGTTCTGACGGTGCTCCTTGAAACTGTGCAAGATGACATCGATGCCAGGAATAACGATCACAATGATTATCGTTCACGTTGGCAATGTTAACATCACAAGGACCATAGATTCCTTCAATACCAACGTGCAAGTAATACCGCGTAGTGGTAAGCTTATCGTACCCCGGCAGACAGTAACTGACAAACAAATCAGAATCAAGTGAGAGCGCAAGTCACAATACCTCTAGCGAGAACGTAGATGTGGATACCCCTCCTTCAGGTACGCTGCAAATACCGATGCAGTTAGGGAACTGGCACTGAGAAGTATGTCTGTCAACACCAGTTCGTAGTCGCAGTCCAGCGCCAGATTCTGTGGAGATTCCGCGTGGCATGGTGAGCATTCAAGTATACATAAGATAAATGAAAGCTTACCATCAATAGTCTGCAGAGGTTTCGAGTCTCACCAATGGACATTTGGCTATACCGACCCACGCTGAGGCCACCGGAAGGACGAAAGGCTCTGACGGCATGAGAGGGATGTGGAAACGGATTGTTGGCAGGACAAGGGGTTGGTTATTGGAGATCTTCAATCGACATGGATAAAATGTCGCAATCATGATTGGATACTACAAGGAATTTTTCTTCATTTTTGGCTTAGCTATGGAATTACTCACTTGGATTTGATCTCTTTTCTATCTGCTGCTGCGTAGAGCTTTAGAGAAGCCGCTCGCTGCATTGATTTTCAACATCAGGACCTTGGGTACAGGTTACCACCTTCCTTATTAACTCCGTTACAGGCGGAAACCACCTATAAATGGGCAGCTTATAGGAGGGTGATTAATTGCCCGTAGCGGGTCGCAATGAGCAACGGGAAGATATGAAAGAACGAGGAAGAAGGAAAACCCCGACGCGATGAGTGGCATTGATAAGGTCCGAACGAGTTATCAACTGGAACACTGGAACGACTCGTTGTCATATATTCATCTGTCAGGGTAACAGCGTAACTAGTGTTGAGCCGCCTCATCAAGACGAGGGGTAGCTTGGACAAACTTTTTTTTCCCGCAAAAATTACTGCATACCAGGGTTCTGTAAGTAGGGAGCTTGCATGTTTGTCTGCGAGGAGTGTTACCTGCAGGAGATAATGACGAATAAGAACAAGCAAATAAAGAGGACATGAACACTGCTGAACGAACCGCAATGACATAACGTAGAAGCAGGTTGTAAGTTGTGACAGTAAAACCATGCCTAGAAGGAATGAATCGGAGCGCGAGAGTCCAACCGTCATAACACGCTGTGTACGCCAGGCCTGCATCAATAAAGCAGAAAGAGTGGGGATGAAAGCGACAGAGAGAGATTGAAAGGAAAATAAAGGAGGGAAGAGAGAGAGTAGAAGTGATAATCGACAACTGAGTCAGTGAGGGTGGAAAGTTAAGAATAGTGACAGGGTAAATAAGTGACAAAGGCTGCGTATAAATCCAGCAGGTATGCAAATATTCAAATATTCACCAGTTGATAATGATACAATCTGAAACCAATACTGATTATTTTCTGCGTATTTCAAATGTTATGGATGGAAATCATTAGGTCTATCATCTTAGACGCTTATGGGAACGGTAAAGTGCAATAAATGAATCGATGACATTTCGTTCCCGCCGTATATGGTAATGATAATCTGAAAGACCGTGTGTTTGAGGAAATTTGATGATTCTCCCATCAAATTTCACGGTTTTTCAGATCATTACCCATGTACGGCGGGAACGAGATTTGAGGCCTTTTTTCAAGACTTCAAGAAGTTGACGAATAAAAGAGGAAAATGGAAAAAATTCTATTTTGTGCCTGCACTCGAAAGCCGGCGCCAAACTTCACTTGACCATATATGTAATTATAATTATGTACCAAAAATTTCATGCCAAAATGTAAGGGTTTTTCCCGATGTGATTGAGAATTATGGGTTATAGGTTGAAATTCCCTGCATACCAACTTGGTCACTCCAAAATTCTATGGGGTTGGGGTCGTCAGAGGTATGATTTATGTTTGACTCTGAGAGAGCGCAGAGGCGGTGCGTGAGATAATATCGGGATTTTATTTATATCATCGATACCACTCAAAACACTCTCAAAACTAATTAGGTTTCTAAAGTCATCTCTTTCAGTCTCTTTCATGCCAATAATGACTGGGCGTGAGAGACGCAACAAGATCTTAGCAGGTTAGAATGATAATTGTATTATGTAAGCTTCAAATCTCAAGTTTCGAGATTGATTTGGAGCGGAGTTGTCGGAGATTCCTTATACCGTATCGTGATTATTAGACTCGCGACCAGCCGGATGTGATGTTACTCTCCATCCGAGCGCGTGCACGATTTATGAAACAAACAAGATAAAAACATAAACAAAGTATGCCCAAAAATGGTGCGATGGAATAACATCACATACCGACTGGGAGCAACGGAGGCATTTTTGGAGGATCCCAAAAGCGTGACTTGGACTTAGAATAAATTCATGGTTTTCTTGCACAAGTTATCGATCGCGCCTTCCTCTCGTCTTCTACGCTTACTCACACTTGATACATTTAGGTAGGCACCATAAAGCAATGTTATTAGGCAAATATAACTATTTAACTACCTGAGGATGGTCCTGGCTTGGGTACATAAGGAAGAAACTCGTAAGAAACACCCCTTTGGTAAGGATCTGGGCGAGAAGATTGTTGTTGACTACTAGACAAGGGTGTTTGAATTCCATGGGGACCAGGCATACCAATAGTAGGACAGCTACCTACTGGGCTCGAAAAATTGAGGCGCATGGGTGTAAGTAGCCCAGCATATGGATTTGTTGCGAGTGATGGGGAATGGTATGGGATGTTTGTTGGCATTGCGGGGGCAGAAGACCAGCCAGGATTGTTGGTAGTGGAATCTGAGGATGAAGATAACCAAGAGGAGGCAGGGATCTCAGAGCTGGAGGAAGTACTTCGAGAGATTGAGCAAGGAGGTGATGGGGGAGATGAGCTTCTCCCGAGGCTGTCAGAAGATGATGTGGCCCTGGATATGGATGAAGTTCTTATTGAGTACAACGACAGAGAGCCTGATGACACTAGCAGTGATGAGTTTGACAGCGAGGACAACTTAGATTGAGGAGTACGGCGTCGAGATCATATGTAGAGGAAACAAATTCATTGAAATATGGCTAAGTCCAACGTGACAAATTGTGACTCGCCTAAATCGCAGTCGTTGCTCCCAGCCGTTACCTGGAGTACCCAGCGGAGTTCGAAAGGAAACGGATGGTCACGAGCCTACGTGATTATTTGTGTTATATCGCGATATTGTAAAACAACAAATGGCCCAACGAATCGATCAGCTGGGCGGCCACAAATAACTACGTACGTACTCACAGACGTGCTACTTCTCCGCCCATGCCATGCTCACCTATTTTCGTCCATCGTCCTCGGTCATATCAATTTTGTAGCTTTGCTCAAACGAATAGCAAATTATATTCGAGAGCTTACCATTGATACGCTCAGGGTCTTGCAATGCAAGGGAAGATATAGTCAAAGCCCTTTCTTCTGCTCAACAACATCAAGATCTTGAACCCACGAGGCTCACTATAACCAAATGGGCATCATTATTACCTCGCGGCTCACAAGAACGCGATCTCATTCAATTCACTCTCCATCATTACCCCGTTCTTTTCGCTCATCCACAAAAAAGATCTCTCACAAGAGATAGTCGACCTGATCATGATGAAACTCCTTGACCTGACAGGCCTTCAATCATTGATTATCTGGATCATTGATATAGAGGATGAAGTGGCATTTGCGCCTACCACGGGAATCCCATGATTTGGAACGTCAAGGCATTGTCATCTACATGTACTCGCGATATCATTGTTAACATTGTCTAGCCATGCGCGTTGACTTCTAGGAAATCGATCCAGCTATCCGTGGTTGGAGAAACTCACAATCGAGCCAAGATGTAGAAATTCAATGATACACGGGGGACTCGACCCAAAACAAAAACCACAATGTTTTCGCGAATCTTCAGCTTGGCCAACAATGATCGTCTTGATTTTATGCTAGCAGTTGGTGATTGGTGGCTCTTCCCCGAACAGTTTGGGCTTCCCCTGTGAAACTCAATCAGTTGATCAGTTTATTGCTAGCAATTTTGTATGCGAGCGGTCTCGTAGCATTAGGTCATAGACGATGCCGCAGACTCCCCAAACTAGAATAGTACAATCGAGTCATGCTTCATCGGGTTCTACTATGACTCACCACAAAATACTATGCTGTGCCGAAAAAAAATAAAAATGCAGTGCGTGGTATTACGGATCGGACCTTGATAGTCTCATGGATCCAATTCATAAAATATTATGGCGAATCATTATATGAACATGCATATTTCATTCCTGGTATAAGATGCGTGTTACGCAATGATGGATACTAATAGCTACACGACGAGTAGAAACATACGGAGTTATACTTCTACTTTGAAAACAATTTGGCGATAAGGTCTACTTTAGCAAGATGAATACACGACGACATTAGAAAAAGAGGGGAAGATAGAAAGATGTAAAGTCGCATAAGGACCATTGAAGAAGTGACATTAAAAAAGAGGGGAAGGGATGTAGAGTCGTATAAGGACGTTGAAGGGGCCGCAGGGAGGGAGGCACTTAGGGCCTCGTAGTTTAGTTCGTAAATAAAGCCTGTAATGTCTGCATGGAAATTCGTTCCAGAGACCTAGATTGAGAAAAAAAAAAGGATATTGAAGAAACAACCCTCAGGCCTCAAGCCTTGGTGAGGGTTGATGAAGCGATTTATGGTCAAACGTAAAATCGGGCGTGGGGCGTTGATGAAGACATAGATGATGAAATGAGACGCCTTGAACGGAAGCAGGGCTATGCTGCTATATGGACGAAGGTCTCGGTCTAGGCACGAGACGTAGGCACATTCACTTTTGGGTGGGCCCTTTGGGGTCGAGTGATATGGGGGGAGAAAGAAGGTAAGGTGAAATGACGGGTTCTGTTGGACGCAGCGTTCCTAACATACGTCGGAGGAAGTGAGGTGAAAAGAGGTGTCGCGTTTGGCGTGGTGCGATGGCACCACTTGTAGATGTACCAAAGGAGGGGGATTGAGATTAAAACCACTACGGACTCATTAACGCGGTACCGCATGATAAGGGTATGTACAACATACCGATCCCAATAACGATACCCTCTACCACACTGGCCGACATATGGTCATTACCACCGACGGTGGCAAGGACGATGATGGGCTCCGCGAAAGATGGAACCACCAAGACCAAGAAGCAAACGAGGAGGAATCCGGTATCCATGCTTATCGGATAAGCACTTGGGAAAAAAGTACTTGGACGAGAAAAAGGTGCGCTCGAAAAGGCTTCAGAGGAGGTTTAGGACGTCGGGAAGAAGGGAGAACAGATGAGGGTGGTTTGTTGCAAAGAAATAAATCCGCTATTTAAAGAAATTGTCGGGAATGAGCTGGAATGAGCAGTTTGGAACGTATTCATATTCGAACCAACTCAATGCGCAGCCCCCGATGCAAATCGGTACTGATTAACGACTCGATGACTGAGAAACCAAGGACCCAAGTGGACTGGTTTACTCTATTTTCAGTAAGATCTCTTCGATTAATCACCTATCCAGCGCTTCTGCAGCAGTAGCTCCACTGCTAGCGCTTGTTCCCCAATCGCTTTTGGCACGCAAGAGTTCCACACCCGATGCTTAAGTACCCGAGGTTCAGGAACAAAAAAAATCATTCATGCCGCAGCACAAGTTAATATCTGTAAGTCCATGATCAGCGAAAGATCAATCTCTATGATCTATGACTTTTAAGGAGAAGTACCCGCAGCATCTTTCGTATCGTGCACCAATTATGATAGCGAGCTTCCCTTTAGTCGTAGTAGCTTGTCATCACGGTCCATGACCTCCATGGATGATGTTGTTTTTTTCACTGGAATAGGATGAAATGTGCTAACGATGAGGTGTCCACACTGTATGTCATGAAAAATATTTGGCTTTATCCTGCTTTATCTTGGCTGTATTGGAGTGCCATATTTGATATTGAAAGAGCTATCAAGGACCACATAAATTGCTGTATCGTAGATTGAAACTGATCACAAAAGAGAAAAGTGTGTTGACATCGTCGGAGAACCTTTGTCACACAGTCAATTATAACAGGTGGCCACATTACATAACTGGCACGGTTTCACCTAACCACGATGACAGTCGTTACAATGCTTTCAAGAGTATTCGGTCTATTACTGTTGCAACTCCCACTGGCCTGGTTTATATTACAAGTTTACGGCTGGAGACTACGATCAACAAACCTGACTCGTCGGAGTGCTTTGTTCAGGAAAATGGGCATACAGGATGCCGGGAGACGCGTGGTGGGCTTCTTCCACCCATATTGGTAAATGTCTCTCTCAAAGCCTCTACTTTATCTGATGCAGTCAAATTCTGAAGTAATGCCAGTGGAGGCGGCGAAAAGGTTCTATGGACGGCTATAGCTGCCCTTCAGCGTACAGATCCTGACATTGTTAGCATCGTATATAGTGGTGACATCTACGTTTCGAAAGAAGAGATTATCGATAAAGCCAAGGTAAAACGCAATTACTGTCAAACTCAATTGGCTCATGTATATGTCTATCAGAGCAGGTTTAACATTTCCTTGAATCCTAGTTCACTCCATTTTGTACCCCTTTATACACGTAAATGTGTCGAAGATTCTACATGGCCACGTTTCACGCTACTTGGCCAGAGTATTGGGTCCATGTATCTTGCCTGGGAGGCCATGTCAAAACTAATTCCGGACCTGTATATCGGTATGAGTGACCGTCATTTAATAAACCGGAATGTTCACAAAGGCCGATTTTGCCAGACACCATGGGATATGCTTTTACCTTCCATGTGGTAGCTCTTTTAGGACGCATTCCGATTGGAGCCTATGTTCATTACCCAACTATCAGTAATGAGATGCTGGCTCGGGTCAAGTCCCGCCAAAAGTGGCACACAAATACTGATGACATCTCATCATCTACAACATTGAGCCGGGCTAAGCTTCTGTAAGATCTTACTTCCAATCTTTATCTTTACGTGGCCTTCCATTTTGATTGCCAGGTACTATCGCCTCTTCATGTATTACTACGCGTTATCACTCCGGACCGCATCATTTCTAATGGTGAACTCGTCATGGACAAAAAACCATGTCGATTCGATTCTACAACATTCCGATGTCCTTCTTGATGCAATGCACATGCTAACGCCCTTATTCTTCATCAAGTTCTTCGCACTTCGGAATGCACCCCAAACTGCCAAACTGGTTTATCCCCCGTGCGATACTCGTGAAATGGCGAAATTTTCCCTGACAAACAGGGAACGTATTATTCTGAGTGTGGCGCAATTCCGGTAACATTTTCCGCCGTGGATACCTAAACTTATTCCCAGGTCTAACTCTACATATATTAGTCCAGAAAAGGATCATGCAATGCAATTACGTGTATTTCATCGACTGCTGGAAGAACATCCAGAGTATACCGATGGCGACCAAAGGATCAAATTGGTACTTGTTGGCGGAACTCGCAATCCAGGCGACGCTCGGCGAGTAAGTGACCTCCACAAGCTCGCAAAAGAACTTGGTATCGAGGTTTGCCCGATCAATATGTTATAACTAAAGACGACAGGAGTGTCTAATTGACTTATTGGCAGTCCCAGGTGCAATTCGTCGTGAATGCTTTCCACCCTATGATCCTCACATGGTTGTCCAAAGCAAGTATAGGCTTGAGCACGATGGTCGATGAACACTTTGGCATCAATATCGTTGAACTAATGGTGTGTGTATGAAACCAATTTGCGACAATGAGTTTTGATAAAGATCGATATAATAGGCTGCTGGCGTTATTCCAGTCGCACATGCATCAGGCGGACCCCTAAAGGACATCATAGTACCCTTTAATGGGGAACGTACAGGTAGTATTGTATTGCCTGCTTATCGCCATCATAGATCTCATACAAGGTTTTAACAAGGTTTTCATGCCGAAACCATTGAAGGATTTGCAGGGGCTCTTCATAATGCTTTAACCCTTTCTCCCGATGATGAATTCCATATGCGATGGAGAGCTCGTGCGTGGGCAGTGCAACGATTTTCGGAAGAAGAGTTCGAAAAAGGGTGGGATCAAAGTGGATGGCGCACGTGGCTGCGGCCTGTATCGTCCACTCACGGATCTTGAATTGCTCTCGGATATATACTGTAGTGGCGGTGCAGTGTCCTTTATGTAACCTACGTTATGGGTTGGTACTGAAGACGCTGATTATTCACATAAAGCCCCCACCAATTTAATGAATGAATTCACAACTTGAAACAATATGTACCTAGTTTAATGACTAATGACCTAACAGAAAATGATGGGCTTATATTCCTTTTTTCGGGGGGTGTCCAAGGGCTTACATCCAACTCTCAAACTCTGTAGACCCCGAGAAGTCGAAAGCCCCATCTAAACGAGATTATCCAGATATAAACGGGAGTTTCCTTATCCGGGAGATTGTAGTCTTACTCAATATTTTGGCGTATGTAACCAATGGAACACAGCTTCTACAAGTGTCGTAATGAAATAATGGACAATCGGTACGATGAACCGAATTAAAAAAAAGAAAGAGGATAGGTCTAAGGAGGTCTCAGGCTCCTACATAAGACCAGCGCGCTCGTATCGCTCGAAGGAACTTCAGTGGGAATTGTTATTTTCTCATATCTTTTTTTGGCCGTTGGAGCTCATTAGATGGATTTACCTTTGTTTGCGTTTGATAACAATCCCCAGCTCCTTCGAGCGAGTTCTAGGAGCCTGAATAAGTCATCCAAATTTCACTCTCGACCAAGACGTTGAAAGCCCCATCTAAACGAGACTACCCCCAGGGAGTTTTCCTTATGAAAATCATTAGCAAACCAATTGCAAGACCTGTGTTTTGGCGTATGTAACCGGTTGGCTTTAATGGTAAGCACAGCCTCGTCATGGAACAGAAGACTATCGGTACGATGACCCGAAGAATAAGATGCTCAGAGAAATCAGCAGCGTAGAAGCAATTGAGAGAAGGAACTGTCAAATCTCACGTGTTGTGGCGCCACAACCCGAAGGAATTGTCCACTGCCCGCAATGGAAGTGTAATGGGAGATATAATTATCAATACCCACAAGTGATTAAAATCAGCTAGGTCGATAGAATAGCCTAGCTGGTTCAATCCCTACCTTTGGGGTCCAATCGAGTTGGACCGGCTCGACAAGAGAACTGGAATGGGTCGACGGGCCTCGGCCATTCCGCAGCGCGCGAGCTGCTTGCTTTTCGCCTCACGATTGCCTCGAGGCTTCTTAAATTAGGCGCCCGTCGATCTCAATGAATAAATTTGCCACGGATTTCTCGCCGTTAGATCGATAATTGTTTGGAGTATCCAAGGTTACGAACACATCTCAGTTCAGCTATACTATGACATTGACAGGACGCCGTCGTTTCCAGTAGAACCAGTATAGTTTTTTTTTTCGCAAGGCCAACCATGTGATATTTCAATTTTCAGGGACGCACCCCAAATACTGAGGAAGATCGCGATTCGAAAGGAATCAGGCTAGAAGTGCTACATCTACATAGAAGAGCATAGAAAACAAGAAACGGAAAATGATCGCCAGTACGAGAGAGTACGAAATACAAAGCTAATACAGCCGCGGAGCACTCATGTCCGGAGGCCGGGGTTGACGAAGGCATAATGAAATGGATTGAAATCGTGTCTCTCCCTAGGATGATTCTACTCGCGTCGCCCATGAATGTAATTTATACATAGATTCTTACATTTGACTATATTGGTTTACTTGCTGCATTATGCTATCTTGACCAAAATCTCTTCTCCCTTGCCTAGAACCTCGCTCAAGTTTGTAAAGCCGGCCAGGCCAAGGGTGACTTCCAGATCAGCCAGAGTATGCCTCAAGACCTGTTCAACGCCTGCTTGCCCTTCAACAACCGAACCGTAGAGCCACGGCCGGCCCACTTGTATTCAATGTATTAGTCAGATATGGTTGCTTTCAAAAGCTTGAAAGGGGGCATACGCAGGACTGCTTGTGCACCAAGTGCTAGCGCTTTTATAATGTCACTCCCTGTTCGGATTCCTGAGTCAAAGAGGACTGTCAACTGTCCCGAAGATTGAGCCGCTTTTATCGTAGGTGACTTCATGATCATTTCCAACGCAAGCAACGTTGGAATGGCTCCGTCCACTTGACGACCACCTAAGGTTAAGAAGACAAATGGGAGATAATCAGCTGCAGGGCCTTGTCTAGGGAGCAAAAAAAAAATGTTTACCGTGATTGGATATGATAATCCCATCGACGCCATAAGTCAGTGCTTTTTCCGCGTCCTGAACGGCATCAGATGTCAAGCGCTTTAATCGGAACAATAAAAGGGTATGGCACGCACTTGGATACTCAAAATACCTTTCAGAACCAAAGGACCTTCCCAATTATCTCGTAAAAATTTGAGGTCATCCCAATTATGATATGTATGTGTTTCCTTGATCCATTCCGTTCCCAAGAACGAGTCTTCTTGAAGCTTGGCATCACCAGCTACGAGCTTTTTGTCACACTTGGCTGAATCATACGGGAACTCAGGATGATAATCGGTCACCGGTTGTTTTCCGTATCGTGCCATGAACACCGGGTCAGACATGCCCACCTGCACCCCAACGCCGTGCACAAAAGGAATAAATGACCTTTCGAGGTCATGTGGTCGCCATCCTATCGACATGGTGTCTAGAGTAACAACTAGTGCTTTGTAGTTGTTCTCCTTTGCTCGTTTGAGCAGAGAAAGGATGACATCATGGCTACTAGGCCTGTGTATGAGGACGTTAGTTACAAAGTGGAGGAGATATTATCTGATAAACTAACCAATAAAGCTGATACCAACGATGGCCATCACCGCTAGCCTCTGCAACTTCTTCAATGGTGCGGCTTGATGCCGTACTTAAAATGAATGGCACTCCGAGGGCCTTCCCAGCTCGTGCAGGATTGAACTCAGCATCTGGATGGAAGATAGCCTGCACCCCAATCGGTGCCATGAAGATAGGTGAAGGATGTACAACACCAAATATTGTGGTCTGCAGTTCATTCAATGTTGGCGAAGACTGAACCCGGATGACAACATACCTCTAAACTACGTTTGTTTGCATTGATAAGCATTCGAGGGATAATCGCATATTTATCGAAAGCTCGGAGATTGGCGCGGTAGGTGGAATTTGTACCAGCACTTCCACCAGCGTACATGAAAGCCCCTTGTGATTACACCTTATAAATGATTGAAAAGACGCTTGGATAACAGAAAAAACGCACCACCATAATCTTTAAGCTTTTCGCGCGCTTTTGCCTCAATTTCCTCGAAGACTACCGTACCAAGAGGTTGGGGACCACAACGACCACCGTAGACACCGAGCATGTACGAACTCCATGGATTCCCTCCCAAGTTGAAGGGACCAGTCGCCATGATAGCTAGTGATCCAAGACAAATCCGTCTATCCGAAGGAAGAGAGATAACAGTGGGAGAGTTGCCTCATATATTGCGGATTTACTCGGATAAGCCTGAGATAATCCGGCTCTTCGTGTCCGTTGATATCACAAGGTCATAAGAACGATGAGAACAGTCATGACATTTTACAGCCGAAATCCCATCCAGTAGTAGAAGCGAAAACGATTCATTTATAAGTACTTGCTCGAGTTATGGAACCCATGCAAAAGGAAGTTTTGATGGTTATGGTATAGTAGTGAGTGGGATGGACAATAAGTCTATTTATGTCTCATGCAAGTACTGCGCAACCCTTTCCTTGACTCAAATTTGTGGCAAGGCTGGTATCTAAATCGCACAGAATGTCCTTCAAGACCTGTTCTACGCCTAACTGCCCCCATAACGGAACCGTACAACCATGGACGTCCCACTTGAGTAAAGTTTTACTAGTATATTAAATTCAAATATCCGGATGATCGATGAAAATGAACTGTCTGAGGACTGCTTGCGCATCCAGCGCCAGCGCTTTGAAAATGTCGGCCCCAGTGCGGACTCCTAAGCCCAAGAGGTTCGTCAGCTGTCCCGCTTGTTGAGCAGCTTTCACCTTTGACGATTTCATAATCAGAGTCCGTTCAATGCCTTTTCTGCGTCCTCAAGATCTCGGTCAGTTAAAAAAAATACTCAAGATCAGGAAAACATACATAGACGTTCTGTATTCCATTTAATACCAATGGCCCATCCAATTATCCCTCAAGAATTAGAGGTCCTTCCATTCTCGATAACAGACTGAGCCAACCTCATTTTTCCACTTGGTCGCAGTGAATATGACTTCCTGAATCAGGGGATCACCGGCAAGGAGTCCATTGTCAAATTCGGCGAGGATCACAATTCACATGGGAATTCCGGATGTTCGTCGGTTATTGGCGGTTTTCCGTATAACAAGCCATAAAGACCGTATCAAACTTGCCAGTCTGTATTCCTATTCTGTGAGCATAAAGGAATAAGACCAAGCAGGGGACATTGCATCAAGAGTAACAACCAATGCCTTGGAATTTTCTCTTTCGCTCGTTTAAGTAAGCAAAGGGTCAGGTCATTGGTGCGAGGCCTGGCCTTAGAAGTATAAAAACTCTGAATACTGAAATGCCACGCCGCGAGAAACTCACCAATACAGTTGAAACTACCGGTGGCCATCGCCGTTAACCTCAGCAGTTTCTTTAATAGTACAACTTGCTAATGTGCTCAAAATGAAAGGCACTCCAAGCGTCGTCCCTGCTCGTGCTGGATTGAACTCCGTGTCTGCATGGGAGATAGCCTGCCAATAGTCAGCGCACCAATCGGCGCTAGGAAAGGGGGTGAAGAATATAGTATCAAATATTGTGATCTGCAAGATAGAGCGATTGTAAATTTAATATCCGTAAGGCGTGAGCAACTCGACTACGAACCTCCAGTCTGTGCATGTCCCATCTGACAGGCATTCGAGGTATTATTCAAATGCTTGGAGGCTGGCACGATATGTAGAGCCTACACCATTTTCGTACGCGAACATGAACGTTTAGAATGCTGATACCACAGAATGTAGGGGTTCAGAGACTTGAGGTTCCCCAAGAATATCCGATCTTCCTTTAGCGTCGCAGGCGACAGTGTCTGCCATGATGGTGATTTGTTCTGATAGGAGGATCCTGGGATTAAGAACTTGACCCTATTTCAGGCTCGTTTTATTAGAACTTGGTAATGATGCCCGCATGGCCATGAGAATTGCTGGAAAGTAGATTGCCCGTGGTGGTGGTCATAGTTCAAACGCTTAAGTCCTTTCCACGTGGCCGGGTCAGGCTGTTTCCTTAACTAATTTATTGCTGTCTAAACAGTCTGTGTGAGCTGGCGTTTTACAATGTTCTCGTGGCTTCCAACAGCCCTGCTCATCCTCCTGTTCGCGTCCCCAGTCTTCTCTGAACCGACTTCTCCAAACGATCCTTTCAGAGCAATAATCCTCCAGGTCCCGAAGACGCCGGAACCTCCAATATGTTGTCTTAAGCCCCTGCCGCCTCTTGAGCTTGTGGACGACGAGGTTCTGCTTTCATTTGAGGAATGGAAGACGAAGCAGACTGCCATGCAGGCAAGCACCGATGCGAAAGCGAGAGAGGCCACAAACCGTTCTTCTCTTGGTGGTGATACTACCAGTGACAACGGCAGCGAGTCTATGCTATCCCTACATGATGTACCACCATCTGTAGGCTCCTCAAAGCCCGAAAAGGCTACTCCAGAGCAACGGATGGAGGTTTCTCCTCATTTTAGAGTTCCTTTGACAGACCGTTTCAACTACGCAAGCTTGGACTGCTCAGCTCGCGTCCATACCTCCCATCGATCTGCCAAGTCGGCGTCATCCATTCTATCTTCAAAACGGGATCGTTACATGCTCAGTCCATGCAATTCCCCAAAGGAAAAGAAGTTCGTAGTGGTGGAACTTTGCGATGATATCAGAATAGACACCGTTCAGTTGGCGAACTTCGAATTTTTTAGTGGGGTATTCAAAGATTTCTCAGTTAGCGTGGCCAAGACATACAGCACCGATGTTGACGGTTGGACTCATGTTGGAACCTACAGGGCTAAGAACGTTCGAGGAGTTCAATCTTTTCATCCCCCAACCTCACTGCGCGACTTCTACCGCTATATCCGGATCGACTTTGAAACCCATTATGGAAACGAATACTTTTGCCCTGTGTCTCTTCTAAGAGTTTACGGTCTAACTCATCTTGAGCAATGGAAATGGGACATTTGGGAGGCTGAAAGCAGGGTCAAACAGGCGGACCTGCAGAAGGACAGGAAAATTACTTTGCCTAATGGGGCCATCCTAGAGGATCCTATACCCACCCAAACCGTTCGAATTAATAAAACGTCGTCCCTGAATGCTTCGATCGATAATCAATCAGACAATACACCCATACTCTCCGTCATGGATCCGATAGCGAAACACATCACGGTCGACAAATTCCCATCTGATAACAGCCTTCTATCTTCTTCACCCTTACTGTCTACTGCCATTTCTGAGCTTCAGACTGAATTTACCGCGACCTTATCTTCAATAGAAACAGCCATCTCTACTATCAATGGCCCTAATGATCCAATAACACATATCCTCGACTCACCCTCAACTGACGTACATGTACCCTCGCCATCTAGCAATGTAAACATACCATCTTCGGTCGTTAATCAATCTCAAGCCTCCAATATGCCCATTTCTTCCTCCGGCCCACATTCTCCTCACCCATCTGTATATGAACACGCTATCCCAAATAACATCAATGCATCTACTGCCGTCCCATCGCATTCTTCCTCGCCACCGACTATCTCCGGAACACCTGCCATCGTAGTAGGTGCAGGCTCTCCTTCTGTCGCCGTTATCCCAGCTGTGTCATCTCCGGTACCTCCAACGACAAGAGGTGCAGAATCGATATACAGTACTATCATGAATCGTTTGACGGCAATTGAATCCAATCACACGCTTTATACACGCTATATTGACCAGCAAAATAGTGTTATTCGGGAGGTAATCAAGAGATTGGGAGAGGACGTAGGCCGACTGGAGGGTATTGTGAGTACATGATAGAACCTATGAAGAATGACTCTTTTTGAAATCCATGTCTTCGTAGAGCCGGGCTCAAACGTTGATGCACCAGCGCACCGTTGATGATTGGGAGATGCAACGATATCAGCTAGAGATGGAGTACCATGATCTCGTCTCTCGGGTTGAAAATCTGTCGGAAGAGGTAATTCTTCTGTTCGTCCCTCCTGACTATTGTTATTAAATTTGTCCGCAACAATAGATCGTCCTTGAAAAACGCTTGGGAATTGCCCAGCTTTGTCTTCTCCTCGCTGTTGTTGTGTTCATGGGTCTAACTCGGGGTTCCCGAACAGAGATTGAACATGGTCCAGTCAGGTTCAATAGCACGTCTATGAAAGAATGGGGTAAACGTCAGTTCAGTTTCGGCAGCGATTGGACCAATCGATTCAAGGGCAAGAATAATACCATTGCGAGTAGAAGCAGTAATAGGAGTCAAGAACGGAGCAGAAGTGGAGCTTCTGCGAGGCCGCAGCCCCAAAAGCCTTCCCATGCATATGGTTGCTCTTTATTGTTCATAACAACTTCAGGCTTGTGATTTACCCTACTTTTTTTAGATGAAAATATCAGAAAATTCACGTTCCCGTCACGGCAGCCAAGAGGGGAACCACTCGAAACAATTCAATTGAACAGTGCTACTGGGCAATATTACCCTCAGACAGGAACAACGATGACGTCTCGTTCTCGAGCGCCTTCGCTTCGTTCTCCCCCATCAGATCGAAGAACGCAGCACACCGTCCAAAACAAAGCAATAACGCCTACCCGACCCTCGTTCCGACCCCTCCAGCGGTCCAATTCACAGGGCGGCTCCCCAATGCATTACACTAATTCATGGGGTGTTGGTAATAACATATCCAAAAGTGCCAGAAAGTGGGCAAGGACTGCACATCTGCACGAAGTGAGGAGCGCAGTGCCCTATTCTGTATTTAGTAGTGCAGGAGGCGGGAGCGGACACAGGACCAAAAGGGGGAGCAATGAACGTCCGGGTCCAAGGTTTGATCACGATCGAGCAGGGACTCCAAGAGAGTTTGAGTTTGATAGTGGAAGTGAAGATATCTTTTCTCCAATCTCGGGTGCTCCCAGAGGGTCGGCCAGCAAAGGCAGGGTAACTACCGCCAGAAAAGCAGAGCCAAAATTCCCCGATGGCCTACTGTTTAAAGCGGATCGTCCTGCAGATGATGGGGACGCTTGGGTCGACACTGATAGTGTCGATGGTTCGGAATTGGGTGTCGACCTGGTTGGCGAATTCTGAATACTGTTTTCTTTTGTTGTTTGATCTCTCTTAGCATTTACATTTTACCTCGACCATTCACAGACCTCTCGCATTCTTACTCGCGTTTTCTTACATCACTATCACTGTTGTCGGAGTCTGAAAGCACGCGTAGTGGCACGGTCACGTGGACTTGATAACAGGGGTAAGTTGAACTTTTGCAAAGTTCCATTTCAATTAGAACTCTGTCAATGGCAGAGAACAAACGACCTTTGAATGTGGTTGATAGTCCCCCAAAGTACATCAACTTTTCTACAACCAAAAAACAGAGAATAATCGCCAAGAATAATAACAAGATATTACAGTCCCCGATGGTTGGCGACAGAAACTACAACGCTGGAGGAGTGGCCACAAAGGATGATTGTCTTTCAGTGTTGGTGGATCCTGCCAGGATGCAGTTAATCAGTCCACCACCCGAAGAGATGCTCAGGAAGAACCAAGTATATATACTCTTTGTTCTGTTCTATGTACGAGGTACTGATCGTGTTCCGTCTTGTAGCGACTCAGTGCGCAGTTTACGCCTTCATCATTGGCAAATACGGGCACTTCTCAGGTTAACCCTTCTACACATGCCACATCTACCGCAGCAAAGAGGAAAAGAACTCAGCCTGCACCCGCCTCTTCCACGCCCCCGTCGAGGGATGTGGACTTGATAAATCAAGACAAGGACTTAGGTGTACAATCCCCACAAGTCATGGAAGCGACTCCAAACCCTAAGCCACGTAAACAAGGACGACTTCACTCTAGACAGCCATCATTTGACAGTCCTACGCGGAAGTCGTTTGGGCATTTGGGATCTTCCCCCGTTTCTAACGACGACATTTCCAAGCAGCATACGCCATCCAGACCAAAAGTGAAGAAGGTCTTAGTCAAATCACCGCACGCAAAGAATCCTGATGCTGACTTTATTGACGATATACCCTTGCCTACTTTGCTTCTTCCTGCGGCCAAGGCCTCAGGATCCGCTCTAAGGAGAACTTTACTGGGTGCAAAGTCTTCTAGAAGGAGCGCTACTCCCATCCCTCCTTATGAGCCCCCCAGGGACGTCTTCACACCGCCTAGAGAGGTATTCTTAAGCCCTGTGTTGACCAAGTCGATGAGCAAGTCATCGAAGAGGAAGTCGGTAGCATTGACGTCCGGTTCCAAGTCAGCGAAGGGCAAAAAGAAAGTGTCTACACTGTCGATCGTGACTGGAGTAAAGCAAGAGTTGCCAGATATTGACTTGAGTTTGCCGATGCCGCCACCAAGCCCAACCGACGATCCACTGTTATTGTCGGGTCCGCCTGAACTTGACCCCGAGCCGACGCCTACAAGACGGGAGATGTCCGTACAGGCCCAGGCGGACCAGGAGGTTGGCTTTTGGCATGGAGATTTGCCGCCTTCATCCCCGGAATCACCGTTAGCCACGGATGATGTGGAGGCGGTGAGGGTATTCGATTGGGGTCGCACTGAGAATGCAGCTCCCGAGATATCTACGGATGAAAGTATGATGCAGCTCGACCCAGATGATGCTGGTATATCGCCTGTGAGGCTGTTTGATTCGAATGATGTTCCCCCAAGTTCGAATGGCGGTTGGACTGATAGTGAGGATGAGGGCGGGCAGGGATCAACTGTTGCTCCTGGAGGTATGGAGGAGGGAGAGGAGGGGGAAGGAGAATATACGGGTCATTGGAAAATGATGCTTGTGCGAACGAAGCAGGATCCACCGAGTAGTGCCACAAGAGGGAGGATGGAGGAGTGGGGGAGACCGATTAGTCCGTTTCCGAGAAAGGTGGCAAGGTTGGCATTTTTGGAAGAGGAGGAAGGCGAAGAGGGACATCAGGAGGAGGATCATCAGCAAGTGGGGAGGCAGCAAGAGGATGACAATATGAGACGTGAGGAAGAGGAGCGGGAGGAAGAAGAAGTCAGGCGGATGTCCGTCGAACCTGAACAGTTATTGGGAAATGTCGCCGATTCAGCAGAGGATGCTGATGATCTGCGAGATGAACAGGTTTTGGAATTATCTGGCAAAGTTCGCACAGAGCCAATCATTCCGCATGACATACAATGGTCATCTCATGGCTTACTGCCCGATATACAGCAGGAAGAGGAGGAGGAGGAGGAACGGGAAGTCCGCCAGCTCTCTGTCGAATTTGACGATGATGAAGAGCCTGCCAGTCCTTTCGATAATCTTGATCCCGCCCCTCTGCAATTTACGGAGAATCTGGCTTGTGGAAATCAAGCTGAGTCTATTCCCACCGTTCAGCCCCGTCTCCAGCCTTCGCCCGCTCCAGCCGTTGAACTTGTCGATTTTCCTTCCATCGGGTCATCTCCGGAAGTTATCTCGTACTCGCATTCAACAGGGCCAGAGCATAGAAATACTCCAGCCGCAGTCTTCAATGAAAATCATCGCACACAAACCGTTGTCTGGGAACAGGAGGATGATGATCAGAGTAGCGATGACGGTGACGAGTCAAGTATTGTGAAGATCAGTAGCGCTGATCCACGTGCGGCCGCGAGGGCAGCTGCGATTCTGAAGCAGGTGAGGGATTATTCTTTACGTTTCAGCTTTTTTGGCTAATGTGCGCCGCGAATAGCATGACTATGATTGTTATACCAATATCGAGATAAAACGACGCCATCTGGAGGCGAAACATAGGCGAAATTCGCATTCCGATATCGAGGACTTCGCTAAGGAATCTAGAAGGCGTAGTGTTTCTAGTTCAGGTGTAACCAAAGCGTCAAACAGTCGTCGACGTCGTTCGACTTTAGGCATGGGCGTAATTGGTGATAGAGTCTTTATTCCAGGAAGCCCAGCGATAACTCTGCCTGAGTTGCTGCAGGAGGCAGAACTTGAGGTGAGGGACGGTCCACAGAGTCCGAGGTCTTCCTTGGTTTTGGCAGGGACGGGGACGGGGAGAGGAGATCCATTCAAGACGCCGATAGCAACGAAGTACAGGGCACAGACGGGTAGCACAAGGATGGCTGGCCAGAAGGCCGAAGTTTATGGCAGTGATGTAGGCGAGCGGGAATGGACCAAGGAAGACTGGAAGTACCTTGATGCTTGCTTTACGGACCAGAGGTTGGAAGTTGGATCAAGGCTTGCAGGCGCAGAGGACAACCTGTTGGCTCCGGTCGATGTAGTATCCATCAACGATGTTGTTGACAAGTTTGTGGACTCAATGGGCGGGTTCGAGACCGTTGCGAGGTTTGGGGCATTATGGTCCAGGTATGTTTGTGATTTAATTCTTTCATAGTTCATCGGACACTCATCCAGTGTACCTTTCAGAGAAAACCTCTCGGAGAGAACGCGTGCATTGCAGAAAAAACAGAGGTCGGGGCACGTTGCGCCACCAACTACGCCATACACCCCTTTGTCTGTCGGCAACAACAACAATGTATTGGGAGGCAAAGAGAGGGCGCCACGCATGCAAGTCCCAGACTTTACCCCTCTTGGACGTCGTGCTGCCCCACCCCGAAAATCTCGACCTACTTTGCAACAGCCCATTACGCACGATGTAGCCCCTGAAGATCTCACGCCAGAGCAGGAGGGGCCGATTATCCCTCCGACATTGTTAGCACCAAGATACTCACATCTCCTCGAAGAAGCCATCAACATCAGCCAGCAAGGGTCAATTCTGTCGCCAGGGCAGGAAACACAGGTCAGCTTCCCACAACCAGAAGTTGAGGACACGCCGCATTCATGTGATGTCCCGTCGACAACGATCGGGAAACGTGTAAAGGGCCTTTTATTCTCATACCTCCCAACCTTATCGAAATCATCTTCTACGACTAAAAAGGCCTTGAATCCTCTTCAGCCTAGTCTTCCCCTCCCTCCAATTGACATTCTCTCAAAGCCCCGTGGCCCCGTCGTAACGCCGGCTCGTGCTCCTCTCCCAAAGCCCAAGCATCCAAAAGAACTTGTTGTTTTGAATCCAGCACCCCAAGCCACGAGAATCTCACATATACCGCGTGTGATAAAACCTCGACGATTGGTAGAATTGCATCCTCCCGCTCCATCTCCCATGATCGAGCCCACCCCAATTCCGAGACCCAGACGGAGCAGTGGAAACAGCGTGAAGGATCTAGTCCGTGACTTTGAAGAACTGCGGACACTCGCCCATGATAAACTGAAACGGACGAAAAGCAATGAATGTGGGAAGAGATATGCAGATAGAAGACCGCAATGGAAACCCTAGTTATTCGATCTATTGCTGCTAGAGTGGCAGCCAAATCTTTATTTTTATGTTCATGCTTTCTGTTCTTTTACTTCCCGTTCTATGCACTTGGCGTTACACCTACCATGGCCTCTTCCCCGTCACATTACTACAGCGACCACAGCACTTTAGCTGGATCTAGGGTTTTCTATCAAACGCTCAGGAATCGAAAACGCGCCAAAGGATCTTATGGATACGATAACACCCGCGTCATGATAAGCTCCAGACCCTCGTCGATCCTCAGCAGGAGCCGTGAAGACACTGAAGTCCTCGGATTGAGGAAGCATCTATTCCCTTGGATATGATACCAGTTTGAAAACCGATTCGACTCTGGAGGGTTGACGACATTTGCCGTGATAAAATAGCACCCCAATTATACGAGTTGTGCGCACTGAGACCTGTGCATGCGACTTGAACGTTAAACGCTTGTAGTATATGAAAAATATGTATATGATAGATATATGCGCGAACTATGGGATCAATAGCCTCTAGATCTGTTGTACAGTCCAATTGAATTCAGACAAAATTCCAACAATTCATACCAACAATTAATGAAGTGCCCTGTACAACAAGACCTACATCGTTGCAAAAGAGAAGCATAGCCAAGGTATTTATGGGAGGAAGAGAGAGGAGAGGTACTAGAAGAAAAGTGATCTATCCACAATAAACCTTATGTAATTACAGCAACAAGTCATCACCGCCTGACGAAGATGGAGGAGCAGCATTTCCAAACACGCCAAACGCAGTAGGAGCAGGACCTCCAACAACAGGCTTTTGTTGCCCACCCCAGATACCCGCCGTCGCCTTTTCTTTTTCAAGATCTTTTATCGACTTGCTAGCTGTTGTCGCACCGGGCTTGGCACCACCACCACCACCAAGCGACATCGACCATAGATCATCAAAGTTGGCACTCTTGGCTTGAGTAGCAGCTGCTGGAGGTTTGGCTGATGAATTCGACATCGGCGTTTGACTGCCGCCTATGGTCATAGGCCTCATGGGTACTGAACTGCCTCCGAAGAGGTTTGGTTGTTGTGGTTGTAGTTGAGGCTGTATCTGGATTGGAGAAGAGTATTGGCTTGGATTCGAAGAGAGGGATGGCGTTTGGCGATGGCCACCAATGTTCATGCCCATCATACCCATTCCTCCTCCACCCATGCCCACATTCCCGCCCACACCCATTCCATATCCTACTGGCTGTTGTTGAGGCTGACCGTAGCCAATATTAGCAGGTGTTTGAACAGATGTTGTGTTCAGCATATCCATCAGATTTGGTTTCTTCGCTCCTGTCGCAGGTTGGGGGATAGCTGCAGAAACAGGCATTGCCTGCACAGGGGCAGCTTGGAAATCAGCAAAGTCATCATCTAATAAAAATAAAAATATTAAAAAGTGTAAGCCTTGTCTGGTCTTTGGAGATGAAACATACCGTCAAGACCAACACTTGGAAGCGCTTTGTTTGTGGGTAATGATACACTGGGGGCAGATGCAGGTGCACCGAAAGTGTCATCATCGAAACCGCCGAGTAGGTCCACTACTGGTTCTGGTGCGGGAACAGGTTTTGAAGTAGGAATAGATGACTTCTTTACTGGGCTCCGTCCAGAATTTACACGGGTAGGAGAAGATTGTGTGACTTCGTCATCTCCGGCATTGTACTCTTCGTAGCCTCGTCTGGTATCACTGAACGACGAGCTACCAGCTCCACGACTGCTGCTACCGCCGGAAACATGGTCTATTGTTGCATTGATTAGAATTTGACATGGAGAAGGATTTAAAAAAATATGGTACCGTTGCTATAGTTGCCGCTGAACGATCCACCGCCACCGAGACTGTCGCCTCCAAATCCCCCATACCGACCGCCTCCGCTATCAAACGACATACCTCCACCAAAGCCATCGTTCCCTACACCAACATACTTGCTTTTGTTGGCTTTGGCCTTTCGGCGTTCAGCTCGAATTTTTTCCACATCGGAAAGGAGTTCGACGAGTTCACGAGATCGATTGCGTACTAAAAAAATTATAGTCAATCGGGTTATGCAAGTAAAAAATATTACGGCAGGCTGGGGTACCATTTAATCCTTCATCTTTGCCCTTGTCATCGATATAGTGGAAATTTCTGAGCATTTTGAGAGTGGAAATGTGGGAGCGTGCATCGTCCACCACTCGTTCTGATCCGTGTTTGATCAGATATTCCAGGAGTTGAAGAGCCTGTCGTAGATTTAAGAAACTGTGAGCGGCATTGATAGAAGGACGAAGCTGAATCAAACCTTGTAAATTTGCCGCCATTGTCTAGCTTCTTTCTCCATGAAACGCGAATAGATACTTGGCATAATTTCGTTGAAATGTTGGCTAATTTGTTGAAGTAAATCAAAACGATGCATGTAAATAAGGCAATTATCTTACAAATGGAATGTCCTAAACGACGTCAGCTCGTTATATTGTTGGAATTACAGCCGGAACGTACCCTTGTGCGATCTCTTGCATCAGCGATGAGCTTGCACCCCTACAAAATGTTAAGCCGTTATTCCTCATAAAAGAGTGACATTTACGTACCAAGGATCATCATTTGTAGCTTCTCTAACCTTGGCTTCCATCTCGCTGATATTCAGGACGACATTCTTCGCCTGATGACTCAATATCGTCAGCAAATTCGTGGATATATGGCAACAAAACAAAGTAAGAAGCGGACAGACCTGATTGTACATGCTTTTGATATCATACAGAGTGATATTTTGAATGGTGCTAGACAGAGATTCTAGTCTATCCATCGTTGTAAGTGGCTTGAGGTAAGGGATGGTTGCGTTGTTGCTCACGGCTTGATGCCCAACGCGTCACAGAGCTGTCACGTTACCATATCGGGTCCAATACTCGCATGGCTCGAACGGGCCAGCCACCATTGTCAAATGAGGCGCATAAAAGGCCTTGGTGGCCTAGTGGTACCATCGAGGGCCTGGGTACAAGTGCCTAGGTCATGGGTTCGATTCCCTGTCTTACTACCTTCTGGACTACATTTTGACACCAGGAGCTTCGGACCACTCGGATACTAGTTGGGCATATTTGTCTGAGATGGGGAGTTGGTTGGGGTCCTCTGTGATATTAGCAGTGTGACGAGTTTAAAAATAGTAAATATGGGAGGCCACACCGCAATTACCAATACTATACTCTGGCGACGCATATTGGGAGATTAATTTCGTTCCATCACATCTCACCATGTTGGTGCACCATTATCGGCATCGTCGGCCCTTTCGGCTTCCTACATTCATCATCCCATATTTCCGGTTTCATTGACCAAGGCAACGACACCATCGGCACAGGTATTAATACGCTTTCAAGACGTACCGGCACCGCTTCCAGTCATCAGTCACACAGCTTCGTGGGTAATCACACGCTCTGGTGAAGGATTCCAAGCCGAGATTTAGTCGGGAAAACACGTGGGAACTCATCTCGGATCTATAAACAACGAAGTATCTTGTAGACGTTCTGGTTTAGGATAAAGGGGGTTAGGATTACCGGCAAGATAACGAAACGTGTAAGCACGACCCCGGCAACGGGACAACCGAAAGGCAGTTATCACCGTCCACTATAGCATACAACTACTCCTTGTGGGTATAGATAGATGCGTATATGTACAAATCCAGCCGACCTATAGTAAAGTAATCCCTGTTCTAGATCCTATACCGAGTGTACATATGCTTGTAGCACAAATGCACTATAAATGAGATTCGAAAAAAAAAAAAAAAAAAAAAAAAAAAAAAAAAAAAAAAAAAAATGAGGCGCATTCGATATTAAATTTAAATTATATTTATGTGACAATAAAAGTGATTTTGACAATAAAAATCCGAAACAGGTAGTGTTTGGATGGTAAGACCTTTCAATTTCTTCTGTTAATGGTCTCACTCGTGCCACCAAGATGCCAGGTTTTTTTTCTCGTCGCAGGAAACCCAACCCTGCGCCAGTAAGAAACTGGGCAGTCCTACCACATTTCACAGATAATAAATCCTTCGTGGAACAGAAAATACACCCAGATATCAATTCACTAGCGGAGGAGCTGGCTTCAACTCAAGGTCTTGATATGACTGTCGATAAAGGAAATCCGGAGATTTACGTCGAAGTCGAATCAACGGGGTTTGTAGGTCTCGAGCCCAGTAAAAGGCGCGATCGTAAGCAAAATGGAGCGCATACACGAGCCCAGGTACCTGAACGAGTGGTCATCGAATCGAAATATCAACAAACCAGCATCCCTCATCTAGACCCTGCCAATGTTACAAGCCATACCGAAAGTCTTCCAGGGGGCGGCAAAGAAAATATTTGTCTTTCAGGTACAACCAGCTCACCCTCAGGCAGTCCCACCAGTCTTTCAGCTCCAAGTCCGAAAAAAAGGTGGTCCATTTTCGGAAGAAGTTCTGCTCGAGTCCCCCATCGTAATTCCGACGCAAGCAACGCCACAAGTAGCGTATCGAGGCCCAGAAGTCAATCCAGTCGCACTACGTCCCAAGGTCGTATCACCCTAGCGGAAGCATCGCAGCCACGAACCCCAAAGTCCCAAAGTTCCATGTACAATTCAACCCACCATACTGAGTCAACTCCTTATAACCTTGCAGATGATCTTCTGCCATCACCTCATACGTTCGGAATACCAACGCCGCCGCAGGAGCCAACGACTGGGTCAGCACACGATAATTCTTATTTCGGGTTTAGGGAGACTCCACCACCTTTGCCTCCCCTCAATCATCCAGCCTTTCGTCAAGCGTCGAAAGGCCATATATCACAGACGACCAATATTTTCCCAATTCAGACAATACATGGCGATGTCCAGGAGAAGTTTCCACGACATTGTCATTCCCTTCCGTCTTTAGCTCATTCTGTCAGCAGCGAAACACAATGTGACACTACAAAAGGCTCGAGAAAGCGACATCGAAGGGCAAGCTCAAGATCGAATAAATTTGAAATTAGCAGCTTAAGAAGAGCACCGATTGATAGGACCTTGAACAAAAAGGAGCACAACAGAAATGGCAGCGTTGCAAGCAGTATTGGAACAAGAAGATCCAGCGCAGAATACAGTGCCAAAAATGCATCATCAGTAGGCCATGGGGGCAAAAAAGATGAGTGCTGGGAAGTACAAGTATCCAAGGAGATGGTTAGACTCGCGTTTGGAGAAGTACTACAAAGAGTCCGAGTCGACGATACAAAGACCATTTCCCCTTTGGGACAGGCATGCGGCGAAAACGTGGGTTATGTACGGTTTTCTTCTGTCACAATCGGCCTATCTCACCTCATCTCTTTCATCTTTCTTGTTTCTTTCTATTTTCTCTAGCTGGCGCTTGGAGAGGTCGTGGGGCTTGGTTCACCATTTCTTTTGCAAGGTGCGTTTTGAATTCTGGGTATGTTCGGCCTAATTGAAAATATGGCTAACGCAAAAAATAACACCATAGATACCCTCACACGTAACTTAAGGGATACCAACTCATCCAACGAATATACTGCAATATCGAGTCCCAAACTCATCTACAAATCGAGTAACATCTCAACGAAACCTTTACGCGCGGATACCATGTCCTATGGAGATGCTTCAATAGTCTCAGGAAATGCTGGTCGAAAGGGAAAGGAGAGGGAGTCAGCAGTCACCCCAAATAGTTCTCATTCACGACGAGGGGGTAGAACGAGCAGTACTCCTTCACGGACCAAGACTCTCTCACTGCCTCCCAATCTGGACACCACGCCCTTTTTCGGTTCCATCCGGGGCTCATCCTCTCTCCTTGTACCCCCTGCTCTGTCCGTTATTTCCCCTACCCCAGACGTCTCTCCTGTCTCTCCTTCTCCACTTCCTAGTCATAATTCCCAACCGACTGTACCCACAACATCTGTCTCGAAAAGACCAAACACTCCACCTCAAATCGAACAGTCACAATCGACATCAGGGAAACGAAAGGCCGAAGATGCTGGTGACAAAACACCGCCCAAGGACCCTAAAGAGCAACGGGCAACATTTGCTCCCGATCCTCGGAGTATGTACTATTCTTTCCATCTTGTCTACAGACAAATTTATTCATTCATAACTTCTCTAACTTGGCGTCTTTCTAGCCCATCGAACATCTACCACTTCCGGTTTATCATCGCACGCGCCCTCCTCTTTCAATCGTAGTAAACGCGTACGGTTAACAGAGTCGTTCGATGCGCGGTCGAGCTCGCGATCAAATTCACGCACGGGGTCGCTTCCCACGCCCGAGGATAGCCCCCCTAACGCCAAAAACACAGGATCTTGGTCAAGCAGGGGTAGTCGTGATCCAAAGTCTGCAACTTCGCATACTCATGCACCCTCAACGAGCCACCATTCACATTCGCATGGCTCACAAACGCATCGACCATCTTCAAGACGAAGTTTATCACAAGCGTCTATTCCCATATCTGCTTTAGTTTCACCACATGCACCCTCGGTTGGTCTTTCGGGTGCTTACCACATGCGTGATCCCCGAAAACCACCGCCTGTTCAGAGTACGACTTGGGCTTTGGCTTTTCCTTCGAAAGTGCGGGAAGGTGAACCAAGGTGGGCTTGGAAGGGTTGGGTGGAGAGAGGAGGGAGTCCACTGCACGCCTGGATTTTTTTTATTGGGTTTATCTTGTTTCCTTTATGGTGGGCTGGGGTATTTATGCCTGTGCGACGAACGAGGAGGCTCGGAAGCACGGATGCCGAAAAAGGTGTTGTTTTGGATGATCCTCAACTTGAGCATGGTGGGTCGTTATTCAGTTCCATAAGCGGAGATTATTAACTGTTCTTTCTTCAGATGCTAAATCTTGGCGAACACGATGTCGCATCATGGCTGCCGTGTCCCTAATTACCTATATACCGTTTATTGCACTTGTCGCTGTTTTCGTCTGATAGACTGGTCTCCCACCAGCCACCGTCTTGCCCCCTCATCTGTTCTGTAGCCCCCCTTGTCCTCTCCTGAGCCATCCACCCGCCATTGTCTGCCTACCTCGCCCGATCTCAACTACAACAATCGCAGTTTGCCAAACTTTTGTTTGATACCATAGCCATTGACTCGTTCAAATGGACTACACGAACAGTCCTTACCTACTCTCATTTTCCCTTACTCCAGTCATTCGTTTTCTTTTGCAAACAATAGTCTCCTTACCTTAAAATTACGAGTATATTTGCGATTGTTGTTATCCTTGTACTACAACCGATTCCAATCACCATATCCGTCTTCACATTCAGCTCCTACATATAGATACGGCTACCTTGTCCCTCGTTATTACCTTTGTCCGCGTTGAGGTGGTGGGACCATGGGGGTGGAAAAACAAGATAATATGTGCTATCGCCCGACTTTGACACTTCTAAGGATGCAGGTACATCAGGCAGGTCACTATTGGTCGACTGTGTCATAGGACCGTGAATATGTACCAGCAACCTTCTGTTTCTTGTTTCCCCCCCCCCCCCGGTAGCGGTAGGTCGTACGGACGAAAGTGTGGGTGAACGGGCGCTAATAACAAGTTTTGGCCGTTGTCTGTTCCCATCTCAGTTTTTAGTCTTCTTCCATGTCGAGGTCGCCCTCTACACCAGTGCCTTCTCCAGTGTCATCATACACATCTTCCTCATATGGGGCATCAGCATCGAGGTCCCATTGGTCATCTTCTACAAACGTGGAACTTTGTTGCACCGCTGATAGAGCACCGTTGATACCATTTGATTTAATGGCAGTATCCAGGTTGGGTTGTGTCAACGACCCTTGAACATGTCCTAATATTTCGTCTATTCGGTCTCCAAACCTGTCTTCCAGTTCTTCTACTATCTACCAATGACATGATTGTCAAAAAAAATGCAAGAGCAGAGAGGGAATTTTTGAACGCACTACATATAGTTCTACTGGGAGGGTTGGGGCCAAGTTGACGATTTGGAGTTTTTCTGATTTAGTTAAATCATACGATGCGAGGTCTTTGACAAGTTTTGTGATGCCTTCTTCGGTTTGAGAGACGTTTGGTAGGTAATTAGCTGAGAGATAGCTGATTGCCTGAGAGACCCATCATTTGTGTCGAAATACAAAATCAACAATTTATCCATCATAAAAAGATATATAAAAAAACGGCCGTACTTACCTCAACTTCGACAGTCCTCAAGTTTTCACTAGCTTCCAAATGGGATACGTTGCCTGGGATATTGGATGAGGAAGTTGTCGCTGCCGATATTTCCTCTTCCTTCTTAACTCTGAAAGCTGTTTTCGTTCGTAAAAGATGATCAGCCTCGAGGTCTCGTAGTAGAGTTAACACTTCAAAATTTGAGAGTAGCGCTGCGCGTGGATTTACAACCTGAGATGAACAACAAGTAATAATAATAAAAAGATTGTTCAGTTGGACTTTTTGAAAGAACTGGACGAACCTCCATGATGGATTTGAATGAGGCAACACGAATATACCTACTTGGTCCCTGGAGACCTACTCGTTCCATGCCGCGGTTCTTCTGCCGGTATATGTCAAACATTACACTTGTTTGTGTATGTAATGAACAATGTCCCCTCATCCGACAACGACTCGGACTCGCATGGCGGGAACTAATGTTGTTCAATGTGCATGGTGGGTCGTTGTGCTGTTGTCATAAATAAGTATTTATCACGATTCACTCGTCTTCCTACAGGGTCTTGAACTCGGAGTCGTGATATCTGTCTGACATCTCTCGTTGATAATCATATTTCCGAAGCATCTCCATTCGAATGAACTCATCAGCATATCGTGCAATCTGTATATGACTCTATTTCGAACTTGAAGATGTGACTTGTTCAAATTCTAGGCCGCTAATAGGCCACCCACGAGTTCTGTCAGTTTAGCTTCAGGACAGAAGAGGCCGCCGCAATAGTCATATTAATGCTACACCTTCGAGAACCTAAAGATTCGGAGATATTTCTGGAAGGCAATAGAACTTTCCGAGTAAGTGATGTTTCTTTCTCGAAACATCTAGCTGCCGCACGCTGACATTCGCGTTAGTTCTCAGGAGATTTCTGAACCCTACGACCTATGTATTTTGAAACTTTTGAAATGAAGAATCTTCGTTCCTCCAAGAGACTTGACTGGAACGCTTGGCATGGAGTTCCTGCGTGTTTCGCGTTCCTCATGTCTGTATGAATATTCATAGCGCTGTTCATATGTAGCCCATTCACAGAGCGATTCTAGTTGGGTTCAAGTTTTTACGAGAAAGCTCCCAATTATGTTGAGTCATCCTCTATGCGATTCACTCTTCAAAGCTTCAAGTTCTGTTGATTTTGCTGAAAATATATCCAGGAATTGGATTTCCACTTTCTATTTTTAAGCTCTGCCTCGATGCTGCAACAAATGAAACTTAACTGCGCTTTCGCCTGGTCTGCCGTATAGTCCGTTGACTTTCACACGGTGGTACTTTGTTGTTTTGCCCTCTGCTTCATTCGTCTCTGTACGCAACATGCCCCAAACCGCAAAAGAAACGGTGGATGTTACCTCTCTCATCAAAGGCATTCTAAATGGTTACCCAGGAAGCTCTGCCATTCTTCGGGAGTACCTACAAAATAGCGACGATGCAAAAGCGAATTTACAAGTAAGCTTTCTCATCCATCTCAGAGTTCAACGCTCAAAGTGTATGACAGACTTTCCTTCTGGATGAAACATCATATCCGACTACATCTCTGGTTGATCCTGTCCTTCAAGATTCACAAGGATCTGCCTTGATCGCAATGAATGATCAAGTTTTGAGCGATCGCGACTGGACGGCCCTTCGAAAGATTCATGCATCGAGCAAAATTACGGATGAATCGTATGGTTTCTTATTATTCTATCGATGAAATCCTGACATCGTTGCCTTGTAGACAAACCGGGAAGAATGGATTAGGCTTCAGGGCGTCTTATCATGTACGATCTGTATAATTATATATCTGATTGCTATCTTACTCAAGCCGCCTCTCTGCTCCTGTCTAGTTGACTGAAAACCCTCAAATCCTTTCTGGTCGTACATTGATGATCTTGGACCCTCATAATGAATTCGGTGCTTTCCCTGGAGGTATTGCTATCGACATCATCAACGAAGGACGCGACTATCAAGATCAACTGGCTCCATTCATCCCGATTGTAAAAGATCCATTCATATTCTACCAAGGAACTATCTTTCGTCTCCCACTGCGAACGAAAACCCAGGCCATTCGCAGTCGGATTAAAAACGAGGCTACTGCCGTATCCGAAATAAAGCAATTACTTGAAAGCTTTGGCCAAAATGAATTGGAAGAGGCTATCCTATTTCTCAAAAACATCTCGACAATAGAAATTCGTCATATTTCCTCCAGTGGCAAAGAGTACTCCATCGGAAGAGCGACTATTGATCAAAGGAATGATAGTACGGGCGTGTTATTTACTCGACAGGTCAATTGCGAGGCGCCAATTGGCAATTTACGTTCGCGGACATGGCGCTTCTCCACTTGCAAGTTCGACAAATCTACCGCTGCACATGTCATGTCCGAGCGGCTGGGCTACAATATTGGAGACGAGCTGAACAAAGAAAAGCTTGTCGCTAACGTTGAACTTGCGATGCCTCTAGGTGGCCCTTCCATTCAAGGTCGCTTGTTCACCTTGTTGCCTTTGCCGATCAAGACCGGATTTCCTCTGCACTTCAACGCAGTTTTCGCACTGACCCCCGATCGACAGAGCCTTAAAAACGTGGAGGAAGCTGGTCTTCCTGAGTCACGCGAGAGGTACGTTACTTTTACAACCAATTGTCCCCAGATAATCAAGTCGCCCTCAGGAGACTTGTGGAGTGGAATCGCGCCATTTTTGAAAATTTCGGACCTACTGCCTGGGTCAATATTCTATCAGATATAACCATCCCATCTGATTTTTGGACCGCTTGGCCACCTGAGGAACACGACAAAAATTCCTACTGGGCCCAACTTATCCCTAGTATTTTCAAATTTGCGATCACCGCTAAGCTTCCCATCTTTCCCTTGGTATCGTCGGATGGAACTTCGTCCTTTACTACCCTCGACGATGATTCCATTTTACTTGCCCCTTCTGATCCCAAAGTATCCTTGGCTCTTCTTGTCCGTCTGGGACTCATGGTCGTTCAACCTCCTGCCCATATTTTCAGTATCCTTACCTCGGGCACCGTTCAGGCCTCCGCCTCTGTTCTCTCGCCTGCGGCTGTCCACCAAGTCTTGCGCCTCAAATATTTGAATGGTACAAACACATCCGTTTCTCAGGTAGACGTTGCAGAAGCTATCAAATATCTGGTTTTTTCGACTACAACTCCGACTATCGACAACATCTTCGAGCTGCCGTGGCTTTTCCACGAAGATCGTTCTCCGGCAACGCTAGCACGGCGATCATCCAGGCCGTGTCATATTGTTCCTACTACAGCAGATGAAGCCAGTATCTTGTTCTCCTCGTGCAATAATATGTTATCCTGGGCCAGTATGTCTCCTGAACTTCAAATTTATCTCGCCCATCAAGCCAGTTTGGCCACTTCCATTCGTACTACGGACGTCATTTTGTTAACTCCTGACCACGTTATCAATTATTTGCAAGAGAAGTTTCGAGGGTTCAACTCGTCTGAAGCAGAAGTTGCCGCAGGGTCTACCGTTATTGATTGGTTGGTTTGCTTTTGGAAATGGACAATGGGCTGGAACGAGAAAGCTACCCTTTTTAGACGATCCGGAGTATTTCACAATCTCCACTTACTTCCGACCAAACATCAAACTATCAGGAAGATATCGAGCAAGATTATGGTGTTCAAGTACGTTGATGAAGCCGTCGTTGCAGCTTGGGCTCAGCTTGGCATTCACTCCCTCCATTCCGAACTTTCCCAGAATGAACCTCTTGTGCAAATGCTGGTGGTCGATGGTTTCGCCATTACTCCTCAAAACCCCTCCTACATTGGTTTTTTGGCCAACGATTTTGTTGTAGCTAATTTGATTGAATTACGAGCCGAAGCTCGTACTACGATCCACCAGTCTCTGTACCAGGCTCAACTCGCGATACAAGCCAAACTCTCTCCATCTCAGAAGGAGAAGTTTTCTCGCCTACCTATATTTCACATCAGGCAGCAATACGGGCAAGACTCGATGTTAGCTTCGGTGTTTGGTGATCGGCGGATTCTTGTAAAGGTTGACACTGATGTCCCTCTGCCCCTCTTCCTGGGACGACAGCCCATTTATGTTGATGTGTCAAAACCTGGAACCCAGAAGCTCATAGACATGGTAGAGTCTACTAGCGTCTACAATGAACTTGATTTGTTGCAGCTTGCCATAGACAATTGGGAGGCACAGTCATCGTACTTGAAGGAGAAATTTATCCAACGAATTGTTGACAATTTACCAAAGATGTCTCATGGCTCCCGACTCCAACTAAGGAAATTACCATTTGTCACTATCGATAATTCGAATCAGCTTAAACCTCCCTGCGATCTCCTTGATCCCTCATCCCCCTTGTCGCAGTTGTACACCGGCGAGAAGGAAAAGTTCCCTGCAGGCAAGTTTGCCAGTGGCAATTATCTGAAAATGATGCGTGCCTACGATTTCTTCAAGTCCGAACTCGACCAAGACATCGTCCTTGAACGCATCAGATATATATCTGATGCCAGCCAATCTAATCCAACGTTTAAGTTTGAAAAGGCACAAGCCTTAGTCAAGATCCTCAACGACAATTGGAAAGATGCTTACGGTCCAATTGTTGTCAAATCCCGAACCAAAACCTGGCTGCCTTACATTGCCTCCGAACCGCTAGTCTCTCCTTCGAATAGTCGCGATAAGTATGAGGGCTTAAATCAGCATCCACATCTCTACGATTTAGTGTTTCAGGTTCTAACCCTTGCTCCACTGAAGTCTTCCGGGTTTCGGAAAGCACTTGGTTGGTCGGACAGCCTTTCTACTGATGTACTCCTTCGACAATTCGCGTCCTCACTATCTCAGAGTTTAAGGAGGAAAGCTCGGATCAGAACGCTAATCACCCATTTTGGTCAACTACACGCTCAAGGCATGCTTTCTGATGAATTCCTGGTCGAGCTACGTAACATTGTCCAGAATATTGCGTGGGTGCCTGTCAGCTCTTCGCGAGACCCAGATGTAATGAAGCCGACAAAATATGCTCTACTTTCTGAGACTAAACTTCAACCTCCCTTTACGCAAGTTTCTTGGCGAGATATCTCGAAGGACTCTATAAACTTCCTCCGCGCTATGGGTTGTACATCGCGGTAAGATTCCATTTAATTTACTGTACTTTAGATTACGTCTCACAACATTTCATGCCCACAGTCCGTCACTTGATACCTTGTACGAAGAACTCCGTCGATTGCTGGACTCTCCAGTCCCTAACATTGACATATCGATCATCGTACTCGAAGAGATTACACAGCGTACCGATTATGACCGAGCGGCAGTTCTGGTCCCAAGCGCTGATGGTCATATCCGCACACTTGAATCAGTCTATTATCAAGATACACCACAATGGTTGTCACTTTCGACGCCATTGCTCAAGTTCCCTCTTCATCGCAAAATTTCCATGGGGTTGGCAGAGCAACTGATGGTCCCTCTTCTCAGCTCTGTGCTCTTAGAGCAGGGTGTGGACGAAGGTGACGATAGCGATGAAGAGCAGATGGCAGAAGACCTTCGAGACCGTATTGGAGGTTTCCTTCGGGAAAACGATGTCCTTTATGCAGTCAATGAATTTCTCGCCAATGCGGATGATGCGAAGGCAACAAAATTCTCCATTCTATTAGATAATCGACGAGACTTTTTTGGGACTCGTGTTATATCCCCAGCCTTCGAAACTCTCCAAAGCAGTTCTTATATCATATTCTACAATGACGCCGTTCTCTCCAAACATGACTTTCTAGGTCTTAAGAAGGTTGGCAGAGGCGGGAAGACTGATGAGATTGATACTCATGGGAGACATGGTCTTGGTGCCCTCGCTTTCTATTATTTTACTGACGTAAGTACGACAATTGTCTGGCCTTGATCTTACCTGTACTAACGGACATTTAATTCAGACACCATTTGTCATCTCTGGGGAATATGTCATGATCCTCGACCCCACCAGCCGTTGTCTTCCTCTTCGATATGGCCAAAGGCGTACCTCACTCCAGAGAAAAATTCCTAACATTATAGAGTGAGTCACTTCATTATCAACTTACATTGTCGGGCTGTAACTCGTGCTAGGATGTACCCTGATCAACTCAGACGGTTTGAGAATTTATTTGGATTCTCCAGTTCCTTGTCGACCTATAACGGTGTAAGCTCACAATTTTGCAACTATCCTGCGAACTCCAGGCTGACGAGGTCTTCTCAGACAATGTTTTGCCTACCACTCAAAGCAACCATTCCTAGGAAATCTTGTGATAGCTCTGAGTGTCGACGCCTCATACAAGAGTCTTACAAAGAATTGGCTCAAAATGCTTTCTTTTTCACCACCCATTTGGAAGAAATTTCTGCCGAAGAACGGTCTACAACATTCCTTTCCGCAGTTAATTATTGGTCTATGTCTTCAACTAGGTCAGAACGACGTCCACTTGGTGATCGATATACTCGCCACAAAGTCAGCTTGAACATCGAAGTGCGGGAGAAGATTCCTGTTCTCCAGGAGTGGATCGTCAGTACTTGTCACGCTGACATTCCCAAAGAACACGCAACCACGGCTGCTAATCTGAAATTGCCACCAAAATCGAACATGACAGTTCAAATTGCGCTGAAGCCACTTAATGGACCGGACAATGAGGACTCAGTTTCATATCTCTTCTCCACTCTACGACTTCCAAAGCGAAACCTTTTGCCCTTCCACCTTCATGCTCGATTCGCAATCTCATCCAATCGACAAAACTTGATTTTTAGCCCTGGATATAACTCAAACTACGCAGATGACCCCAAGACGGCCTTCAATGCGTGGATACTTAGTGATATTGTGCCGTCATTATACCTAACCAGTCTCGAATATCTTAAGCATCATTCAAGTGATAAGGATAGGAAACTTGGACACTACGACGGCAGACTTTGGTGGCTCAACCCTAGGCAGCAACCTGACGACGTGACCATTTTTGTGAGACAGGCAATTTTCAAGTTCCTTCCGTCAAGTCAAGTTCGTCTCTTCCGGTCCGCCGATGACCAGTGGATATGTTTCGAAGAAGCCATATTTTCCCGTGACGAGCCAGCCATAGTTCGCAATCTCCTTGCTCATCTTCGTTTACCACAATTGGTTATTGCACCTAGCCATACTGGCGTCAATAAAGCTTCCTCGGCAATACTAGTCGACAGGAAATATGTGAAGAAAGCGTTTAATGACCGCGTTTCAGAACTGCAAAGGATCCTCACTGTCAAATCTTATACCGTTCAAAACATTTTCGACATATTACATTATATAAAGGATGAAGCTCCCCTTGCAGGTCTTCCGCTTCTTATCCTTGCTGATAACTCCCTTGTTTTCCTTCCCGGAATCTCTGAAAACCCTGTGTATCGCTCGGAAATCCCATCACACTGTGCTCTGTTTTCATCAACAGCTTTTTTGCACAATACCTGCAGCGAAGAGATAATTCAGGCGCTTACTAAGGACGCTAGTGTCAATCTTCGAATTTTCAGCGATGTTTCGGTTCCAAAGCTAGTTGAAACCGAGCTTGAATGTTTCAAAGACGATCGGGAGAGGGAAGCGTGGCTCGACCGCTTCTGGAATGGATACAATGGATTACCAGGCCCTCCACCCCTTTCGTTACTTGAAAGTCCTAATCTAAAGCTTCTCAGCGGTGAATCTTTCCACCTATCTCTTCAAAACTGCCAACCCGATACTGTTGTACAAGCTCCAGGCGACAGCACTGCTAGATCGGGGCTGGTTCCCATTCTCAAGAAGCTTGGTATCAACGTTCTGAAATACCGCAGTCATCCTACGCTGGATGCATATATCAACGCGCGTCTTTCTTCCTTGTTGATCAACGTTCTCAAATGCTTCAAGAAAAAGAACGTACTATCATTTCCTGGTCTCAACGAGGGTGAACATAGACAACTTGCATCATGGATGAGGGATGCATTTTCAGGGTGGTGGTCGCGTGAACTTCCGATCGAAAAACATCTCCTTCTTCGGCTTCCAATTTGGAAGGCACAATTAGGTGGTCGCCAACAGCTTCGTCCAGCTTCCGAATTGTATGTCCTGCCAGATGGATTCGCTACGGGAGACATATCACACTATCTGAGCCCCAATATCGCAGTCACATCAAAAGGCTCCTTCTTCTGTCATTCCGACCTTTCAGACTGCTTTGGGCCTATGTCACCCTCCAAGATACTTAATGTGGTCCGCCTTCCAACTATCCTTCGTAACGATCTTGATTGTCGAAGGTACAGAGACTTCCTGAAAGCAATGATCGCTCTAGGTGATATCCACACCGTAAATCAGGCGTTAAAATTCCCAGATTGCAATGGCACACTTCGAGTCATATCCGATTTGTACGATCACAGAGTGCGCCTTTTTGCTGAAGACCTGAAGTATACAGAAAATTCGTCCTTTCTCCATCCGGATTTTCGTGATCTATCCTTTGAAACGCTCCACTTACTAGGTTTCCAACACGAAATCACTTTCAGTACCTTCAAGAAATGTGCGAAAACCATCGAGACTCTTGGATATGATTCCAGCTTCGTCGCTGACCCCCGCAAACGATATGATTTGATGGAAATGGCGAAGGTCACCTTCGACTGTTATAAAACAACACTTCCGGCTTTACTCATGGTAAAGGAACACCTTTGGAAACAGCTGGATGCTATAGCGTTTGTTCGTCCCAAAGCTGACCGCCGTCAAGGGGCGTCCTACGATGTGGATCCATCATACTGTACTCAATTATCACTACTTCTCAAACCTTCTCAAATTTTACGGCCAGAGTTTGAGCCGATAGCTTGGACCCAGTGTGCTCTCCCCTTCGAAAGTTTTTCCGACGAAGTACTCGCAGTCAACCGAAACCTAGGCGTCCCCAAAGCTTCCGTCGTTGTAAGTCCCTCATTTTTCGACATCCTTTCAAAAATTTCTCACCTGCTGTCTAGGTTGAACATCTGAAAGTGCTTACGACAAGAATCGCTTTGCGTCATTCCGGAGACCGCACTTTGCTAATTGATCTGAAGGCGACATATGAGTGGCTCAATGCAAACGCGGCAGATGCTCGGGGGGCTCTTTTGTGCACAGTCGACATCCCGCTCTTCTTAAATGTAGTGGACCCACTCACTAGTGAATGGACTAGAAACTGGCAATCCGCAACAGAACTGGTGCTCAATCTTACGGAAGACTGCGGTACCTTCAAGGCCGTAAGAGCCTTCCTGCGTGAATATGAACCTCTCCTTCTCTCTGCTGGATGTCGCATGCTAAATCGCTTGAAACGAACTAAACAACCTTCTCCTGAGATTTTGGGCGTTTCGGCTGACTTGGCCAAACAATTTAGCGAGATGCGTCGAGAGGGTCAATTGACAGACTTGTTCTTCGAGCCATCTATACAAACTGTTGGTGACGAACCTTTGAAAAGTCAGGATTTAGCTGCGCACAAAGTATTTCTTGCAGCGACTCTGCCTTACTTTCGGGATAAATTCGAGGTCGAAAAGCGTGGGATTCTGCAAGAAATTCTAGAACTCTTGTCTACCAATACAGAATGGAACACACCAAATATAACAGCCGACGATCTCGACATGGACTTAACTATACACTTGAAAAGGTTTCTTGAGGCGACCCTGTCAGATGAATTCAAGTTTAGGAGTCAAAAATTCAAATTCGAGGGCACCCGTTTCGCAGCCAAAGCAGTGCTAGGTAAATTTATTTTTTTTTCATTTACCAGCAGTCATGACTTATTCCTTCGGATGGTTAGATTTCATCTACACGGGTGACTTTGAGTATCCTCCGCCATCGGCCACAGAGATGGAAGATCTTCTAGAAGAATTCCTAGGGCTTTTGTCCATCGCTGAAGAATGGAACATACCCAGCCTAAAAACAAAAATAACAATGGAGATCGTAGAGAGTAATAACATGATCGAGCGTCTGCCCAAGGAGTTTCCCCACAGTTAGTATCATGATGCTGGACTTCAAAGTATCCGAAACATATTTTGACATACCTTGAACCTTTAACAGTGCTCGAAGCTGCGGAGATGTATCATGCAGAGGAACTCGAGAAGGTCTTGAAGGACTTCAAGGAACAAAACCCTATGCTGTTAGCTATGCTAATTTCAGGGGAAACACCTCGGTAAGTGGTTCCTCACATAAACCGGCTTCCAACAACGTTAACACACCCCTTTGATGATGCTAATAGATGAGTGTGGTGTTCTATGGCTCTTGTAGTCTTAGATAGGCACTGACTTAGCACAACCTTTAGATATTCTCTCATAGTTAATTTCTTGTACATATGACTCTGCCCTCTCGCCCAATAAATCTGACAAAAAAAGAAAAAATGAGGACTAGTTTACAGAGGTATATATATGCCAGGACTGTGACCCGGGTGTATGAAATAATTGAATTAGTAGTGTCACTGGCAACTTGTGGTATGCAAAGTTACACAGTTGCAAATTCTCAATTCCTAAACACCTCTCAGCATATTTTGATTCACTTAGCATCATGTCCATGTACTTATTTTCAGTCTTTGCCGTTGCATTTGAGGGTGGCCACGTCTAGTCCGACAGCGCCATCTCTGCAGTCAAATATTGCAATAGAGTGCATATTGGACTATACATTATATTTCAAAAGAAACAAGGAAGAACTGATAGAATTCGGAAGGATTTTCACAAAATTTTGCCTCGATTGCAAGACGACCCTTCAAATGTAAACGGTCCATTATTATATCCCCATCTCGTTCTTCACCCTCCGAGTCCATCCCCACTCAGGAAACGACGCCGGATTCGAAAGCCATTTATTGAAAACAAGTTTCTGCTCCGGTTTACTCAACCTTGCTTCAAGTTCACTGACACGTCCAATCCACTGGCACACCCGGGGGTTATCCACATATTCCAACGCCCGGTTGAAATCAACTTAGAGCTTGAATATGGGTATAGTCAAGTTGCCTTCAGCTACAAGTTGATAACACTCTTCGGTCCGATGAAGAGGGGCGTTTGCATGCGCCGTCGACCGATGAATAACAGTCATCTGGTTACTGACAAGAATCATAACCAGTCTTTGTGTCTGGCATAGGCAGATGACGATGCCCCACAACTTGAAGTCTGTCTAGATCTGACCTTCTCATGGGGATTTCCATATACCATAGCACTGACAATCACTGGTTGCTTCAAATAGTTGGCTCTGAATCTGAAACCAGGTAACCGCGGCCTAATATAACTCTCTAGTAGATTATCTGCTCGTTTGCTGAGCTGCAGATGTTATGCTGGTACCTAGTGGTACCTTCGAAAGCAATTATTCGGCGATATCTGCGGCTACAACAAGGACGACGTCTACAACTTGACTTATGTCATGGCAATATGATGCTCGATTTCGCGGATATTGATTTTTCGTGGAACGAACTGCCTGAAAAACAAGAGAACATTTCTAACCACTTGGCGTTGGTGATAATGTTTTTTCTTTTTCGTCTGATCATATTCCACGTCGTAGGTCTGTTGTTTCAATCGACTAATTACTTTCCGACATTACTCG
This sequence comes from Phlegmacium glaucopus, assembly GCA_015039465.1. Lineage (NCBI taxonomy): Eukaryota > Fungi > Basidiomycota > Agaricomycetes > Agaricales > Cortinariaceae > Phlegmacium > Phlegmacium glaucopus. The sequence goes on along the minus strand of MU129988.1, from coordinate 80,147 downwards.
TTAAACACATACAAAGGTTCATTCCATACGGCAGCAATTCGAATGCGAAGTCACTCCTTTCTTTCTGCCACGCATTGGTCACCCTTCTGTTCGACTAGCTGTTAGAAGGGCGGTCACCAAAGACACAATCGACCCATCCTTTTTGTACCAAATAATCGTATCTCAGGCTAGAGTAGCAATACAACGTGCCTTTCTCTGGGCGGGAAGCTTACATAATGCTCCAAACAAAGGATCAAACAAAGCATCCTCGCGATTCTATACACAATATAACTGTGAATAGCTACTGAATTAGCCTTGCAATCTATACAGCAGGTAGAACGCTTTGTACGAGTCCAACCGCTCCAAAACTTACTTCACTGTGTTCTAGATCTTTTTTTGTTGCTTCAAAAACCATGAATCGACCAGGTGAGTAAATAATTCTCTCAACGGCACTGCCATCCTCCTCGCAATGAATTTTTTGAACCAAACTTTTTCAGGTCAACCACAACAGAGACCCCCAAATCTAACCACACCTGCACTTGCCAGTCAGTTCCGACAAGCATATCCATATGCCCTGCAACAGCGCAACATTCTCCAAACGGGTGCTGGTTATGTTCCTAGCCTTCAACCGAATAGTCATCGAACAGCCACCCAACAGCCTCAGTTGCAAACGCATACGCCACAACCAACAGCGGCCTTTAACCCGCCAAGGAGTCAAAGCAGCTTTGCTTTCGGCGCAGGCTCACTTGTTCAGCATCAGCCATCAGGCGTATTGCAGCAGCAATCACTACCTTCCCAGCAGCAGCAGCAACAGACAAACGGAACAACAAATACCATGTCGTCATTACTCTCTCAAACATCCAATCTAGCAGCACCTTCTGTCGCATCAACTAGTGATGCAGGTTTGGACCCGAATGACTTCCCGGCGCTGGGATCGGCACCCGCGAATGTTAATCCAAGCAGTAGTAACAATAGCTCAGGCGCAGGGGCCACGAGCTATGCGACACAAGCTGGAACGGGGGTGTTATTGGGAGGAACTGGTAGTGGTACTATAGGCGGTTCGACTACGGGAGGACAGACACGAGACTTCAATTCCGATGATTTTCCAGCACTTGGAGGACAACCACAAACAGCGCAGCAAACCCGAGACCCATCGAACCACATTTCTACACCAGACCTCTCTCATCCTCCGGGGCTCAATGGGTTTCAACAGCAACAGTCCGAACAACAGCAGCAACTTCGACAGAATCTACTGGGTGCTCAAAGCGGTAGCTTGCAGCAGGGTACGCCTGGAATGTTGAATCTAGGGCCAACACAGCCAAGAAACATCCACCCTGGGTTTCAACAAGCACAGACAGAGGCAGAGAAACAACAAAGAGTGAGTTTTTTGATATCGTAAACTTTGCCACGAATCAACTGTCTGTAATCGCATCCAATATCACGTTTCTGTCTAAGTGGTAGAAGAACTGATCTCTTTCTACCCTAGAATAACTATGCGTTGAAGCTGAATCAGGCCTCACATGCGGCATGGAATTCGTCCAGCATCAATCCTATATCTCAAACACAGCAAGGTGGAGGTGCTACTGGGGTGAGCAAACCGTCACAAAATACATTAAATAATGGTCTGAAACGTTCTACACTTTCGTTTTATCAGCAAAATGGTATTTCGCTTTGTCCAGAAGCAAATTACAACTAATAAATCTATCCCTTTTTTAAAATTTTTTTACAGGCGCATTTTCACAGACTCAATCGACACACCCGCCTGGTACTATTGCGAACTCGAATGCCCCTTCAACGAACGCTCTGCCTTTCTCATCGAATGGACTGAATCCGGCCGATTCACATGCCAGCGCAAGTATACCGAACCCAAATGGTGCTTCAAATCCCATGTCCACAACGAACGCAAGCACATTGCAGCCTAATCCGACACTACAACATCCTCAAACACCAGCACAACAGGTGCTAATCAGTGCCGCAGACCGCTGGGGCCTGTTAGCACTGATTGCTCTAATGAGGAATGCGAATTCGGAACCAGATCATGGGCTAAGCAGTATGGGGACAGATTTGGGGACGATGGGTTTAGACATGAGCTATCCGGGGTGAGTTGGGTGTTTTGTGGGACGTGAATTCAGATACTTGACCTGCGAGGCTCAGAAATCTGTATTCAACGTTCATCACACCCTGGGCTGATCAAACAGCGGCACGATCGGTGGAGCCTGACTTTCATCTACCAGCTTGTTACCTAAGTGTACAAGCACCACCACCAGGGCCAGCAAAAGCTGCAATGTTTAGCGACGAGACGTTATTTTTCATGTTCTATTCAAGTCCGAGGGATGCGATGCAGGAAGTAGCTGCCCAGGAACTGTACGTTTTTGATTCTTAATAACCTTTCTCGGAGTTTTTCAAACTCTCGTTTTGCAACTTTAATTTCAAAATTGGATTAGCTCATTCAGTATTGGCGTCACACAGGTGGAATCGTAACTGGCGGTACCATAAGGATCTTCGGCTCTGGATCACGAAAGAAAGTGGTACAACACCTTCTCAAAAAGTGCCAGGACATGTGGGCGAGCAGGGACAATACACATTCTGGGATCCAGAGAATTGGGGCAAGGAGCACAAAGAGATGACGGTACTGTATGCTGATCTGGAAGAGAAACCTGTGCCTGCGTTCCTACCAGGGGCTGGACTCGTTCTTCAAGCGGCTAGTCAATCTCAGGCAGCATCTCAACAAGGCCAACTGGGTGGTCAAGCTCAATTACCGACAAGAGCATCATTCCAGCAGATGGGCATCGCGGGATTGTGAAATGCACATATATATCACTCTCTTTTATGCCAGTCTTCATTCGTTCTCCTTATCGTGCGTCGGTCTTGACCAAACGCCTTTACGAACTCTGTACCAGTGTACTTAACCCAACCTTTTCTGGCATTCTTATTATTTTTCCCTTGATTCACTCCCAAGTGAGGCCACGGGTACTGTAAGTGGCGTATAGGTGTCTTACAGGAGTCGATTGAGTGCGACATGAAAGGATTGCTTTCAAATAATAATTGCACAAGGAGCAGCTCTGTGATTATCAGTTCAGGTTCTTAGGCTGATGATCGAGTCTTCCTGTCTCATCCCAGCCAGCAGCGTTGCGAACCCTATAAAGTCTGATATGATACGACCAGCCTTTATAACTGCAGTCACCCCTTATTAAAAAAAGTCGGCAGCCAAACTTAGCCTCGTGCAGAGTATGACCTGTCAGACATCAACCCAACTGCCCCATTTTGCTCGCACAGGACATGCAGCGCACTGCAAACGATGCCTAACGGGTAATCGGTTGTCGTTGCTCGTGTTTTTCAGATACTGACCTTTTTTGGTTTTGTTAGCACTTCCGGCATCTCAGACAGATATCGATGGTTCTAGGTGACCTACCAAATTTGAACAGTGTTCAGGAGCTTATACGTCTAACGTGGTTTCTTGGCTTCACACTATGTAGATTGGCGCTTGCATTTTATTGTATAGGATCTTTAGATTTGCTTGGAGTCCTTGAAGAACAGATACCCATAAAAGATCGCCAACTGTGGCAGGAATGGCTCTGGCACCAACAAGCACGTACGGCGACCTCACTCTACCCCCGTCCACAACAAATCTCTTGACCTCGCGTTTTTAGGAGGGAAATATGGGTCAGGTTTTAGGCCAAGTCCATTCATGACAACCAATCCATGCAATCCTATATCGGTGGATTTGGTGTGTTAAAGTTCTTATTATTCTAACGCTTATATTTTACCCAAGGCTCGTCTATAGGATGTAGGGTACACAGATTATGATACTCCCCACATCATCATGACATACACCGCCTTTCTCGCTCTTGCCATCTTGCGCGACGACTTTTCAAAACTAGATAGGTCTGGAATTGTTAGGTTCCTGCGTGCTTGCCAACGAGTAGACGGAAGGTAAACCACAGGGTCATTCTTCTTCTTACTGTCCTCTCATTATCTTTTTTTATGTTTTCTAGTTTCTCAACCGTACCCGGCAGCAACGAGTCCGACTTGCGCACCTTATACTGTGCTTTCGCAATTAGCAGTATGCTCAACGACTGGTCCGGGGTGAACGTTCCTCTTGCAATATCCTTTATCTCAACATGCAGGGTATTCACCTATTTTTTTGGTGCATTCATTCAAATGTACTTACATCCATTGCAAATAGAGCTATGAAGGCGGATATGGCCAATCTCCTTTTTGCGAAGCGCAAGGTTTGATCCAAGAAATGGCCTAAATTCAAGCTGGCTAACGCCTTTTGGAAAATATAGGAGGAACCACTTACATCGCGATTGCATCCCTTGCTCTAGCGTCCCCGATGACAACCGAGAGTCAAAGGCTCTCGCCTGCGCAACGCAAACTTACAATACAATGGTTACTACGCAATCAGGATCGTTCTGGTGGGTTTTGTGGTCGGACAGGGAAGGATGCAGATGCATGCTACTGTTTCTGGTGTGGTGCAGCTCTGAAGGTGAGCCACCGTATCTACACCAAGGGTTGACAGTCGCTGGATAAATCTTTCATGTAGATTCTTGGAGCAGAGGACTTAGTGGATTCTAGTGCTCTCGCAAGTTTCCTTGGACACTGTCAGTTCAAATACGGAGGAATTAGCAAGGCACCTGGTGAAAATCCTGGTAAAACTCTCGAATATTCGTTCGATTTCTTCTCTGATGATTGATGCTTTGTCTAGACCCGTACCACACTTATCTCTCTATAGCTGCATTGTCAATGTATCCACCAGTTGCAGGCAGTGGTTCAGACTCATGGGCTTTCAAACCTTTAGATCCTTTGCTTAACGCAACGGAGGAAACAGCGACTTGGATCCGGACGCATTGTCCGGCAAAGACGGACTAGAACCATGTTCAGCATGATTCAACGACTTACCTGGGAGCTCATCACATCGGAGAACCTCCGATATGCGTTTCTTTTACATATTCGTTCTCGGCGGATCCTGCGAGGCTGCATGTATTTCCTTTCTCCAGTGTCCTGTAGGGATATATTTTTTCTAAAATTATTCGTGTAGAGCTCCAGCATATTAGACGAGATTGATTGAAGGCTGTTAGTTTGAGAGTATTTATTTAAACTAAACATCGGTTTGCTCATGGTTTGTGATATAGATTCTCCGGGTTAACTAGGTTATGCCAATCTTATATCAATCTTATATATCTAATCATTCCGATACCTCCTCTCATTTTGGTATACATATCCGCAAGTTGTAAATTAAGTTTCGAGGGGATTTCTAACCTAAAAAACATTCAAAATTTGGGAAGTCTATATAAGTGATGTCCCTTTTCAAGGAAACCTCCCGAAGAAGTGGCTAACAAACTCTTGTAGAAAGTTTGAAAATATGAGGAAGTATTGTAGATGTGTAATACGTTCGAACACCCGAAAAGGGTAAAATTTTATGTATTTAGTTTTATTATCTTTCCGGGGTGGGTTTGTTTAGAAGCACATGATTCAACACAAATAAACACTCCACTGGTGGGCATGCCTGTCACCTGTGACACCTGGCTCGGCATGTGTGTCACATTGCAGAAAGTGAGACACTGAGCTCCTCCTCTGTACAACACTCCCAGAGGGGAGTTTGAGTGATGTATATCCATAGAAATAGTATGTGAATCAGATACAATAAATAATTTTTTATGAATGTGTGTAATTGTTCCTGGATGCATGTTTCCCCAGCCAAATTGATAGCTGAAGCTTCTAAGGAATAGAGCTCTTCAACAACTCATTTATGAGATTTGTTTTGGTGAGAGAATATGATATATTTTCAATTCTTAACATTTCTCAGGAGTTACCAGCCCATATCTCATACTTGGAGCATGACATTTAAAATTCTAATTCCTGAGAAATGTTAAGAATTGAAAATATATCATATTCTCTCACCAAAACAAATCTCATAAATGAGTTGTTGAAGAGTTCTATTCCTTAGAAGCTTCAGCCATCAATTTGGCTGGCATTGGCTTGATATCACTTGTTTTATCAAGCTCAACATTTAAAATCAGAAGATTGAACTCCTGAGAAATGTTTAGGATACATTGTAGAGCATTTCATATCACCAACATTAGTTACAGTAACTAGTTTATGAAGTGTTCTATAGGTTGGAAGTCTCAAACATCACACTTTGGATGAAATTGGCTGAAGATCACTCAGTTGTGAAGGGTTGAAAGCAAAATTAAAAAATATAACTCCTGATAAATGCTGAGAATATATGGTAGAGCATTTTTCATCACTATGATAGGTTGCAGAACCCAATTTCTGAAGAGTTTATAGGCTGGATGTCTCAAAAATTGCAATTTAGCAGGCATTTGGGTGGGGTTTGCTTATTTGTAAGATTATAAGTGTGAAATAAAATAATGAAATTCTTGAGGAATATTTTTGACACACCATAGACAATATTTGTTCACAGGGAGAGCTAAAAATCCCAGTTTATGAACAGTTCTATAGGCTGGAAGTTTCAAATCTGGATTGAAATGAGGTCTTTACACTCCCCCACGACTTCCTGGAGGATTCCAGAAGGAATTTCCTACCAGCCAATTTCCTCTGAAATTTATGTTCCTTGCTCTTCCCAATCCAGGAGGATTCCAGGTGGATTCCAGGTACTCAAGGAAATTTATACCAGGAATTTGGGAATTCCTTGGGAATTCCTAGCACAGAATCCACCTGGAATCCACCTGGAATTCCTGGTACCATTACATATTATGTATTATTAATATTTAAAAGTAAAACACTAAAACACCAGTCAATTGTAATTCATATATTAAAGGTGGCAATGCCTTGCCACCATTTAAATTTTGAATTTTGTTCAGGCCACGAGGTGTGGTCACGTGACTGCACATGACAATATTTCCCAAATCAACAAACATTAGTAATACTCTGTCATCTCACAACCACCACCATCACAATCGCAACCACCCCAGAACTATGACAATGACAACCAAGACACAATGATGAGGACGAGGATGGAGGAGGAGGAGGATGACTGAGGATGAGGACAATGAGGACAACTGAGGATGACCAAGGATGACAACAGCCAACAATGGCCAACAACAGTGAGGGTGATGATGATGGCTACCCCCCTAACCAGGGGGGTTTTTGTTTTTTTTAAAAAAATTATTATTATTATTTATTTCAATTCATTAACAACTACTGGCAGCATATGACCTCCCTCCCATCCACCACCACCCTCCACCTTGACACATCACCACTCCCTCCCCCTTCACCAGGGTTTTTTTTTAATCCTTATGCTTCAAACAATGACAGCTACCCCCCCCCTGAACAGGGGGGTTTTGATCCTATTTCAACCAACAACAACAACAACGGTTACCCCCCCTGTATGGGGGGGGGGGGGTTCATTTTATTTCAACAGATGACAACAACAATGACATTGAATGAACAACAGATGACAATGGACGACGACAGCTACCCCCCTGTACAAGGGGGGGTTATTTCTATTTTTTATTTTATTCTGTATTTTAATTACTATGATGACAGGTATGATAACAAGGACCCACATTGGTGACACTCAAACAGCACACCCAAATGACAACACACCCAAATGATGGCATGTGTGAATGACGACATGTACAGTCGACAACACATGTGAGCAATGACCCATGCAAACAATGATGATGACCCCCCCTCATAGGGGGTTTATTTTTATTTAATACGCTACCACAACCCTCACACAATGACAATGACAACCCCCTCACTGGGGTTTATTTTAATTTTAATATACTACAATCATAACCCCCCCCATGGACATTTCTAGTTTATTTAATAGGTTATTAATAAGCAATTAATTACTTGTATATAATATATCTTGCAATAAAAAATTAAAATAAAGGAAAAATTAAAATGAAATAAAACAAGTCAATGACTTAGCTGATTTCACCAGAATCCACCAGCATTCCACCAGGAATCCACCAGGAATCCACCAGGAACTACTGTTACATTCTGTCATACATTACTCCAGTCCAGCTCCAATGGAGCTGTTTCTGGTAGTCCATACTCCGTACCAGTGCTTTCCTTTACTTCCTCTTCCTTCATCCAACTCCGAGGCTTCCCCGTATCATTCCAGCTCTTCCGGCGTTACTTTAAACCCATTACCACATCTTCACCATACTAATGACTATTTATTTGTCGTCACTTTCCCACTATCAGTCAGCACACCCACTATGGATTATTCACCCAAGAATGCAGGACCTTCTGGGAGCACAATGCAGCACTTTATATTTATCTTTTATATTTTGGTTGCTATTCCTTTTATTATTTAAGTACTCGAAGCTTGTATGTATTCCTCAGTTTTGAATATCAACTTAGTTTCCTCCTCTTGTTTGTCCTCTAAGTCACTGAGGCTTCCGTCTTATTCCTTTCTCTTCCAGTTCCGAAATCAGGACACTATAGGAGTTGGGCAGCACAGCACATACACTGAGGCCATAGTCCTTTCTGTTACTTGTTCTGGTTCCATTCCATTCATTCCAGAATTACTCCGATGTTTTATCCCTTTACTTAAACTTAACAATTACCAGGAATCCCAGGAATCTGCCAGGAATTAACTAGAAATGCCAGGAATCCATGAGGAATATTCTCATTATCAGGAATTCCTGGATTCCAGGCAGTCCAGGCAGATTCCTGGAGGAAGATGTGGGGGAGTGTAAAGTTCAGATTGGAATTGGCAGTAGCTCACTTATTTTTAAGGGCTTGAGTGTGAAATAAATAAAACTAACTCCTGAGAGATGTTCATAATACATTGTATACTATTTTGTGTCAGTGATATGAGCTACAGAAACCAGTTTTAGATGTGTTTTATAGGCTAGAAGTTGCCAACACTGCATTTTAGCAGGAATTTGGGTGGAAACTGATCATCTATAAGGGTCTGGGTGTGAAATAAAATAAAATAATTGCTAATAAATATTGAAAATACATATTAAAACACTTAACATCACCAAGACAAGTTACATAAACCAGTTTCTGAAGTGTTCCATTGGCTGGAAGTTGCAAAAATGGCATTTTGGCAGGTATTTGGGTAGAAATTGCTCATTTATAAGGTCCTGAGTGTGCAATAAAATAAAATAACTGCTGAGAAATATTTAAAATTCATGGTAGGGAATTTCACATCACCAAAACATGTTGCAGAAATGAATAATTGAAGTGTTATATTGCCTGAGAGTTTCAGTCCACCAGATAGAGAAAGCACAGCCACCTCAAAAAACCACATAATTACAATTTTTACCATAAAAATTCAATCACTATATATTCCTATGATGCTATAATACATTTATCATACCAAAAAATCATCCAAAATGATGCAGAATCAAGAGAGCAAGCTATGTTTCAAGTGTTTCACACTTTGTCATGCATTTGGCAATGTGATGTGATGTAACACTGCCAAATCTGTAATAGGCATTGCCCACCACCAACTCCACTGTGTCATCCTGGGCTGAATTCACTAAAACCACTGAAAGTTAAACACCTGTGACTGCCACAAAACATGTGACTTTAAGATCACAATACCCATTGATTTCTCTGATACACATTTGCCATTAAACCCTTATGAAACTCGCTTCCAATAGCTCACATCCCTCAAGGTTTCTTGATCAATATGTTCATCAACTTTGACAGTGCTGCCGAGCCTAAAGGTTGGTGCTTACTATAATTTTCTTTCTGCTTGTCAACTCCTTATGTTCCTACATTCTCCATAGAATTACTCTCTCAACTCGTTTCCAATGTCCTTGTGTGTGTCCCTGATGATTTGTAGTTCAATGTGCTCATGACTTTTGACAGTGCAATCAAGGCTAAAGGTCAGCCCCTATTAAAAAATTCATTTCCACCTGTTGTCTCCTTCTAATGATCCTATGTTCCATAGAATCACTCTGTCTTTCAAATAGAAGCCTTTTAAATGTTTTGCTATCAACATCATCCCAAAATCCTAATACTATTGAGCTTGCAATTGTGTGTTTAGATTCCATCCATTCCACTTTTGCTCATTTTTACCACTTTAACAGTCCAACTCCATTTCCATACCGGCTGCTTTCTTATAACTCAAATCGTCTACATAACTTAAATACACTACATAATAGGTGTTAGGGCAACTGCAACACCAACTTAGTCAAGCTAGCAGGGGATCCAAAGAGGAAAGGATGGGGATCCCTGCTAGGCTGAGGGGTATTTAAGTACTAATATGGACATAACAGAGATATAAGGAATGATACAATGATAATTAATTAATTAAAAAATGGTGTGATGTGAAAAATGAAAAATAAAAAATAAAAGATGGAGTCTAACCAGAGGGTCGGAGTTGGACAGGGTTACGGAGTTGCAGAGTGGACAAGTGACAGAGTCAGAGTTGGATGGAAGGATGGAGTTTGTTGGTGAGGTGGAATGTATAGTTCTGAGGTCTTGAAATTGGGTGTCCCTAACAATAGGTATCAGGGCTACCAAACAGCCTTTCAAACCAACAGCCAACCATCACTGACAATTGAAAGTTTTCATCCATTTATTGTTAAGAATGGGTCTAGGTCCTGTTCAACAAGATGGAAAATTCAATCTAAAACAAAGAAAAAGAATAAAAAATCTTCTGACACCTTTTTGGTCATGATCCAAGATGGGATAAGATGATGATAATAAATTTATGTTTAAGTTAAAGACCCATCTGTGCCTGCTTGTTTCCTTACTGTCACAAGAATGGCTACTGCTAGGTATGTCCTTGTCACCTTTATGCCACAAGGTTCATCTCAACTAACCCAAAAGCACACTATCAACTACCCGCAACACTGACTTCAGTGCTCCATGGATGTGAGTGAGCCTGCTAAACATGCCCACCTATACTGTGTCCACTGACTTTATTTCTCAAGTGGTATGGATAAAGACCGGCAACCAAAATGATCTAATGATTGCTCCAAGTGGTAACAAGTAGTGTTTGGAAGTCCGGTCCAGTCCGGTTTTTTGGTATTTTTGGACAGGACCAGGACTGCAACCGGTCCACTAAGCTTCTAGAAGGTCAAAAGACCGGACTGGACCGATTGGGACCAGTCCACATTGGTTTTTTGCAGTCCTGGACCAGTCCTGGTCCAAGACTGTCCAGGACCGGACTTTTGACAAATACCGGTCATATTTTCATATATAAAATCAGACAAATATGTAGATGTAATCTATACCTTCAGAATAAGCCTAAGAACGTTAAATTCCGTTGGGAATTGACAATTTTATGATGATATTATTTGTTTTCTACTATTTTGTGTACATTTTTACTGTTTTATTTTTTTCTCAGTGAATATTTGACCAATAGATATGATCTTTATGTCGTTCGAAAGGGAAAAATAAAAGCTAAAAAACTACCGGTTCAGACCGGTCTTTTTCCAGTCTTTGCTTCTCAAAAACCAAAAAGCCGGACTGATGGTCCGGTCTTTTGCAGTCTGGTCCGGTATAAATCGTTGTTGTTGTTGTATATAAACACCAACCAGAGAGCAGTGGACCAGACCTTAGGTCAAGAGACTCCCTGTTGTTCGTTTAGGGAAGGTGTAACCTTGACTTGTATCACACAGAGGTAGGGAGCAAGAGTAGAGGTGGATGAGGATGAATATGAGAGAGTCTTTGGTGAGACTACAGCGGTTGACAGTAGGGGACAGTGACAAGTAAAAGGCTGAAAAAGCGAAGGGAGTAGAGGATGTGGATGAGGATGATAGAGGAAGAGTCTTCAGCAAGACTATAGTGATTGACAGTAGAGGACAGTGACAGTAAGGGACTGAAAAAGCGAACTTAAGGAAGGAATTCACTGGAATTCCACTGAGATGATGAAAGTGGGGGGTAAGAATGAATTGAACTGAACTACCTATCCTGGTACAAAAGAGCAGTATTTATACCCTAAGGATGAGGCTATGTAAAACAATAAAAAGAAACAAAGTACGCGCTGTCAAAGGAAGAAAGATAAAGAGAGGACAGCTGCGAGAAGAAAAGAACAATGGAAAAGAAAAAGGAACAATAAAAAAATCTGTAAAGTGTCAAAGTGCGAGAGAAAAGAAAAGAAGGCAGTGTACATAGTCCAATAGCAAAAATATATCGACTCCATAGGCGTGTGGTCATGTCAAAAATGTGAAAGGTCCTGAGTCAACACTTGAAAGGCGCAGCCTTGTTCCCGAGAAAACACTACTTGCCCATGGTCCCATGTCGCGCAGCCTTGATAACACTTGACACACTGCGAGAATAATCCTCTGCTGCTGATTCATCTGCAATTCCTGCTTAGTCGTGATCCTCCTGGACTTCCTAAATTGTCATAAAGAGGGTGGGAAGGCTTCAGGTACCGCGTGAATGATGGTTTTGGCAGTGAATGATAAGATAAGAGGTAGATGAGTGAGGATAGGGGACTGAGTGAGATCCAGGAGCGAGGTATGGCAAGATAGATGGCTGAGGGGAAGACTTGTGGGTCCATAGCCACAACAACAATGACAAAGCCTTTTACATAATGGGAGATGTAGTTGATGCGTCCATAAAGGGGCCGTTCTTGAAATGATGGACCAAAGATATGATCAAACGCGAGCCGATGACCGATGCGAATAGTAGATTGATCGCTTTGCTGGATCACTAGCCAAGGAACGAACGGATTGGTATATGCTTAGGAGCATGTCGATAGTGAAAACAATGGAGAGCATAGTGTGAGACATTGAGAGTATGATGAGCAATGGGGATGTTATCGTTGAACGAATGGTTTTGTTGACCAGGAACGCGATTCAGGGCCGCTTCCAAAATAGGTAATTGAATTTGAAGTCCGCTTATTTTGGATGATGGCGACTTTTA
>MU129988.1:0-62428 GCA_015039465.1 Phlegmacium glaucopus | reverse complement strand
GATTGTGAATTTCTGATCAGCAAGCTCAGCATCAAAGACCTTCGTAATGGGAGCCTTGAGCTTCTTCCATTCTTTGTTGATAAATGGGGGAAGTCCTTCGACAATTTCGCGTGTAGAACGATCACAGTAAGAATGCATGAATCGACATTTATCAGAATCAGGTGAGACGTTATAGAAGCTGAATAATTGATCGCATTGTTGGAGGAAGTCAGTCACTTCAGACCAGTGACCTTTGAATTTAGGAGCGGTAGATTGGTGAGGGATTGGCATTTCTGCAGGAACTCGAGGATTGGGGGTAGTCATGGTAAAGGATGTGAGAGGGAGATTTAATTGAACGTTTGTTGGTGGAGAGAGTGATTGATATAGGCTTTAGATGAGGAGATTGAGTTGGAGGAGTGATTCTGGGACGATACCAGAGATGATTTGATAAGAGAAGAAGTGTGATAGAAGTCTGAATAACCCTCCCTCGCGGTGGGCTCCAGATATAAATCGTTGTTTGTGTTGGAAGTGCTTCAAGACCTCACAAGGATGGTATGCGTTATAAATTGTTGTTGTTTGTGTATATAAACACCAACCAGAGAGCAGTGGACCAGTCTTTAGGTCAAGAGACTCCCTGTTGTTCGTTTAGGGAAGGTGTAACCTTGACTTGTATCACACAGAGGTAGGGAGCAAGAGTAGAGGTGGATGAGGATGAATATGAGAGAGTCTTTGGTGAGACTACAGCGGTTGACAGTAGGGGACAGGACAAGTAAAAGGCTGAAAAAGCGAACTCAGAGGGGTTGACAGTAGGGGACAGGGACAAGTAAAAGGCTGAAAAAGCGAAGGGAGTAGAGGATGTGGATGAGGATGATAGAGGAAGAGTCTTCAGCAAGACTATAGTGATTGACAGTAGAGGACAGTGACAGTAAGGGACTGAAAAAGCGAACTTAAGGAAGGAATTCACTGGAATTCCACTGAGATGATGAAAGTGGGGGAGTAAGAATGAATTGGGAGAAACTACCTATCCTGGTACAAAAGAGCAGTATTTATACCCTAAGGATGAGGCTATGTAGAACAATAAAAAGAAAAGAAGTATGTGCTGTCAAAGGAAGAAAGATGACGAGATGACAGCTGCAAGAAGAACAGATCAATGGAAAAGAAGAAGGAACAATAAAAAAATCTGTGGAGTGTCAAAGTGCGAGAGAAAAGAAAAGAAGGCAGTGTACATAGTCCAATAGCAAAAATATATCAACTCCATAGGCGTGTGGTCATGTCAAAAATGTGAAAGGTCCTGAGTCAACACTTGAAAGGCGCAGCCTTGTTCCCGAGAAAACACTACTTGCCCATGGTCCCATGTCGCGCAGCCTTGATAACACTTGACACACTGCGAGAATAATCCTCTGCTGCTGATTCATCTGCAATTCCTGCTTAGTCGTGATCCTCCTGGACTTCCTAAATTGTCATAAAGAGGGTGGGAAGGCTTCAGGTACCGTGTGAATGATGGTTTTGGCAGTGAATGATAAGATAAGAGGTAGATGAGTGAGGATAGGGGACTGAGTGAGATCCAGGAGCGAGGGATGGCAAGATAGATGGCTGAGGGGAAGACTTGTGGGTCCATAGCCACAACAACAATGACAAAGCCTTTTACATAATGGGAGATGTAGTTGATGCGTCCATAAAGGGGCCGTTCTTGAAATGATGGACCAAAGATACGATCAAACGCGAGCCGATGACCGACGCGAATAGTAGATTGATCGCTTTGCTGGATCACTAGCCAAGGAACGAACGGATGGTATATGCTTAGGAGCATGTCGATAGTGAAAACAATGGAGAGCATAGTGTGAGACATTGAGAGTATGATGAGCGATGGGGATGTTATCGTTGAACGAATGGTTTTGTTGACCAGGAACGCGATTCAGGGCCGCTTCCAAAATAGGTAATCAAATTCAAAGTCCGCTTATTTTCATGATGGCGACTTTTAAGCTTTCTTCTCACGCTACCAATCAGTATTGGTGCGCGACACCGGTCTTTTTGCAGTCTTTTTGCAGTCCTGCAACTGGTCTTCCAAACACTAGTAACAAGCATACTCCTTCAGCTCAAGCGACATGTGCAGTAGTCAGTATTGTGTCCAGTGATTGACTTTTCTTGGATGCCCATGGCAACTTTAATTGCCACAGGACAGCCTAAGACTTTTCATACATAGGTAACTTGCACCCCAGGGCGACCTCTTGACCTGAGCACCCTGAGCTGCCTGGGGCACCCCAGGACATTTCAGGACAGCCTAGGGCAGAAGTCATTTTTCCTGATGTACCCAGAACTTGTATGTTTTCCCCAGTTTCAAATATCAACTTAGTTCTCCTCTCTTAATCATCCTTTAAGTCCTTTGAGGCTTTTGTCTTATTCCTCTTTCTTCCAGTTCTGAAATCAGGACATTGTAGGAGTTGGGCAGCACAGCACATATGCTGAGGCCATAGTTGTCTATGTTATTGTGTAGTGCTCTGTAGTTCCATTCCCTTTTATTTTATTTTTTTAATACCCTTTTATTGTAATTTTTCTCTAAGTTCAAAAGACCAACCCTAAACATGGTCTGTGCACTACATCAAATTACCATCTATGTAAGTTCAACCAACACTTCTCACACCACTGTCATTGTCATCATCAACACTGTTATTGTTGTTGTCACCACAACCACCACCTACACCACCACCACCACCACCACACCACACCACCATACCACTCAATGACCACAACTACCATGTCCACAACAACAACAACAATCACAATTGCCACATCAGACCACCACCACCACCTACATCAAATTTATTTCATTTTTATTGTCTTAGCCTACTAACTAAGAATAACTAGGGTTATTTTTCTGGATAACAATGACCTACAATGACCAGCAATGACCAGCGAAGGCCAATGATAACCAGTGACAACCAATGAGGGATGATAACCAGTGACAACCAATGAGGGCCAGCAACAACCAGCAAAGGCTAATGATGGCCTATGAAGGCATTATGACTTTGAACGATTCAAGTATACTGATCATTAACAGTTGTTACTATGTCAGAGTTTGTCACACTGCTGGCACTGAGGGGTGTTTCCCTTAGAAAAACTTATTTTTAGACATGTTTTGTCATTTCCAAATAATTTTTCTCATGAAAATACAACAAGTATTTTGGAAGGAAAATTTCTAAAAATACATCAGGTGTTTCTCATGTGTTTCCCAAAGATAAATCTTATTTTTTTTAAAGGTTTTCCTTTTAGAAACAGCAGGGAAACACCTATTTCACCAATCACTGAGTGGAACAGGTGTTTCCCTGCTGTTTCTGAAGGAAAACCTTTAAAAAAACACAATATTTATCTTTGGGAAACACATGAGAAACACCTGATGTATTTTTAGAATTTTTCCTTCAGAAATACTTTTTGTGTTTTCATGAGAAAAATCATTTGGAAATGACAAAACATGTCTAAAAATAAGTTTTTCTAAGGGAAACACCACCCAGTGCCAGCAGTGTTATCTAATCTGAGCTCTAGAGCTATGCAGACTGTTTAAGGTCTGAAGAAGCTTTTGAATTTGAGAGAGATTGAGATGGTAAGAGAGGTCTATTAAAGACTAGGTAAAGATTATATTACAAGAAGTAGCAGTTTATATACAAAAATAGTAAATGAAAGGCATGAGATAGAACACCTGTGGAATGCATGTATGAAAAGTGAACAGTAAACATGTGTTAGTGAAACAATGAATGACATATGTAGAATGCATGTGTGATAATAGAAAAGAAATGAAAAAGGTGCATACACTGCATGTATGAAATTGTAACAGAAGGCTAACAATGGCCTACAATGGCCTACAATGACCTACAACAGTCTACAAAGGTCAACAACAGCCTACAAAGGCCAACAACAGCCAACAATGGTCAATGAAGGTCAACAACAGCCAATGATGGCCAACAATAGCCATCCACCACTACCACTACCATTATTCCCTGGTGAGTCAGCATCTTTCATTTGTTCTTTTTCTTCATGGATAATAATACTTCTCTTTTCTTAGGCTATGATAATGGTACTGCCCCATCAGTTTAGAGTATGCATGTGTAGTCTACATAGACAGTATAGTTTTCTGTACTTAGTACTCTTTCAATAAACTTTTATTGTTCCATGTACTTGGTGTTGAAAATGAATTGAAAACTGAAAAAATCAACTGGTAGCATTTGAAAACTGAGCTAACTATGAAGTGCTACAGATGCTACATAGTGCTATGTAGTGTCTGCAGGACACTACAGAGATAGGGACCCATGCTACAGCACTATGGTGCTTAGTGTTGCTGATGGCTCGAGCTGCTTTTTTTCTATCTTGCTAAATAAAATTTGTAAAATCACCAAAATATTTGAGTAGCTAGATCACCTCAGGAGCCGGGGGCCTTCTGCCAACATTAAGCGATAGGAGCTGAATTTCCCACGCTATTTGATCAGCTCTGAAGTGGCTTGAATTGAGCCACTTCAGAGCCGATCAAATAGCATGGGAAATTCAGCTCCTATTGCTTAATGTTGGCAGAAGGCCCCTGGCTCCTGAGGTGATCTAGCTACTCAAATATTTTGGTGATTTTACAAATTTTATTTAGCAAGATAGAAAAAAAGCAGCTCGAGCCATCAGCAACACTAATGGTGCTATAGAGCATTACATAATGGTCTGTAGCCAAGCCACAGTTTGCTGATGCAGGTGCTTGTTCTAGATGTGGGGGCAGGACCTTAGTGATGGAAAAGTTCAGTTCAGTTCAGTTCAGGCAAGGGAACCTAGAACTGAACCTATGGTTTGGTTCGGGGTATATTTCTGAACCATGAACTGAACCTTAGGTTCAGGTTCGGTTCTGGTTCAAACCGGTTTGAACCTCTATAGCCTGGGAAATTTTTTTGAAAGCCTTATTTTGACCTTAAAATTTTTGAAAACAGTAAAGTCTATCTCATATATTTAATAAACATATAAGGAGTTCTTATTCAAGGTAGTATCTGTGCCACAAAGTCTCTTCTCCAGTGTAAGATGTTGTGTGAACTTTGGATTGATGCTATTTGGCACATCAAAATTACTGTTTTTGGTCAAATCAAAGCCAGGCATGGCTGTACAGTGTAGATAGGGTTATACCAAAATTAGCATAACATTTTTGATTTTTTTTATGTCAGTAGCTCAATTTTATTCATTTTTCTCTGGGATTTGGTGTTCTGAAATATTGTGGTTCAAACCAGTTCAAACCAGCATCTCAACAGCCAAACCCTGAACTGAACCTGTAGTTTGGTTCAGCTATTTTACAGAACCATGAACTGAACTCTAGGTTCAGTTCAGGATGGTTCAGGTTTGAACCAAAGTTCAGAACCAATTTTTTCCATCACTAGGGCAGGTGTAGGTGGCAAGGTACATGCAGTTGGCTATTTTCCTGAAGAGGCAGCAGCTTTGCCCTTTTCAATTGTCCCTCCTTGGCCGCTTGGTGACACATTCTTCTTTGGCTTTATACACAAAGGGCTCCGATTTTGGGATAATTGGAGTTAGGAAACTTAGGATAGGTTTCGTGGAGAAGTGGGGTTCACTTGTATTGCAGCGGGAGGGCCATCAGACCAGCCTAAAAGAAGAGAAAAAGATAAATGGAGAGGGAAAATACATGTTTACACCTTCAGCCTGCAATACAGTAAAAGCATCCAGCGACAGTCCCAGATTCTGAGCCAAAATCTTCCTAATTGGTGAAGGTGTTGTCTTCGGTAATGTCTAAAAGTCAGAGAATGATCAAGCGTCACAAGTTTAGCTGTAGAAGTCGTAGAATCCAAAGCCGTTGGCGATGAAGCATTTCCAGGATCAATCGTAACATGAAAATTAGAAAAGTTGCTGGTCTGGAGGTATCGAAGGAGGCGGGCAGGTTGCTGGCCTTCAGCTCATCATATCGATATCTCTTTCAGCATCAGGGTCAGCAGCACCTAAGCCTTTCCATTGTCTTCTGAGGGCCAGCGCTCATCTTCTTGCTCCAATAGTATTTTCTGTTGAGGGTTTGAACCTGATGTGATTTTTGCGTTGACAGTCTATGGATATGAAGTGTTGCCGATTGCAGAAAGTCGTCGGTGGCAGCAACATCTCTAGTGTAGGGCCAGATATCGTTCTGGTTAATCTCTCCCAATCTCTCCCAATGCATCATGGGTATTGTCGTCAATGTCGTCGATGTTTATGTACATACATAGTTTTGATTGTGTGGGAAATTGGTACAAGGTCCTCTAGTTTGTTGCCATCATCGTCCATACTTGAGCCCATGGACGCTGACAGAAAATCCACAGTTTCGTCTTTCTATGGCGGCCGAAAATCGTCTATCGATGCCCTCAATACCGAATATCCGCCACAACCTGTTGTAAAGGGACGTGATGATGCCTCGTCATTTTTCTCACCAGACAGAAGTTCCATGGATCATCTCAACGGTGCTACTCGCTCATCTGCTGGCTACAATAGAGGATCATTTTTTCATGTTGGAAGGGAAGAACCTCTCAAAGGCGGTAGAGACGAGGACAAGCCCCAAGACGACGCATGGGATGTCTATGCAGACTTTAACAATGCTGGTCCTCGGTACAGCTCTGCATTTGGGATGGGTCAAGCCCCTGTGGGGTACGTTTTTTTCAAAGTTCCCATGTCTCTCCTAATTGATACGTGGATAGTTACAGTCAAATACGACCCTCGGGTTCCTTGCTCAAGGAAGAAGCCGTGGATCCACAAGGAAAGGTAGAGATGGTCACTGTTCCCGCCTTGGGCCCTGAATGGGGCAAAGACGAAATGTACCAAATGACGAAGGCGGCCAAGAGCGAAAGGAAGAATGAATCAAGGGCTCAGTTTTGGAAGTCCTGGAATCGAGGGCAGAGGGGGCTTTGTGGACCATACTTTACCCGCAAGGTTTTGGTCTTCTTTCTCTTTGGCTTGTGTTGCGTGTATGTCTATCATCTTTCTTATCATTCCGTTGCTGACCTTGTTATACTTTTGGCGATTTATTCAGAATTGCAATAGTTCTAGCATTCACAATCCCAAGAGTTCCTTCTTTTTCGTTCAACCAAACAACGCCTCTCGTTAATGCCACGGGACCGTCCGCAGTCCACACTATATTTTCTCGTTCCCCCACCAATTTCTCTTTTCCTGCCTTGGCCTCTTTGCAGATTGACACATCCAGCAATTTCTTACCTGTCCAATTCACCCATCTTCGCGCTACCGTTTTTGATCTGGACTCGAATCTACAGGTTGGATCAGGTAATTATGCGCACCGCTCACTTCCAGCCCAGTCTTTCCCTGCAGTTTTGTTACCGCTGAATTTCACCTATGTCACGTCCAACACAAGTGACCAAACTTGTCAGTCTTCACACTTTATCATGATTTTGCCCAACTTACTATCGGGTTTGATCCAGGGATGAATTGGTACAACGCTTGCAGAAATAAGCAGTTCTCTTCCGGTGGTATACGCCCATGTGAGTATCCCGACGTCTTGAGTTATCTTGCCTCAACTCAGAGGTATTACCTTAGCACTCAGGTTTCGTCTCGTTTTGGACATGGATATTCAGGGACTCCCTGGGCATCATGCTGCTTCCTCTCAGGTTACTGACGCTGGTTGCCCCATCGAGCTTTCTGCAAATGCAGCATAAGCTTCTACCTTCTATTACTCGGACTTTTTCGTTCTGGCTACATATTTATCGTGGATTCTTGTCTTACATCACCCTACACACGTCGCTCTTTCTCTCAAAATTGACATTTAATATTTCAATTAATCTTGTCGAAGAACATGCCACTCATGCTACTCATAAAAATCTGACTACCAATGTATCTGCCCTGCCATTCACTATTTATTTTATCTACTCAAGCGTGGCTCATGTATGGACGAAGGTCACCTAAATCGCCTGTTAATAAGCTTCAGCCTCGATAACAATTTTTTATGGTAATAATAACTGTCGTGGTGGCTGCCCATATATTGAGAAGATGTTATCCGCCGCTCAGCCTCATATCTAGTTGCTCGCCTTTATCATTTTTGCTCTGTAACAATGGACTACGATAACGATAAAGAGATACAGCCTAATATTACTTCAGTGGTCCGTCGACGTTCTCGTGACGCCTCTACACGTCACCACACTAGCCCAGCTCGCTACATCCATCATGAAGATCGCTCTGGGGATGACTTACCAGTACTTTCGCCTCATCGACAAGAAAAGGTTGACCAAGATATTGCTGGGCTTGGATCTTTTCAGGGATTTACTGCTGCGCCCGATGTGATTTTTGACGAACCTTTCGTTGTGCCTTCTAAGCCACTTTTCAGAGAAGTACACGACCCAATTCCTCCACCTGTGATCACAGCTGGCCATAAAGGACCACCGTCCGCGCTTGTTGCTTCGGAACGCCTTGGTCTTTTACTCTGTCAACCACCCAATGTTATGCGCTCTATTTCAGATGAGTCAACTAGCAGCTCCCAATCCGCTGGAAGTGCCACCATTTCCATCGATGCTGGCCACAATGGTCTCATCCCAGCTATTGGAACGACGAATAAGTTCACTCACAAATGGCCAACACCCAAATCTCTGAGCCATGACTCACAGTTAAAACAACTCAAGGATGCTCGTTCCATTGGCCTCCGCCCAAATCAGTCACCGGCGTCTGCACTTGAAGATGGTCAGGGACTCGGATCGCGCCATGTCGCTCGTTGGACGACCTTCAAGTGGTGTCTTCTTCTTTCGGCGATGACTGTTTTCGCGTATGGAGCTACCGGTCTCATCTGCGCACTTATGACATGGTTCAAAAGTCAGCTAATATTTGGGTCCTAGTCACCGTGTTAAATTTATCTAACGACATTTTCATCAGCCTGGGACACAGCGGATGTTATGACCGTCGCGGATGGAGACCTCCTTATCCTGATCACTTGGGCAGCCTCCATGCTACTTTTCACGGCGCTTTTAGGCATGACTGGCACACTCTTGAATTCTCGTCCCATCTTGGCTGTCTATACTCTCCTCCTTTGGCCGGCATTTATATCCCTGCTTTCCGTGGGCTATGTGGCGTATAAGCGTGATGCATTCTCTCTGGATCACAAGCTTAACCTTTCCTGGAGTCGGCATTATAACCCTCTCGGTCGCCTCACGATCCAGGATTCTCTCCAATGCTGTGGTTTCTATAGTCCGTTGCACGCCGCCTCCCCAAGCAAACAATGCTATTTGCGTACACCCCTACCTGGGTGCAAAGGAAAACTGTATAACTCTGAGCATCAAAATCTTTCGAGGATTTGGAGATCTGCCTTTGCCTTGGTGCCTCTCCATATGGTTAATTTGGTCGTGGCGCTGTTATGTGCCAACCACACAACGAATACGTTTGGCAAGGGCATAACCCCGAAACAATATCGTTTGAGTGGGACCGACGTGAAAGCCGATGCGGATAAAATTCTGGACGGCGTTCCACCGTTTTTTCGTCTTCATGCTTCTAAAGCCTTGCCCGTTAGTTTCTTTAAGGGTGGAAAGGAAGGTCTAGTTCGTGCCATATAGCGGTACAGAATTTTTACGTGTCTCTGGTTTGGGTCAATTCTTCAAAAGTGGAGCGCGAAAATCTAGGGACTCCGAGTCACGGTGGGGAATTTCAACTTCGTCGGAGTAGCAGAAACTGAACCTCACATTATTATTAGTAAAATAGGATAAGAATCACTGCACTTCGGACAGTAACATGGCTCTAGTATAGTAATTCATTAGTTTTGATTGTGAAACTTGCCTTGGATGTTCGAACAGTAATAAATAGAAATTCGAGGATTAGTATTTACAATATCGTAAAAATGGTGGGGGCATAAGGAACTTTCGCACTTCCATGACTCCGAACTGCGATCGAACCAGCAACTTGTCCAAGGCCATCATAAGATGACTGAATATGGATATAAACCGTTCATTGACTCGAAATTCTCCTAGATTGAGCTAAACGCCAAAAAAAGGTATCTTATTGGCGTTTACCAGCTATCAATTAACCCTTACGCTACTCGATAAACATGAATGGGTTGCCAGTGTTGCTGTGGCGGAAGGTGGAGTGCGATTGGAAAACTGATAGTGCCCGACCCTACATTCAAATTTCAGGGAAATGAGACTTCAGATAGACAGGGTACCATACTGTTCAAGGAAATATCATTTTCTGAGGCTTTCTCGATGCCTGAATCAGAGAAGTTGGGATACCCGGACTCTGGCGCAAAAGATGTGTACTTCGACGTCGGTGCAACAACATCATTATCTTTCTTATGGCTGTATGATTCCGAGCCTGAGATGATATGAAGTGTGATGACACGTGGGGTACTTTCAGCATCTCGGCGCTGTCGACGGCGCAGTATACAGTGTAAGATACCGACGGTACAGAGCAGAGTGACAAGCACCGCAACAGCAACTAGGTGAGCAAGGAAAAAATCTAGCCATGTTTTCCAACTCAATTTTAGAAGCACATACCAATAAAAACGATGTCGAGCGTCGTATGGTTACTCAGTGGGTCCCTTCGATTTAGAAACATGCTAGAGAACTGTGCGAAAATGGGCCACTTGAGCCTCTGGATGTATCTGGGTCCGGACAACTTGAACATGCCCGCACCTTTATATCAGTCGGATTTCAATGAATCTAGTCATGTTCTGCAAGTACCTCCTGTCGTCTAAATATCGATTATAACAGCATCTAACCGACGTAGCGGCTCAAAATTTCCCAAATTATAAATAATATGAAAGCACACCGCTCTAAGTATAAACGAATGTTTGTGTGATAAAAGTGGGACCCTTTGCCAATATACCAATTGGGCGCCCATAATCAGTAAACTTAAAAATTTCAAGATTCCACTTGATGCGGGCGAACACTGTGCCATCAGAAAACACATAAAAAAGATGGTGCATGTCCACTGTCATTCATTCAATCGATAAGAGGAATTCCATATCTACCACATATTAGTAGATGGACAGCCTCGCGAATCAGATATGTTCAGTGATCATCGGACAATGTCAGGAGCCACGAATTCTCTTTAGAACAAAAGGAAGATCTGTACGTACCTAGTAGCCCTGTACTTGGTTAATACACAGCCGGAACGTGGGCGTTAACCTCGTTTCCGTGCGTCAAAAGCATCAATCAAACCTTCGTTGATAACTCAACTTCTCCTGTTGAACTTCTAAGCCTCGTGCGGAACTCGATGTCGAAGTAAAGTAACGTCAGAAATTCAGTTAAAGCTTGCGTTGGCCATGATGCCACTACATACAATTGAACATGACGTTGCAGGAGCTTGCCCCGTAGAACCCCTATATTGGTTACTTAGTGCCTTTGAGCTTAACAAGGCCTAAGTCGAGAGATTAGTGAGGAGCATTGGACACTCGGGAACCTACAAATGTCATTCAAGTCATAGTGGAAGCGCGGAGACATATTATATCACTCACAAATTATCATAGTGAAGTAACACGGGGGCTTCTGAATCCTAGTAGTATTCCTTGAGTAGTGGGGAACTTTATAACCAGGTAACCCCTTGAATTGAATTTCCGCTCAGTTCCGGAGCAAAGGCGCTTAAATCGAAGAGATCGTGCTTCGATAAAACACCAGCCCAATCTGATCTCCCAGGTTGGACCAGGGTTATCAACATTCACAGCCTCCTTCTAAGCTCCTTCTACCCACTGTAAATCAGAATTTTAACATCCATCCTATTCCGAAGGCTTTCCGACTCCCGTCATGGTGTATGGCTCGGAATTTCTTTCCGTACTCCTGTGTCCGATACTTGTCCGATACAGCATCACGACTTGCAGCCCTTCTGTGTAAATAATAGTTCGCGGACCGGGGTCCTATCTTCAAAACTATGAGTAGAGTACATAGAATTGGGATGTATCCGTTAAACACATATACCGACTCACTTACAGGTAACTGGCATTTGCGTATCAGTTGAGGGTTGATGGCCTGTCGATGGTGATATTGATGTTCCCTTTTCAGATAGTAACATACCGTGAAACGGCCAGAGGTCAACGTAAATTTTGATGCTAGCCGCACTGTTGCGGCACAGGCAAATCTGCTGCCAAGCGAACAAGGTTTACAAAATTACACAGGCGCCTACGTAGGAAGGACATACCTATTTGTACACCAGAACTTCCCAATGTTACGGCCACCTCTCCATTCCTGCACATTTAAGCCAATCCACCCTCTTCAGAGTAGCGTGAGTAGTGGGCGTTGCTGTCTACGTTGGAAGGCGCTAACTTCCTTCATTTATCCCGCAGGACTGTAGGATTTTCCACGATACTATAGGTTTTTAAGCGTTTGAGTCTTGCCAGACATGATGACGAACTTGAAGTGCTTACTTGCAAGATCAGCTTCAAGTTGAACTATGCGAGCGGCGGTGATGTCCATCTCGGGTACCACTTCCTTCATCCGTTAATGGGATCAACGTTCGTTTGGCAATCGAAAAACACTGGGTTTTATTTGAAGCCTTGCTATCATCATAACTTTCCGTGAGTTTTTGTGTTTTGAATTGTCGGTTGTTTTACTTATTTTGAAAAGAAACAAAAGGCTCACTGTTGTAACTACAACTGCAGTTGTCGGCCCGGGATGCCGGGCTCGTTGAGCCTCAGCAGATGATACTGGAATTTAATATTCAGTTAGATTAAGGCTAGGCTGCTTATCTCCGGAGTTAACAAACGACTTAATGAGCAGACTAAAGCGATAAAGACTGACTATCAGTCTCGAAATTGCGCCAGATTTATCTAGGAGTTCTGCGACCTGAACTGTTTTTGCTCACAACTCAGTTTTGTTTAGCATAAGGCTATGGTCGGGCGATGCCCCCAGGGTCCGCCAGTTTGATGGCCAAATTTTCGACAGCAAGGCAGCGCAATGGAAATAGGATGGGAAATCCCTATACTAGTCAAAACCGTCTTACGATAGGCGATTCTTGGAAAATCTCTACTACTGGAATGAGGTATCTATTGTGCTGGGCTGTGTGTCTTATAGGTAGTGTTATTAATGCCTGAATAAAAAAGGCCATGACTGACAAGCGGGAAACGCGATTCTCCACCATGAACATTATTTATCTATTGCATATATTGGAGGTAAGTATGATCTGAGAGACGAGATTGAAAACTGAACGATGTTTGATTACGTTGTATAACCTTCTACAGATGCAAAGACGAGGACAGGAGACTCGCGTCTCCGGTTTGCTGAACTGCTGAGTGAGGCGGAGCCGAAATGGGCACAGAAACAAAAGAAAACTTGCCATAGAGAACCCTCGCAGGTGTTGCAAGAGGTTGGATGTCATACGGTCCCAAAATAAATGACGGTTCGTGAGGGGTGGACTGTAGATAGAGATGAGTTAGGTCCCGCGACATAGAGAATGGACGTACTTCAGGGTGCGGTGCCGCTGCCGCCTGTGGTAGCAGTTCGGAAGGTTGTATGTCGATCGCACTTTCGGAGTGCATGTGGTATAAAGGTATCGCTTCTGCGTTGTCATTCTGGCCTCTTTTACTGCAACGGCCACACCACAGTCTGCCAACTTGTTTTCCAATGTAAATGATAATGAGCAAACACACTACTGTTGCGACAAATCAGCACGAAGAATGACTATCAGATATCAACTATGTGAGACGAGGGGCGATTGGCAGACTTACAGACGCAGACGGTTAAGAGAAAGATCAGGAGCGTCATGTTCAACATCGCGTATTGCAAGTCGAGGGAAAGAAGGTAATAAGTGTATGTGTAGGTGTTATATATAAAAATTACCTTCGCATTGGTCAAATGCAGTGCTAAGCTGCCTTTTCTGTACTCAATATTTTAAGCGCCGTGCACAAAGGGACCACCACTCACCGTTTGCCTAAGTAAAAGACCGAGAAATCCATGAGATTGGCTACCAAAGCCATAACAAAAAAACAAATCGTGGGCTTGTAAGAGGAGAGCTTTCGTCGATTACACGCAGAAGTCGATTAAATGCAGAAGTAGCCACAAAGAGCTATGTATCAGACAAGTCCATATAGTCTACTTTAGTACCAATTTATTTTCGTGTAAACATTACTAAATTTAATGTATTGGGCCACAAAATAGGCTGAATATACCTACGTGAGAATATTTGTGCCAAGCCATGTAGTTTGGACTTTGTCCATGTTCAGGATGTTTAATTCAAGCCCGGAATACCTTAGCAATATGAACAGGTGTTTGTGAAAAATTGCAGATTCGGAATTGTGAATCTATAACGGTGAGTGTTGGGTGAGTAGTAGTGCATTTCTGGAATTCCATCTCTGACAGGCACCGCATACAGGCCATAGTACGAGTATTACTTGTATCTCCATTACAGATACTGCACTACTGGAAATGGGCCATCAATCGCGTAGTCACTTCGCGGTACCACTCACTTTCCCGTCCGCATCCTCTCTTCGCATTGACGAGAAAGAACGATGCGAAACCACTAGGATTTTAGAAAGGAGTGTAACCAAATCATATCCTACTATTCTAAAATATTGGGGCACAACCTCCAAGGCTGTGCAAGATGTTGAGACACATTCCCTGGTCCTTGGGTGCAAGGATGGCACATTGTATGTCTTTCATCGCCTGTCGACACCTTCTCCCGATGTAATTGGTTTGGAGTCCGGACTTCTGGAAAACAGCAAGTCGTCGAGACCAAGAACCATCCCACGCATCTCTAGATCTTCCAATTCAAACTTTCTTTCTGTGTCTCCCCCAGCCCCATCGTCCGTCTTCTCTCCTACCCTCAATGTTACCGCTAAATTATGTGTCGTCTCTGGAGTTACCACGGAACAGGTTGAAGCGCCTAAGAACTATGTGGACTTTGAAGACGAACCGGATAAATTAAAGGACATTCTCAAGGGAAGGAATCCAAGAGAACGGTATGATAGTAGCCCCGATCGAACAACTAAGTCCACTGCATCGTCTATCATTGAAGCTGTACCCAAACGCAAAAATCCGGCATCGAGATCTCTTTTGTCAGTAGCGAACTCTCGCGCCTCGACGCCGCCGTTCTCTGCTCCAGCCTCTCCCAAAGCTGGTCCGTTTTCTCTTCCAGGAACCTCGTATCATTGGGAGTTGCTATACCACGTCATACCTTCTCGGACGGGCTTCCAACATTCAGTCAGATCGATCCAATTTTTGGACGACGGTCGTTTTTTTGCGGTACTCCAAGAAACTGGGTACGTGGGTTTATCTTCAAAGTCTAATTTCTTGACCCCGGTCATAGTGATCTATATGTTTTCCTGTCTCAAGATGGCACTTGTTTAGTTTCCATTCATGCTGGAGATGAATCTCTCAATTCCGCTCCTGGCACGAAAGACATGTCGAACCCGCGCGATACATGGGAATGGTGCGGCTTATTGGTATCACATGTTGAACAGGTGCATGACGACTCCAAATCCGAGATGATTTCTACTGATACTGCAGAAGTCTACCATCTTGGTGGTGACAGCGGCCACCGACGTCAGTACATCAGCATCCACTCCAGATGCGGAAGAAGGGTGTTTTGAAACCTCTCGATGTGTCATATTTGAGTTTTTTTCGTCTCTTTCGGATGTCCGACTCGTCAAGTTAGGTCAAAGACGTTTCAACGGCCCAGCCACAGGGCTTGGTATTCTTACAAAGGATAGTAGTGAGTAGACAACACTTGTTTGCAAAATCTCACTGAACGTATATAGGTACACCCGGCTTCTTCTCTATCGACCATAATGGTCATTTCCTCACTTATGAGCTTGACTTATGGCCGCCTGCCATTCCTGTTCCTACAAATCAATCAAACTTGGCCACAACTTCCGAGGGTGATCATCATCATATGACACATCTGCCTACTTTACCCATTTTAAATTCTTTCAAATCCATCATCTCGCGCTCTACGGAATATCTCCCGCTCAACGAGACCAGCGATCATGCCACTGGAAAACCATCAAAAGCCATCCTTACTGATCCATATGATGTGGGTATTCTCCTAACAGATCCGACTTTGTCTGGATTATGCCTCCAGCATCATCAAGATGGGACATTCTGTGGGCTTGCTTGGGCGCATCGGGAACTGACGGTCCGTTGCATGCCCTTTCTCTTCTCTTATCACATCGGTATTAATTTGCCTCAGGTGTTCGAGTATGGGGAGGAGTTGAAGGTTCTTTTCCATTTGCCCATCGCTGGTATCAGACACGCCGGGTGGTTGGATCATGATAGCTATGCGATTTCTTTTGAGGTATCTAATTACATCTTTGCCTGGAGTGGCTCTATTGAGTATCGACATCAGGAGCGAGTTGAAGTGTATCGAATCAAGCATATCAATGTGAATAATGAAGGTGGTCCTAGTAAACATAAGGATATAGGGTGGGATCCTCGGTATGTCCAACCTTCAAATGCATACAACTTATTATTTACTGCGTATTATCTTTCAAACAGGCCAGAGCTTGTCTGCGTGTTGGACGTCGGTCAACATGATTGCATCACGTTTTCTGGCCTGAAGGACCTCCTAATCACACGATTAACAGAAGCGGGCCATCAACTACAAATCATTGCCTTCCCAATCACCGAAGATATAGACCCAAGAGGGCCTGCCAGTAGCAAATCACCTTCACAAGTTGTTTGGCAGACGAATATTGACAACCATGAGGGCCCATCCAAAGTAGTACTCACCTCTGCTTTGCCTTTAGAGTTGGATTCAGTCATCCAGGGATACTGTGGGTTATCTGGGATTTACGTGATTCTTGAATTAACCTATCGCATCTATTTCCTGCAGCGGACGGTCGCATTCGTCAATTTTCGCTTGCTCAAATTACGAGAAAGTCTGACAGTCTAGCCTTGTTGACATCATCATCGCTAAAAACATCTGATCCACCTCTTGATGGATCTATCGGAGGTCTTCACGTCGTTCAAAATTCACGAACTCGGGAAAAGTACATAGTCGGAGGTGCTGATGACGGCTCCATAGCGTTCTGGTCTCAAAGGTAAACTTGGATTGTGTGTGATGCTGCCACTTGTCGTTCACCAATTTACTTGGTTATACAGCACCTTTGAACTAGTTGCTCGCTGGACCATTTTCACCACTCCCCTTTTCAAGGTCGTACAGTTCCCTGGAGAGGACGCTGGGCCATTGCGTGGCTGTATTTTGTGCATTTCGCGCGACGGCACTGTTGCTACTATCGTCATTGATGGTTTCCATTTGTCGGTATCTATCTCGCCTCCATGTTCCACGAGCTGAATTGAGGTGCATATATTGCAGTCTGCACATCATCCCAGGCTCTAGTGCACCCCTGAAAAGGGTTTGCTTAGGCGGGCATAATCTTTTGCTTATCTATGATGACCAACGTGCTCGACTATGGGACACACAAACAAAGGAGCTTTGGCGATCTATGGGACTAGAAAAAGCTGAAGAATTGATAACACAAGGTAGATGGTCAGATCTGTACGTTGTTCACCTTATCGACTTTGCCATTCTCAAACTTCCTTTATGTTTATAAAGAATACTCGAAAGAGATGCATGCGTTCCAGAGACCTTCTGGGCACCTGTCGCAGGTTCTTTCGAAGGATACGATGCAGGTACGATTATTTCTTCTGTTTTGGCTATCATGCCCGGGATTTTACATGAATTTTTCATCAGCTGCTTCTCTTTCACTCGACCTAGAGCGTTTCATCATCGACTCCATTGCTATCACCAAAACTATAAGCACGAGCATTGGTGAAGTTCGCAAGATCTTTTCAATACTCGACAAACTACGGCTTGTTCTTTCAACTCTTATCACCCCTGGATTAAACGCCGATGTAGATTCAATATGTTATGGAAACTTAAGCGCTTTCCCCTCGTCGGCCGTCGTAGGATTATCAAGGTGCGTATCTCCACCTTACCTGAGATTTTCTTGTGGTTTACAATTGAAATTACAGCATTGAAGCCACGACATTGTATCAGATCAGCTGTTCGCAAGACATCTGGTCTATATCACCCAATGTGTCTGCTGCTCGTGCATTGGCGATCATTGCGGTACTCAAGGCTATGAGTCTTTTTGAAGGTACTTCTGAAGGTCATGCACGCTTTCGGTATCTAACGTATATCGTTCAGAACTTTCAGAAGGAGCCAACACTGTGATCTCTTTTTATTCGAGTTCTCTTGGATCTTGTGTAGGCCCAGGGTTTAAGCCGCCAAGTTTAGAATTTTTGGCTCACCGATGGTTTGACGCGTCGAGTAGGTGTCTTGGAACTAACCTCATGGCATGTTACTAATACTATCTGTTATCTCTAGACGAGCTGCGCCAGGCTATTCGCGTCCTTTTCGACGCATGCGCTGCGAATTTGTCTGATGAAGAAGCCATTACAATCACTGAAAAATGGCAACATCATGGTGGGTAACAACACTCTCATTATAGTTCTGCCTGTTTTTATTCTGTTGTCCAATTGTGAAGTTCCTGCGCTGCAACCTGACGCCGAAAGGGAAACATTGAACGCCGCGTTGGCCCTTTTCATTTGCGGCTGTGTTGCCTCTGAAAAATACGCCCTTTTGTCAACCAAGTACGATATCTTTAACTATGTACTTCCTGATTTTCAATGTTGCTTTAGTGCTTTGACAGACATCTCCAAATCGATTGCCCTCTATCTCCATGATGAGAAATCGATTTATCGGGTTCTAGCCATCGATTTATGTTCGCGTGGATTTCACGTTTGGCAGCATTATATCGACTCTATGGAAATCCTACGGTCTCTGATCAACTTGGCGACAAGCATGCGCAAGGATTCTATATCAGTGCAGAACGTAGGGGCCCAAGCAAGGTTGGCCGTGTTAGCTATTGCTGGAAACAGCATGCCCCTTTTAATGGGTACAATGTGTCTCGACATTTCAACGCCACCTTCAGTGGAGCATCGGCGTTCTGTGTTGCAGATACTTGCGTTTTTGATCAGAAAGGTTTTTTTCTATCCCTCAATTCTAACAAAACTGGGTCCATCTGAAACTCCTTAGCGTCCTTATGTTTTACATCCAAGTCTTCCACGGTTAATGGAAGCCGTTGTAAAATCTTTGGATCCAAATTCTACTTCTAGTCGCGAATTAGTCCTAGATAGTGCCACAGAAATCATTGGATATGTTGTAAAAACGTACGTGGGTAAAGGCGTCCGTGTTCAGCTGAGACAAATCTTGTTTTTTTCTCCAGGTTTCCGACTGTTGACTTCCATATGGCGACACAAAGGCTTGCGGTTGGTACGCATGAGGGCGCTGTTGTCATGTACGATCTAAAAACTGCTACTCGACTCTACGTCCTTGAAGGCCACACAAAGCCGATAACCGCATGCAGCTTCTCTACTGATGGACGAAGATTAGTGACTATTTCTTTGGGAGAGTCCTTAGTCCTGGTGTGGAAGGTTGGATCGAGTTTTGCAAGTTTCTTCAATCCAGGTGCTCCTCCCCGTCAAGGTCATGGAGGATCGCAACCTTTCAAGACCCTCAACTTCAATGTTGGCGCTGACGGTTAGTTGGTGCCTTTTTCGAAAGCAAGCCGTAATTGTCTCTAATTCGGTATATTTCAGGAAACACGATGACTCCCGAAACATTGGACCTGGTTCGCGTCGAATGGATTGCTGATCGCAGCGTGAAAGTAAAAATACGACAGAGCATCCTAACCTTCAGCACGTGAAAGTCTCCGTCCGAGCTTCGGAACGAGAAACGATGGCGATATCTTTATAATTTTATGGACTGATTATGCAGTTTGATCATGAATGTACCTTAGAACAGTGTTTTTTTCTTTCTTAACCGTACATATGTCAGATATTACAGAAGCCATCACGCAAGGCACACCAATGGGGCTGGATGGCGATAGCCTTGACCCCTCGTTGTACCATCCTATAACGTAGATCATGCAAACGAGGCAGTGCAGGTACTATACTTCGCGGTGTACCATCGGGAAGGTTAGCTCCCGTCCAGAAGACCTAGTGACAAGATGTAAAAAATCAGAGGGATCATGATGTTCAAATGTCGACGGACCTCTGCAGAAGAAGCAGTGCGTGGCCAGACGATACTGTCGAGATTTTCTGGAGTTGATTGTTCTGTCCATAAAAGCTGTTGTCCTGTAGGAACTCCCAGGTCAGTGAGTGAATAAATTTGCTGACGATAAGGACCCTACCGCCAAGAACGAGTGGAATTTCCGATTGATTCAGACTTGCAAGTGGGTCGAATGTATATGCCTGAAAAAGCAATTCAGAACAGGCGTAGCAAGTACGTTTAGCGGGTGTCCTTTTCACCTTTTTCCATGACTTGAAAGGATCACACCAGCTATTTCTGAATTGATAGAAGATATACGGTTAGTAGTAGAGCATTCATGAAGCTGAGATAATATTATGCTGACGCTATGGACTCATTTCCAAGCCATTGACCCGCACCACAATCCTAGAAATGACCAATGTAATCAGAACAGTGGGAATCTGACTTCAAAACAGAGCTTGATAGTCACAAGGTAGAAAAAGTCTGATGGTGAGTGCACGATTCTCAGACCCTTGGCGGCTACAGCTGCTGCATTTTGCGACGAAATCCAAACCCTGTTGGATTATGTGGGATGAGGATAGAAGGTAAGAACCGTGGGAGGTCGGCATACATAACTACGGTTTGATTTGAGAGGGTTACTTGGTGGACCAACGCCATTTCTACAGAGTCATGTCTTTAGCATAAAATCTGAACATGTTGAAACAAACTGAAACCGAACTTGCCTTCCCATACGACAGGCGTCTTCCCGATGCTTCTCAAGGCATTATGTGATGTCTGTGTGAACACGTCCAAAGCTTGCTCCAAGGTTCTCCCACTTTGAGCTAAGTCCGCTTGTGTCTGTGGATCTTGTGCGTAGCAGTTGACGTTCAGTTCATCTCCGCCGGTACTGAACAGTGTTGATGGCAAGGTTCGCGCAATTGAGGAAATAAGGGAGGCAGTAAAGTTGGCAGTGGCGGCGGAGGCAAGCCGAAGTTGACCAGCTGGTGGTTCGTTGGCGAAATTTTCCCAGGGGACAGCTTGAGCACAAGCAACATGTTCAGGGTGCGACGTGGATATAACGGCAGTGTGTCCAGGGGTGTCAATTTCCTAGAATATTTTAAGAAAAGTATATTCTGCAGAATTAATCATATTCGGGAAATGAATTTACCATGAGAACGTCAATTCCTCGCTTAGAAACAAGCATTGTCAGAGACTTTCGATGCGTTTTATATAAAAAGAGTGGTCGTACAACACCTGCATATGTGACGATGTCCTGGACATCTTTAGATGAATAGACCTCTTGAGCAGAGTAGGCACCCTTTTGAGACAATTCAGGGAATCCAGGAATGGTTAAAGGAAAGCTCTGAGAGTCTACGACATGCCAATGAAACTGGCTCATCTATAGATGGTATAGCGGAGTGGTTAGGTCGTTGACAAAAGGAAAAAAAGAAAAAAAAACTCAAACAGACCTTGACCATGCTCATTGCGTCCAAGGTTCGTTTGATATCATCAACTGCAAAGCTGAGGACATAAGATTAACAGAGCGTCAGTGGTTGGGTTCATGCATAAAAGGAACTTACAAGTTCCTTGCAGTATCCAACATGAATCCTCGATACGGCTAACGAAACAACGTAACTAGATAGTCATAGAGTACAAAATATGGGAACTCTCACATAGGCAGGAGAGTCGTTAGTTATCTGGACAGGTGCTTGATACGAATATACAGTTCCGGATACTTGGTACCACAATTGCTCAAACGTGGTTAATCCACGGAGCAATCCCAGCGAAGAACTGGCAGTTAAAGTCGCTACTCCTTGGTTTGTGTTAGGGACAGTCAAAGAGTACGCTTCGTTCCTTGTTGTTATCTCCTTAGTGGCTTCTTCCATGATAGACTTTATCGCTGGGCTATTGGGAGTCAACGCTAGAGTTAGCCGAGCAAGGGTAGGCGCGTGTGCCAAGGCCGCGCTGTCGCTTGCTCCACGACCGACAACTAGTCGTTGAAGTTGATCATTGTGTAAATGAGCTTCAGTTCGCGAGATGGCGTCGAGAAGGTCCTGGGGTGGATGAGGAATGCCGCTAACTTGAATACCAAATTGGTGGGAAAGCTTTAAAATAGTGGTGCCAGTTTGGAGGGAGCGGGGTATAGGCCAGAGGGCTAACGCGAAATGGAATAAACATAAGAAGACAAGCGAAGGTGTAAACAGCATGGTGCCCGTGTCTTTGGAGGGAGAAATATAATTTGGACTCCCTTTTATACCAGCTTTAAGACTGCCGTCAGCAGACCTTGACTACAGCTTTTCTTAGGCTCGAGAAGCATGGTTTTCTGTTCTTTACGCAATGGTACGGGCCCCCGTCTATTGCCCAAACGGCAATCCCCGGACAGAAACTGGTCAAAACCCGAAACTAGCCAGATCCTGGGACCGGACAAGATCCTCCATATACCCTCAGGCTGGAGTCTGGACATCATGCATCAAGTCCCATGGTCGAGTAGTCTAATTGTGCATCAGGTTACCCTTTTTGCAGTTTTCCGGTAGGTTGAATGTTCGAATCTCCTATAGTCCATGATATATGTTTGTTTTTATTTTATTTTATTTTTTGCTATCTTGTCTGCAAAGGATGCATCCCTCGAGATACCAGAAAATTTCACTCACCAAGCCCAGCTACCCCACCCAACTTTGGCTATTGTCGACTTCCTTTCATTCAAGCTACCGCGGCTGTCATCGGAAATCATATCCAGTAAGACAAGTACCTGGTTCAGCACTGACAGCCCAACTGCCAACAACGATGCCTTGATATCACGGCCAGTTCCTTCACCAGAATTTATCAAAAACCTCACAGCAGCGCTAAAACTCTCAAAAAAACGTGGCAGCGCAAGCGAAAATATAGAGCTCGAAGACTAGAGTCACTATATTATTATAGTTATTGCAAGTTGAAACTTATTCATTATATATCTAAATGTCAATTTTCGTGTGCTCCTATCTTTTCTGTGCCCTGTAAGGCTCCCTATACAGTTTGCGCTAGCCTGGAGCCTCTGGACCGGCTAGATCCGCCTATCCGGACAGCTTTTTGCGGAAAAATACTCAAATCCAGCAGCCCGGACAAAATTCCAAATTTTTAGGTCAGGCCGGGTACAATCCGGACAAAAACCGCCAAATGGCGTCCGGACAAAACCCCCATTTTCGGGATCTAGCCGTTTGCGCTATAGACGGTCCTGGTACGGGATACAATGCTTCTCGGCCCCTTTATCGTCACAAGGTCTTTGTCTCCTGGCTAATGAACAACTTTCTTTCAATTTGCCTTACTCTGTCTCCCCTTCTTTATCACACGTTGAAATTGTTGGATTATCTAGTGAATTCTACAACCTTTAGTAACCATCCGTCTGAAGATTCTCTCGTTGGCCGCACCAAACTTTTGTCGCATTACGTTTCAAGTTGACAACTCACACACAACTCCGATAGACGCTCTAGAACCTGTCTGGTCAACGAAACACCCTGCAACTCACGCAATGGAACAAGCTGGAATTGCACACGGCACAACTGTTGGACTATCTGACCCAAACTTTACCAGCCTTGCTATTTCAACGAGCCGTTACTCGGAGTAACGGCTCGTTGAAATAGCAAGGCTGGTAATTTTTTTGGCAAAGGTGATTGGTTCATAGGAACCAGGGTTTCCAAATTTAAATTAGTCTCGTCCATCAAGGTTTCAAAACCCACCGCAAGGGTTAGTTGTATTGCAGTGGGTGCCATTAACTACAACGGGTGGGCACGAGACTAATTTAAATATGGTCGGATCTACCCCATTGTCCATTGTACACCCCGTGCACTTGGTACGGGAATCTCGGCCTCTTCACAACGTCACTTCTGGAATGAACAAGGTAATCGGAGTTTTAATATTCACAATCCGCTTGATTGATCCGTATTTCTAAATTTAAATATGGTCGGATCTTCCCATCCCCCATTGTACATCTGCTCAGAAGCTCAGAACCACGAGTTGCAATTTATTTTTAGAAGTTGTGGGGCTCATATAAGATGATTCTTCTCGCTTCCCATCGATCCTTCGTTGACCTCTTCTTTTTTCAACATGTCGGAGAACTTGAAGAAGGAATCCTCTACCTCCTCTCCCATAAATATCGAACGCATTGAGGCCCCCGTCACCTTGAAAGCATACCTCATCTGCGTCTTCGCTACCTTTGGTGGTATCTTCTTCGGCTACGACTCGGGTTACATCAATGGTGTCTCTGGTTCGAAACTCTTCATCCAGGCCGTTGAAAGCTCCACTGCAAAAGAGCTTTCCAGCCCTCACCAATCGCTCATCGTCTCCATTCTCTCATGTGGAACGTTTTTTGGTGATTTTTCCCCACTTCTCCTCCGTTTTCTCCATTTATTGAGTCGTGTGATTTCAGGCGCCTTAATAGCTGGTGACCTGGCAGATTTCGTCGGCCGTCGTACCACCATCATCGCCGGATGCTTCGTTTATATCAGTGGTGTCATTGTCCAAGTCGCTACCACTGTCAACAACCAACCCCAAGCCCTCGGTCTCATTGTTGCTGGTCGTCTCCTCGCCGGATTCGGTGTTGGCCTCGTCTCCGCCACCATCATCATGTACATGTCTGAAATCAGCCCCAGGAAGGTTCGCGGTGCGTTAGTATCCGGGTACCAGTTCTGTATCACCATTGGCATCCTTCTCGCCTCCGTTGTCGTCTTCGCCACCGAGAATCGCCAGGACACAGGCCAGTACCGCATCGCCATTGCCATCCAGTTCGCTTGGGGCGTCATCCTCGCCACCGGCTTGTTCATCCTCCCCGAATCCCCCCGTTACTTCATCAAGCGCAACAACCACGAAGCAGCACGCGCGTCCCTCTCACGGCTCCGTGGCCAGCCTGGAGACTCGGAATATATCGAGTCCGAGCTAGCTGAGATCATCGCCAACGCCGAGTACGAGAAGAGAGTCACGCCTTCCGGGAGTTACTTTGAGTCGTGGGCCAATTGCTTCAAAGGCTCCGTCTGGGAGGCCAAATCCAACCTCCGCCGCACTATTCTCGGCACCTCCCTCCAGATGATGCAGCAGTGGACTGGCGTCAACTTCATCTTCTACTACTCCACCCCCTTCCTCCAGTCCACCGGCGCGATCAAGAACACCTTTTTTATCTCACTCATCTTCACTCTCATCAATGTCTGTTCAACCCCGTTGTCCTTCTGGATGATTGAACGCTTTGGCCGGCGCCCTCTACTTATCTGGGGGGCGCTGGGAATGCTCGTGTGCCAGTTCATTGTGGCCATTGTGGGTGACACTATCGGGTTCAACCACACGCATGTCATCGACGCCGCTGGGGATCAGGTTGCAAACAACGTCGCCGCCGTCAATGCACAGATTGCCTTTATATGCTTCTTCATTTTCTTCTTCGCCACAACGTGGGGGCCTGGTGCGTGGGTTGTCATCGGCGAGATCTTCCCTATCTCTGTCCGCTCGCGTGGTGTTGCTCTATCCACAGCAAGCAATTGGTTGTGGAACACGATCATCGCTGTGATAACGCCGTACATGGTAAACCCGGACAGGGGCAACCTCCGCTCGAACGTGTTCTTCTTGTGGGGGTCCCTGTGCACATGTGCGCTCGTGTATGCCTACTTCCTCGTGCCGGAGACGAAGGGGTTGACACTTGAGCAGGTCGACCAGATGTTCGAGGAGACGACCCCACGCTTGTCGGCCAATTGGAAGCCGAGAACAACATTTGTGGCCCAGCAGGCGCATCAGCACGAGGACGAAAAGGAGGCGTAGATTTTTCGCATCTCTTGGTCCTTCCTCCCCTTCTTCCCTGATACCTCCACATGGCTCCATTTTTCTCCCTCTTTGGTGTTGGTAACGATCTAAAAGGAGCTTTGCTCTTAGTTATTAGGAATATAATGATTTCATTTCTACCAATTTGTTGATACCAGTTGACCCCCTTACATGAACAATTAAGGTGCCGCTGATTCTGATTTGGAAATTCATCAGATACAAGTTGCCTTAATTTCGAGCTATAAGCCTTCTCGTTTCTAAAACGACCATCGGTCCCAGCGAAAGTCTTGGTAAAATCATCACGCCATGGGGTCTCGTTCGAAACTTGGCCACGAACGCTCACGAACGTCGCACGAACTCTCGTCATTCAATGAAGCATTCACGCACTGGCACACAACTTCTTGGCTACCCAATGGAGTTTAACTATGCAGGATAATATTATTGAACACGTAAAATTCAGTCTCGAAATTAAGGGACTATATTTCTTGGTAATCTATACCTAATATTGAACTGTAAGCATATATAATAAAAGTCTCCTGCATTCTTGGAGAACGACGGGTGGGTAACCCGTTAGGTAGTTACGAAGCAAGAATGAAGGGAAAATTTATATGAGTAAGACATGATACGTAATATTCGGTTTGAATGCCCAAGAAATATTTCAGTTTTTTTTAGTTATATACCGTTGTCTTCGCGCGCCAAGTCATCATATGGTTCGGATGTACGTGCATCTATGTGCATGTGCATTATGATAACAATCCTCTGTGGTATAAATAGAACAAGAAGTTTCTCCGGGCCGCGGCGATCTGTTAGCACGTGCAACTTACTAACATACATGCTCATGTGGACTCATTTGTGGAGAGAGTGTGTGTACATTTTGTTTTTATCAGGGTGCCTTGGTCGGGCTAGTTGATATATATGGACCTTGTCCGGGGCAGCTGGATATTCGAGAAAAGCCTAACAGTGCCAGTCGACATTCAGTTAGCATCATAATAGCATGAATGGCAGTGGTCAGGTGAAAGGGCGGTGGTAAATGCTCGGGTCCGCCCAACACTATTACATGGGCAGAGAACCCCGAACATCAAGTTCCCTATCAGAGTCTATCAGTCAACTGATTCGATGCGGATGCTCAAGTTGGCGAAACTGATGACCACAGGGAGGCATTAATATTCAGGCCCGGGGTAGATCATCGGCTGAGAGGTTGGCACTGGCAAACATGCGGGGAAGAACTGAATGAAGCTAATTGGATAAACCGACTATGAATCTTTCAGGAACAACTAAGATTCTTAACAAACCTTTTGCAAAAATGTCTCTTAGACTCAAGCGCAGAAACCTTTGGAATCTGTTGAACAATCACGGTTCTTCCACTTTATCAGCCAAAAAAAAAAACCAGCTACTTAGAATATTACCAGTGAGTGCAAAAGTAACCGGCAAATATTTTCTGTCTCACTCCCTTCTCCACTGCTTCAATCCACCCGTCAATGACCGTCCTACTCCACTACCACATTGGAAGAGAAAATCAATGACCACGGGTTGATATATGAAGCTGATTTTCAAATATCTTACTGGCCCATATGCATTCAGAAACGTGACTACAGGTGGAAATAGATTGATACTACCTTGAATCTCACTCCCTCTGTCTAGGGCTTGTCTCTCTTAACGCTGCATCCTGGATCAACTGTTTCGTAATTATCGACCGTGGGGTAATCGAGCATTCAAAAGGAAGCGGGTAGCTGAGATAGAGGGACATGAGATCACTTTCGACAGAAAAAAAAACGAGACAACCCGCGCCTGACCTGATCATCCTATCCGAGTATTTCCCATCAAGTGGGATATCATTGCCCCTCGCGTCCTTCATTTTTCGGATATTTAACGTCGCTAGAATTGACACAATCGAAAGCCAGATCTAAAAAGAAAGGTATTGACCTTATGTTCTAATTATTTTTTTGTTTGACGAATATTGTCTTACAGTCGCAGAAGCCATATGTCTACCAGGGCAAATTCTATCGAGGTATCGGTGTGAGTATGAGACAGAAAACAAATTGGAAGAGGATTGGGAACAGACCGCCGTCCAAAGCCAAAGACAATCATCATATCATCGTCATTTAAATTGCCATGCTCGTCGATAAAACGTTCCGGCATGAAGGTATCTGGGTTGGGGTATTTGTCTTCGTTCCTTGTCATTGCCCTGATGAGGAGAAAGCAATCCCGTTTAATTTTCCAAATCTTGGTAGTGGGGTTTAGACTTTTACCAGATATTAGCGATGATTGTCGCGCCTAGAGAATGACGAGGGGCTTCAATATTTGGGCTCAGTGACTTATAATAGAAGTTTTACCTCTTGGAATGAAGTAGCCATTATAAATATCATCTTCTGTAGCGGTGTGAGCAGTGTTAAGTGGAGAGGGGGGTCCCCATCTCAAAACCTCCCTGTAAAGCGCTTCCACGTAGGGTAGAGACTTTCTATCATCGTAGGTGGGTAATCGATTTGAACCAATTACTCTGTCAATTTCATCCTGAGCTTTTCTCTGGGCATCTGGATATATAGCCATGGAGAGGAAAAATGTGGTGATCGAAGAAGCGGTCTAGAAGTTACAATAAGACGCAGCAGAAGCTTGGGAAACGATATAGCGTACAGGTTCTATTCCAGCTAGAGAGAAAGGCTACATTTGAGTGTAATTTATGGAAGGCGGAAAAGATACTTACCAGTATAACTGGTTGCAGCAACTCCTTTGATAACATCGTAGTCACGCTGCATGTAGCAGGTTTCCAAAAGATCCGAAACCACAGACGGACCAGAAGTTCCTTTCATCTATGGTTCCTCTTCAACATGTGAGCGGGCAGGCTCAATCATAAAAACCTACAATTCCCTTCTTAACGAAAGCGATAGGCGCATCCTGCAATTGCTGATTCAACTCTTTGGCCTCGAGCGCTAAGCGTTTAAAGTCGACGCCAGGTGACCAAGCGGGAAGATACCGAAGGGCTGGGATAGCATTCACAATTGCCGCTCCGGGGAGAAGGGCATCCGAAAGCATTCCCACCGACTGCTCTGCACGTTTGACGTGATCGTCCTCGGTGCTGGACGAGACATCGTGACCGTACATAGTAGACATTATAGTTGCAGCCGCAGTTCTGATTGTAGAGTTGTTAAGAGGGCGAGGCATTACTATATAGTAAGAAATTTGGCACTTACGTCCTGCAATGTGTGGCAAAGTGTTCGGGGCGGTTGAGAAGATCAGACAGCATCCTGTGAACTTTTTGTGTTTGAATCGTTCGATAGGCCAGAGAGGATTTTGGTCGAAATATTTGTTGACATAAGCGGCGGTGACGACGCCAATTATCACCATATGCCATCAGATTAACATTGAAGTCCCAACCCATTCTAGATCGACAATAAATATATATAAAATTGGGAGATATCACATATAGGGCAAGAGCTTACAAGTCGACCATGACGTTCTTCGGACGATCAGAATAAAGACCTGCACGCTGTTCAAACATCTCACGGACATCTTCCACCGAGTTCAGGATGATCGTGTGCTGACCATAGATTCGAAAATGAATGATGTCGCCTGTGAGAATAAGTCAATGGAGCAGCTGATGATAAGATTGAAGTAGTGCCAACCGTATATCTTGGCCCAATTGGCGTAAGTATGCCAATGCCGTGACAGAGGGATATCATTTGAATTGCCCGAAATTATGTTTTTCGCTGGGGGGCCTGGGGGATAGGGTAGCCCTCGAAAAGGTGATTCAAGCCACTTTGAATACGTCCAGTAGATAGAGAAAACTACACCAGCCAGTGGTATTATGGCAAGTGAAAGTGAAACAAAAAGGAGATGGGATGCTGAGTCTGAGGAAGTCATTTGAGTGTCGATAATTACAACAAAAGATATCGGGACAGACGAGATTGGCCAATTATGAAAGACTGTTCCACGAGCCTCTCATTCACCGGGAGACGTGGCAGTCGGGATAGTTTGAAAGGCCTCGGACCCGGAGTAATGCCATATCCATGTCCGGTTCCATGGGACTTCACGGCGCTAGATTGTCAACGGACAGTCAAGCTTGAGCGTTGTAAGGACGACTCATGCCTTGACGTATCAATGTAGCAATTTGGATCGGATCATCTTTAACGGCCTCATGCCGAACCTCAATATCACAGGCAAGTTTCACGGTCCCTTCCAAGCCAACGTCCAACGTTGTGTTGGACATCCGGCCACTGCTGTTGTCCGCCGTCTTACCATTATACCACCGTATACCTATTTGTGCTCAACGATATGCCTATTGTAACGCCGTTGACCAGGATGCTCGGGATTCGAATGTGTGTACTATCTTATTCTCCTTTGTTGACGCTGATACTGAATCGACTGCAGTCCCGTTGTACAAGGAGGGATGCAATGGTGCGGAACTCAATTCCAATCTTT
The DNA here is from genome assembly GCA_015039465.1 of Phlegmacium glaucopus. Lineage (NCBI taxonomy): Eukaryota > Fungi > Basidiomycota > Agaricomycetes > Agaricales > Cortinariaceae > Phlegmacium > Phlegmacium glaucopus. The sequence continues at coordinate 32,323 of MU129988.1, read as the reverse complement.
GAAGGTTATGGCGATATCATGATATCCATCATAGGGTCGGCGTCCCGCGGCTTGTAGCTGCTGTCTCTGAAGCTGGAGGACTTGGTACTTCATCTGAACGCATTAGGCTGCACTACTTGGCTTACCGATCCATTTAATTCCCGCTAGGTATTCTGACTGCCCTCACACAACCCAATCCAGCCGCACTCCGGATTGCTATCCGTGAAACTCGCAAATTAACCTCAAAGCCTTTCGGTGTCAATATCACTCTTTTGCCCAGCATCAACCCACCGGATTATGAAGGTTATGCCCGTGCGGCAGTTGAAGAAGGCGTCAAGATTTTTGAGACGGCTGGAAATAATCGTTCGTTAGCCTGTTGTACATCGTGATCGACGATTGAGATCTCTTCAATTTAGCTGGACCTTTGATTAAATATTTCAAGAGTCAAGGGTGTATTGTTCTACATAAGTGCACTACCATCCGACATGCAAAGGTTGGTCTTCATATTATAGGGAACTACACCATCCTAACTGACCCTTTAAAGAGCTCTGAGAGACTTGGTGTCGACGTGTTGAGTATTGATGGCTTCGAGTGTAAGTTAGAGTTCAGCAGTTTATCCTGACATATTATTCAATTAATATTCTAGGTGCTGGTCATCCTGGTGAGGATGATATTGGTGGTCTAGTATTGGTACGTTGTTTCCTCAGCTAGGACGGTAACTTGTATTCAATCTACTACCCTGGCAGATGGCACGAGCCATCAAAGAACTCAAGGTTCCCTTCATTGCCTCTGGAGGCATTGCGGATGGTCGAGGGTTCGCTGCTGCGCTAGCTTTAGGTGCTGTTGTGAGTCAGCTTGTATATAAATCCGACATTGGTTAAATGTCAATGATCTTTCTTCTAGGGAGTAAACATGGGTACTCGGTTTATGTGCACGGTAGAGTCGTGTGTATCAATTTATGCACGATATATTTTCTCTCTGCTGATTGTTTTCGCACAGGCCAATACATCAGAATATCAAAGACAAGATCGTCTCTTCAACCGAACGCGACACAATCCACATCTTCCGCACGCTTCATAACACTGCTCGTGTGTTTAAAAATAAGGTTGCTATGGAAGTAGTCACCATCGAGCGTCGTGGTAACGCCAAGTTTGAAGACATCAAAGACCTAGTATCAGGTGCTCGAGGGCGATTGGTATACGAGCAGGGAGATCCTGATATCGGGATTTGGTCCGCGGGTATCACGGTTGGATTAATTAATGATGTCCCGACTTGTGATGAATTGCTGAATACCCTGGAAAGGGATGTGGAAGATATTGTATCAGGGTTGAGTAAGGTTGTAGTATCTACTAGGGCCAAATTATAGACAATTCCCGGGGACCGCGGTGCGTGAATAGGTCCCGTGACCGCGTTGTGGACATGAGGCATGACCCCAGAAAGAGGTTGGGGGATGGGAAAGATTAAATTCCCTAAATAGGAGAGGTGATTGAGGTCCTGACTTGCATCGTGGTGAAGCACGAGAGAGTTGATATTTTTGTTTTTCACATTTGCTTTGCCTACACGCTGTCCTCCTTGCTTTCGTCGCTATTTCTTTCGTTTTTTAATCAACAATGTCCTCAAGTCCTTCAGTGTCGCCGCCACGTACCCCAGAAGATAATCGTATTTCTTCTACTAGTTCGTCAAAGTCAACGACGCCCAACTCAGACGACTCTTCAATAATCGATGACCTATCTTTCGACTATATCATTGACCAAGAGGGAAATTTTGTTCGCCTCTCGAAAGGCTTGTCATCAAAGTCGAACCATTCTTCACCGCCCACCCCCCAAGAAACATCCCTACAGCCAGACCCACCTCTCAAACCACCATCTCCAGATTTGCTCAATTCACCCGTGACCAGGATCTCTCTCACGCGCTCTGAAAGCGCGTTCCCAATTCTGTCTACCAGCTCTTCGACAGGTGCTCAAAATGAAAAACCAGCTAGATCTTTCCAACGGGTCGCTTCTGGCCCCGCAATCTCGATGTCGGCGTCATATCTTGCTCCTACTGCTTCTTCTCTTTCTAAACCTCGTGCTGCTCCCCGTCGTATTACTATGGAAGATAGTAGGGACCGTCATGAAGCCAACGGTCCATCCAGGACTAGACAAACCATCGATTCAAATGTACTTTCTCATACACTACAGGAAGAAAAAGAAAACATTAGTGAATCTGACGAATATCCCCACATACAAACAGCTATGGTTGCAGTTAAGCAACGAAGCTCTCCCCCACTGGCGACTCGCTCGGTGTCTTCCTCGTCTTCTCGCGTACCTGCTGCCCGGGCAGCTTATTTGGCAAATGGCAATAGTACTGCCAGTGGCAGACCACTCACAGATATGCCTCTATCTCAACGTGGTCCACACCCCCGTCAAATCATGCCGGGCCCTAATCGTGCGGGACGAATCATGAAATCGACTTCTGCATCTAAATACAGCAGTTCTGCCGCAATTGCCGCCGGTTTCGACCGTATTGCGGAGAGAGAAACCAGCGACAGCGAACAAGCTGGTGATTATTATTCGCCTGTTCGGCTTACTATGAATGGAGATGACACAGACCAGGAGGATGAGCCTTTTCCTGCAGTTGAACCAGCTGCCATCCCCTTACCGTCGTCTGTCCCGTCGGGATCGCATTTAAGCGGTGGCCGCCAGAGAGGACAAAGTGTTTTAAGCGTCAATGTGAACGTTGGTCTCTCTGCTGGATCTGCAGCACTTTCACAATCTGGAACTTCAAGACCACGGCGGTCGGCGAGCTTGAGTGATGCTTTGAGTAAGTTCCTGTGACCAGATCTCGCCGACAAAGCTTGAGTTTTTTCTTCCAGGTAACAACGATGACTATCAGCTACAACTACAACATCAGTACCAAAACCCGAGCTCGCGTCCGGGCACTAGTCTAGGTAAGAAATCCTAGTATGGTGTTGGGTTAATCATATCTTTAACATTTTTTTTTGGTCCAACAGGAGTTCATGGCAGTGCGGACAACGCAGCCAGTGTGTCCACAGCTGGAGCACGACGAGTCACTTTCCAAGAACGAGAAAGACAGGATGCCGAGAACCGCTCCGATTACAAGAGTATGTTTAATCTACATGTATGGCACATGGTACTAAATTTGTCAATTTAGAGCACCGCGTACAAGGTGACGAAGCCGATCGTGAGTTTTTAAACCAAGGATGCTTTACTCGGCTAGTGTTGACATAGCTTTTGTTAGGTCGAGAACAAGACATCCAATATCAGCAATCACGACAATCACCTTCTCCCACCCACCAAAGCTTCCAGCCTCAAAGACAAGCTCATGGACATCGACGACGTGATTCAGACACGTTGCGCGGTCTGGCTCCACCATTGAGTGCCACATCTGTAGGCTCTCCTACTGTAGTAGACTCGCATAGAGTTTCACCGCCACCTCTTTCGGCTCGACTGCAAACACGATACTCACCTCCGCCATCGAGCGTGTCGACCACAGCTGTTTCACGAGGGCGTGTATCTCCTCCTACGGCTAAAGGTCGCCTATCTCCTCCTGCAGCTACCAAAGGTCGCGTGTCTCCACCTACAGCGAAGGGCCGACTTTCTCCCGTTCCTAGCCAAGTAGGACGAGAAATGGCGAAACATCGTCGCAGCCCGACGGCACCTGAGGCACCTACCACGAGTGGGATGATTAGAGATCCAAGTGCGCCCCCTAATGCTATTGGAAAGACCTGGGCCGGCACCGCTGTGGATAAAGTTGAGAGAGAGGATGAGTATGAGTATGGTGGGGCGGCTAGTTCTGGAGAAAGAGAGCGTGACAGAGAGAGGGGGAGGGATAAGGATCGGGAAAGGGAAAGAGAGCGAGAAAGGGATAGAGAAAGAGACAGGGAACGGGAAAGAAGAGGACATCAATCACATATGTCCCTACAGCAACAGCAATATTCCCAATCGGCGCCTTCGATCTCAGCCGTTCCTGCGCCTCCTCCTGCACAGCTTAATCGACATATTGTCGTAAGTCTTTCCTTTTGTTCCGTTTGAGTAATTTTATTGAAACTCGCCTGATAGGTGAACAAGAAAGCTTATGCTCGATTAGATATGATCGGCAAAGGAGGATCATCGCGTGTGTTCCGTGTGCTTAACCACGCAAATGAGTTGTATGCCATTAAGCGTGTATCTCTGGACAAGACGGACGCAGAGACTATGAGCGGCTATATGAACGAGATTGCCTTACTTAAACGACTCGAGGGCAACAGTCGCATTATCAGACTGATCGACAGCGAGGTTAAAGCAGGTCCTGGGGGTAGTAAAGGCCATTTATTGCTCGTTATGGAGTGTGGAGAAATCGATTTGGCGAGGTTGTTGCAGGAACAAATGAAGGAACCTGTTAACATGGTTTGGGTGGCTTATTATTGGCAGCAGGTAATTTTTTAACATCATCTTTCCGCGTTTCGGCCATCAACTCAATTTCGCAAATTTTCTCAGATGCTGCAAGCTGTCCATGTCATTCACGAAGAAAAAATCGTGCACTCGGATTTGAAACCCGCCAATTTTGTATTGGTGCGCGGCCAACTCAAATTGATCGACTTTGGGATTGCAAACGCTATTGCCAATGATACGACAAACATTCAACGGGACCACCAGATTGGAACTGTCAATTATATGAGTCCGGAAGCTATCGAGCTTCCTGACGGTATGCGAAGACTCAAAGTCGGTCGACCCTCCGATGTCTGGTCACTAGGCTGCATCTTGTACCAAATGATTTACGGTCACCCACCATTCCAGCATTTGACCGTGTATCAGAAGATGAAAGCTATCCCAGACTTGGCATATGTCATCGATTTTGCAGAATATGCAACACCGATTGTTCCTTCACCTCGAAGTTCGACCTCGGGTGCGCCAGTCGAACCACCGAAAAAGCTGGAACATCTGAAACAGAAGGTCCGGAGCGATGTCATTACGAGCATGCAAAGCTGTCTGTGTCGGAATCCGAAGGAACGGGCCACGATTCCGGAATTGTTGAATCATGATTGGTTGGCTATGCAAGATCGTAAGTATATTTCTTGAGTAAGCGGGTTGGTGAATGAAATTCCTGATGGCTCTTGGTATAGCCCCTCCACCGCCTGTGAAAGACCTTCTGGAACCCGACGAGTCGGTCATAAATCCATTCTACATGCGTCAGCTCCTGGAGTATGGTATCAAGCTCGGCATAAGTCAGGGCGGAGATATGGATCCCGAATCCTTATTAAGAGAGGCTGAGGTATGTCTGTTTCTCATGTTCCTGGTAGCAATTGTGCTTACCGTCCTTATAGCGCCTTGTAGCCGAACTAAAAGGCATCAGTTAAAACACATCTGTCTCAGAAACGCTCTTTTCCCTCAATTCATAGAATTTTCCTGGCACTCTCAAATCGCTTTGTCATAGCTCTGCAGCCGCCGTAACTTTTTTGATTTTGTGAAGGACAAGCAAAATCATTGGGTTTTTTTCGACGGTTGCTGTGTTATGTGTTTTGTACACAAATCAAGTAACCTTGTACGATTTCTCTCCTCCCCATTCGTTTTTTTACCCAAGCATTGCATGTATGTAATAGACCACATTCTTCCTTTTCCATCTATTTGGTTATGCGCTTTACGTTTTCCCGACTTCCATCCATCTTTTCCTTATAAAATATTCAACCTCTCTACCTCGGCCAACTGTCCTCCCTTCGTTCCAGAGGCACCCGCTTCTCGCATCTTCTTTGTTCATCTTACATGCGTCTCTTATTGGGCACCAACGGATTCACCATTTCCACTCTCCTCTTCATTTGGTACCTTCAAGACACGTTAACGTTACGTCTTCGCATCTACTCTCTCCTCTCCAACTTTCACATCTTTCAAAAAAAAGCATGGTTCTTCAATCTTTTATTCCATTTTCTCTGTGAATATCTTGTCTGTGGCCGCTGTACTTCCCTCTCCTCTCTATCATCGAGTTCTTTTTTCACTCAGTTTCGAGGCACAATCCCGCATATTTATTTATTTTGTATTACATACCTGGACCTTGATGAATGCAGCCTATTCCTATTTATTTATTTCCCATTCAGGTCTCTAATGGTTACGGCTCTCACAGACGTCTTGGCAGCTCATTTCTCCTTATCTTCACGTTAGAAATGTACGTGTATTAGTGATGTTTTTTCGACCCTACTGTGTACGTGGTTTGATAGCAAGTAATCTTGTGCTTGCCCTCAGCCCTATTTTGTAGTTTTTCTGTAGTTTTACCAAATCATCTCCTTACTTTCGAGTCTTAGCTAATTTACGGCGCGGCAAACAAGCAACCTCCTGCCATAATCAACGAGACCTATTGGAGCCATTGAAGATTTTTATTTCTCGCCTGTTCGATTCAGACGTCCAGACTTTTACTCTGGTAGAGATTAATTTCTTATCCTGAAAGACCGTAGACACGGGTGTAAGGTGATATAGTATAAGAGAATATCATGTGTATTAGAATGGCAGTTTGGGCGGTTTTGAATATCTTGGAGGTTTGAGCGGGTTTGGTTTTCTCTTCTTGTAATACTAACGAAACGGGGGTAAGAGGAGAATACAAATTGGCTTATAAGAAAAACACGTACAGTTTTGTAATTCTTGACGCGAGCAGCCATATCGCGCATGAGGATGGACCGTCTCCTGATACGTTTTGCTCCGACACGTTCCCAGAGATGACGTTTGAACATCCGTTTCTTTCCAGCGTACAAGCGAATACCCAATTCTGCACCGGCCGTCTTCTTCTCAGGAACCTTGCCAACCCACTGCACGGGAACATCCCACACCTCAACTTTGCCAGCGGCGGGGACACTTGGAGGAGGCGGTTTCGCAGGTGCCTCCAGTCTTTGCATTCTAAATTCAAATGCGGCTTTTTTAGGACCCGGGGGTAGAAGATGCATGGACCCAGTCGCATGCGCGTTCTTCACTAATTCAGCCTGGCGTCGTAATGAATAGCTTGGTTTATGCCACTTTCCCGACTTTGGGTTAAATTTAGGCAGGAATGGGTTTGGAAGTGAGATCATAGGTTCATTGGTGGCAGATTTGGATTCGGGAAGAGGACCGAAGAGCTTTAAGTGCTTGACGAGACCTAGGGCTTCCCTTGCCCGAAATCTTTTGATAGCCTGCAAGGCAGACATACTTGTGAGAGCGGGAGCGCAAGAACTTGTATTTTCAATTCCCGATTCGCTGTCCCGCGTGATGCCATCATTCTATTCATAATCAGCTCTCTGCTCTGTTGAGCCGAACAGTCTTTTGGTCGTCGGATGCTTGTCAATTAATAACTCTGCTGCATCATTTTTCTTCTCAAGTACATAACGTGTACTAGCCCCTTACCTACCCGACTCGGAGTACCTCGAACTCGCCAACATCAAAGAAATAGCTAGTTTCTTGTCTGTTGCTTGGCTTGGCTCTGGTGACTGTCACTGTCAAACATCTCTCTGGTCTTGGCGGTTAACGATAGGTTTGAGACAATCATTCGTGGAAAAAATTTGCACATTTGATGCTGCAGCGGCTATCACTGCGGGCCTCCAAGATAAAAGTGAGGTGTCATGTTCGTGAAAAAAAAGACAGCTATCTTGGTGCTACAACAATGAAGTCCCAAAAGCTAGAAATTATCAATTGAGGACTAGTAGTGATTCAAGCCTATAAATAAACCTCGAGCCTTCTGAAGGCTCTTCATGATCAAAGTTCGTATCCACTGCCATACAAGCCTTTGCCAAGCTTCAACCGTTGAAGCAACTATGATCATAATATTGACACCGACAGGCCAGCGGTAACTGATTTCCAGGCATTCTCATCAATTATCAATGTACTACTTGGTATCGGACAGGACTCTGGTCTATTGGCGCTCTCGGGCTCTATCATGGCTTGATACTATATAAATGGCTATCCACAGGGCTACATTTTTCAACAACTTCTTTCGTTTCTTTCTTCCCCTCTTCGATTTGCCTGGTGCTTTTCACATTTTTTTCTATCAGAGCAACCTTTTTCTTTCCTTCTCTTTTAAGCAGGTCAGATATGATTCATAGAACTCATGGAATGTGCTCACCGAACCATTTCATTTAGCCTTTCCTTAATCCCTAACCTTTAAATCAATTCTTTTCCAAAAATGTTCGCCAAACTTTTCAAGACTGTGATCGTGGTTTCTACTCTGCTCGCATGTGTCGTGGCTAAGCCCCTTCCCAACGCTTTGGGTAATGTTTTCTTCAGAGCCCATTTTCTGATCGTGCTAATGTTCTACACATCATAGTCGCTCGTAACAGTGGTGTCTCTTTCGACAACTGGGGTGGATATCCCTCCCTTTCCGGTTTCGATAACTTCTACGGCTCGCATAACTTCGATGGCGCCATTGAGAGTCAAACCATTGTCACCGAACAGAGTTCGGTACTCGTCTGCCATTCCCAGACCGTTGAGATCATTCAACAGCGTCTCCTTGTCTTGCAAGAGATGGCCAAGAGGTAAGGAAGAAACTACACTTACAATGAGGACCAAGACTAAAAACACCCCCCGTCCTCGCCAGGATTATCACCGAGCAGATATGTGAAGTCGAGACTCAAACAATCGTGTTTGAGCAATTCCACTCGAGTCTCAGCCTTTTCAGCCACGACTTGCGTCGCACTTCTGGTCACCACGTTGGATATGACTCCAATATCGCAAGCCACTTTAGCGATATTTGCTCTTCAGACAACTCCCTTACAAACCATGACCTTGGCTTCACCGGCCATGATCTCGGCAGCAGTACCGTCGTGGTTGGTGGATCGAACTGGAACGATGCTACTTCCCCTTCCTCTGTAGGATCTGCCTACGGTGCCGCTCGCAAGGCTTTCTACAGCTCTTTCTAAAGGGTATATACTAGATCTGGCAGTGAATTTGGAGACTGTCCGACAATCTTAATCCCTGTCGGACTGATAGATGTGATACCTTGTACCTCACACATGTTCTCTCCTTGGCAAGCTTTTGTTGTATTTCAAGTCATTCTTTTTCGGCGTTGGCATTTTCATTTTTGATACTTTGGTTTTTTTCGGTTTCGTTTATACTCTTTCAAGTACTTCACATACACACATATAGGTTTCAGGTCATGGTTTCTCTGGTCAAAAATAAAAATCTCGTGCTCTCATTCGATATTCTTCAATCGCATTTGCAAGCGGTAGTAAACTTGAAGTATGACAATGACTTAATACTAGTGACTTGTAATTATTTTTTTGGGCCCATTTGTCAATTGATGTTAATTGAAAGTTGGAGCTTATTTAGGAACCAATTTATGCATTATTTTCTGGGTACTTAGGAGTAATTGGCCGCTGGGGCAGCGGGAGATAGGATGTTCTCTCTTGGAATTACCATTCTAGGCCTGACACAGCTGTTTTAAAGACCCCTGTGTACCTTGGTGCCCCTTCAAAATACACTGTATTGCATTGCATGCCTGTTTCTGAACTAAAAGAACAAAATATTTATCTATGGGAAACACATAAGAAACATCTCATGTGTTTCTCAGATGTTTTTCTTTCTGCTCATTTGAAATCACAAAACATATCTAAAAATAAGTTTTTCCAAATTTGTTTAATCAGAGTGTAGGAATCGGACTCACTGGGCTGCCCAGACACACTTGCAAGAAGAGAATGGTCTGTTTCCAATGAGTCAAGGAACTCAAGTTCACTGTGGCCAATCCAGTAACCGTCATGGCGCTGACAGAATTGTAGAGCGAGTCGATGTAGGATATCTTGACTTTGCCATTACAAAGTACTGTCATTATTTATCGTTAGGCGTTTGATGAGAATGAACGGTTATGAAGCTAAAACTTATAAGAATAGAATATGGATTCTGTAAAAAGTTGAGGTGCTTCCGCAAGTCCAAAATATGTTTGATGCGGAATGTAGGCATGCCGAAGCACACTCAGCGATGTCGATGAGGAGGCGTTGCCCAATATCCGACCTAGAGATGGGTGCTCCGTTGGAACAAAATGAAACTTGTGGAGTAAACAATATATGGTAAGTATTGGACCAAAGTTCGCATCTATTACCAAACTGATCTCACGCATAGCGTGAGGGGAAAAAGAACAAATCTTATAAACAAAGAGAGTATGCAGACAATACAGACTAGAAGGAAGTAGTAGTAGTGAGTGAAAAAAAAAGACATGTGTGAGCGACCAGAGATAAGATTTGAGACACGAATTTACGTAAGTTACTACTATAGGAGAGCAAGAAATTTATCACTGTCCATTGACTTCGAAGCTAAATTCGAAACTCGCTCCTGATCCAAATCAGCACCTTTGACCATTATTGCCAAGAACTGGAGTGCTTTCGGTGCGTCGATAGCAATGTCATCGATGATTTCAGCGACAGGGGATAGACCTTGCTCAAACGAGGCAGCGGAGCAGAGTTCCTTCGAGACGGCAATGGCAAATAATTGCGACACAAGTTTCGCGTCATCTTCCTTGGATTCAACGGCACTCGACACAAACTTGTCAACCAGAAGGTGATGATGTCGAGAAGGTAGGCTGCTGAAGTAGACCTCAGCCTCCTCCAGATTGCGAACAGAGAAGAACTCTTTCAAGTCCTCATTGACCTTCTTCAGGGCCATCTCCTCGGTCATCTCGATGCTTGCTTCTTGAAGTTCTTCCTCTGAGTGGCTGCTCTCCGATTCGGCGGCAGGTGATGTCGTTTCCACAGGTACGGAATGGGGTTGGAGAACAAGACGTTTCGTTTGTGGAGGGGGTTCGGTAACAGTTTTGTCTGACAACAGTGTCAAAAAAAAGGTAGATGACCAATCTTATTATGTGGACTTACCCTTATCACTTGCCTCAGCTCCCTGACTGCTAAGCATTGAGAACGTGTTCGAGCTCGAATTTGTTCGCGAGATTGCCTCTCGCTTGTTCTCGGCGCCCTTCTTTCCAGCGAAGGCACTGCTTGGCCCAAACGTCAAAGGCTGGGCCTTGCTGATACCACCTCGAGACATGCTGATCTGTCGTTGATAGGACTCCTTCTCTTGAGCAGCTTTCTCTTTCGTGGAAACAACACTGCAATGTATGGTAATGACATACGAAACCCCTGATTTCACAACATTGCTTCTGAATTCAAATCTAAATAAAATCGAAACAAGTATTACCAAACGACAACTAGGTTAGACAAGCCGCCATCTCCGGGACACGAGACCATCTATGTATCTTGTCTTTACCACCCAAATGCCAGTTGTATGGCTGTGTATGGAGTAATTGTACCCAGGTGACTCAACCTCGCAGCGATCTGCCAGATAGAAATTGATATGCATGACATGTATCACATATCAATCATGGATATCGAATATTATTGGACTTGATTCAAATCGGATGGTCCCAAGTAAGTACTCCAATGAACTTAGCAACCGTGTATTACCTCATGTTGAGCTAAAAACCAGTTGAATCCAAATTTGAACGCCGCCAGCTTATTGGATTGATATTGCGTGTGTAATCCGAAACTAGCGTGGTCAAATATGTACAGATGTAACTTGAATACAATTGTTCGATCAGCATTCATGTCAATACAAACGTCAAAGTTGCGGATAGGGCAGACGAGGATAAGAGCTGTTATATAATTTGCATTTATTCACTCTCCAAGAGGTTGTGCCTGCTGCGACCGCCCTGGATGTATTCATTTCCTCGACTAACAGTCAGCTCGACATCCTCGCCACGCGAGAGAAATACAACAATAAATGAGAGAGAGAAAAAGCAAAGATCGACGATAGATAATCCAAACTTATATTTACAACTGGTCCTTGATCACTATTACTTCCCATATCCATCGACATTCCTGTCAATCGTAATCTTCACACCCATACTGTGGTCACTCGGCTCCCTGGAATGCTCAGACACCAGGTTATTCTTGCGGTCAGTATTATTAACGCCAAACTTGTTATCTGGGTCAACCGGGCCCCACTCGCCTTCTGGTTTAGTTCGTAACTCATCGAGAGTGTATGTATGGGGTTGAGTGGAGATATTGGTTGGGTTGCCAGAACGACCGGAGATGATATGAGTGGTACGGGAGGAGTTATTCACAGAAGTGGACAGAGCGAATGAACCTCCGTGTTCGAGGGTTCCGCGCACGGAGAGGATGATGCGGAGAGTCATGGAGGTTGTGAGAACCGCAGCCATGCTGAAAAGTAGATGATTTAGAAAAAATATCCTTTGTAAAGACTACTGACTGACCTAGTTACGATAGTCCTGACTGGATCCCTTTCATCAGTGGGTTTTATGATGAACCAGAAAAGCATATTGATCATGTTGATTACCCAAATGGCCTATGAAAAAGTTAAGTTTTATTTACAGAGTAATTCCGATCAAGGTGTCAGCTGGTGTCAGAGGACGACTTACCCCATAGAGGTTCAGTCCATCACGGAGCATCAATTTCCAAGCGCTGAGCGGACGTGACTGAAGGGACTCTACGGAACGCATGACCGCGAGACCGAACTGCATGATGGATGAACATTCAGAATAAAAGATAAGAATGCCATGGAGACTAGAGTATACTGACCGAAACGGAGTAAAGGAGGGTGGGAGCTACCCAGTAGATACCGACCCAGGATTGTCGAGGACCTGCGATACATCCCTGGCCATCAAGGAGGGGGACAGCTGAAGAAAGTGGAATAAGCAATACAATAAACGAGTGATAGAATGGGACATACATCGGTAGAAAGCACAGCAGATGGCGGTTACGACGACTTGAACAGCAAAGAGGATAGACATGACGGAGAGAATAGAGCGGTTCCTATCGTAGATAGCATGAATTCTAATGACGTGGACCGCTATACATGATAGCAACCTTCAGAGGACAGTCGGTCGAGATTAGGCAAAAAAGCTGACCTGAAGTTGCCGCCAGCAGGATAGCAGTGCAAATAGGTTCGAAAAGATAGAATTTTTGGCAAGCCTAGAAGAAGACGTAAGGAAAGAACAAGAAAGCAAATACGCTACTGACGGATTGGGTCCATTTAGTGTCGAAAAAGGCGATAGCTGCAATGAGCAAAGTTACGACTGCAGGTGATCAATGAACAGAAGACATTCTCACCAACAACCACGAACTCGACTGGCATGAATAATCGTAAAAAGTGGAAGAGGACTTTGAGCGCCGGCCATTCTGGTGTTTTCAATAATCTCCAAGTTCTTGGAGACAGAACGAGGGTATCCCAGGCCGCGACTGTGAGAGTACATACGAAAAAATATTTCTGGGCACTCAAATGCGGGGGGAGATTGAGAGAGTTGGGTAAATCCAAAGGTAGAGACATGGTGGGGGGAAGGAAGAGGAAAGATTATAATATTAATTAAATAATATTCGCCATCAATCACTCTATCTAAATTCCTTTCCTTCCCCCCTCATGTCCTCAACCTCTCCTCCAGATGGACCAGGCCCATTCCCCACTGGCTCTTTCCCCACTGGCTCTTTCCCCACTGACCCAAGTCGTTCTCCCGGTCAAGAAGCATCCAGCAATCTCTATCTGTAACTTATTACTTTTCTGTTAACAACCACCCATTCATTTTCTCACCACAATCTCTTTTTTTTTTAGAGTTACTTTTCTCGCCACCCTCTTTCTCCTCCTTTTCGTTTCATGCGGCATCGTTCTAAGGTCGTACATTCTCCGGAGACGCTACCAGCGACGCCTTGAGGAGGCATTAGGGTCGGGCTTGCTACTAGCACCACGTGCGCAGGGGTCCAAGAAAAAACGTTTGGGCACAAAACCAAAGATAATCAATACGTGGCTAACAGAAGGCGGTGAAAAGTGGAATCAGATGATGGTCAGTCCTTCTTCAACATATCTGTCAAAAATTTCCGTGCACTCCGAGCTCATCAAATCCCTCTTGATGCCATCGAAACTCCTTAGCCTCTCTCCGCCCAACCTGTCTTCGTTAAACGCAAGATCAGAGAAAACCCAGCGGTCCAACAAACTACAACGAATGATACCACAACCATACAACCCTCCACAGTCCTCACCACCGCAGGCGACCCATCAAACCTCTCCTGCCCTCAAACAGGGCCTACATCTTCTGGCCACAACAGAATGACGAACCTCTTTACCCGGTTCCGCCGACAATCGTTGCATGATGTCGAAGAGCTGGTACACACTAACGCAAATGGGGAAAAACAAGCCCCAGGACCGAATTATAAAATCCGTGTTGAGATGCTGCAGCTCTCAGTATTCATTTCCATGCCTTCGCCGCATAGATCACAGAAGAAGCATCAAATCTTAGAAAATACGGACCCGGACCGAGACGAGGAGGAAGCGGACGACGAAGACCCGGAACTCCCCAACATGGTGTTTGGTGTGACAAGAGTTAACTATCGACAACCAAAATCTACTCAGAGTCCGACACTTCCCCCATTGCCAACACCAACAATGCACCAATCTGATATGGTGGTGTCTTAAATTCTCTCTCTTTCCACTTTGTCTTGCTTTCATCACCACCCTTTTGCTCCCATTCTCTGATCGTAGTCTATGGACAAGATACCTGAATGCACCCCCACATGGTCCCGCTTTCATCTTGTTTCTCTGGCAACACTCATTGCTATTGCGACACTTTGCAACATCATTCTTTGCACCAGTGGATTCCCCATCTAGCCAGTTTATCACCCATAGATTTTTAGGAACCCACATTTGGCTGGGCCAAACATGAATATCCTGCTCTCCTCCACATCACAACAATACCGCTATTCGTCCTGAAAATCTTAATTATATACTCAATTACTCCCAACCAATGATCCCTTTTTACCGTTATAGCTTATCTTGGGGATCATTGACGATATATCGATACCTCAAAAATCGATACCTGCGTCTTGTGTGACTTTTATTTAAAATGCCTGTTTTGACGATTGTACTCTAGTATTTTTATTATGACATTGAATTCTTTTTGCGTCTGCGTACATACCTTGTGCACATATATGTAAGACGAGCGTAATGAGATTGACTAGCGGCGCTATGAACTTCAGATATATTTTGGAGAGACTTCTAACTTTCTAAGTATGTTTACATATATATATAATTTAGAAGTCAAATCGCATGTGTAGATGTTGGATAAATTCATGTCGGCAATGCGTTGCGTCCCTCAAGCTAGAGTGAAAGGAGGACAGGATTAGGGAGAGAAGGGAAACGACAGAACAGAACAGAACAGCTACAATCTTTAGTATTGCCACCATACAGAAGTAAATCTCTAATCAAGATCAGAGCGGCCGCGTCCAATGCGTCTGCTCAGATGTTGTGCGACGGGGCTGAGTAAAGGAGCACCATCAGGCCCCAAAGTAAGATCGTCATCCTCACCCTCACTTTCCTCATCCTCATCCTCCTCATCCGATTCGTCCGATTCATCATCGTCATCATCATCATCATCATCATCATCCCCGCCATTCTCGTCCAAGTCAACCTCCACTTCATCTTCTGAATCCGAAGGCTCGAAAAATTCTAACACCTCCGTATTTTGCCTGAGCCATTCCGCCGTTTTTACCGTTATACCATCGTCGTAACTTAACCTCAATGTTTTCAGAGGCACTCCAGCAATTTTGCGTGCCATGACGAGGGTTTTGACCCGATGGCCACTGACAAGAGAGACGGTAAGGGTCTCGAGAGCGGGACAGAAGATTTTCGGAAGGGGTTGTGCGTCGATTTTGGTCTCCCCTCGTTTTTTTCGCCCAGCCGATGGATCAATGAGCTTTCTGAAGATCACACGTTCCTCTGATCCGAAACATTTCAGATCAAGTGCCTTTAGGTCTGTCAACTGTTGAAGCATCGCCTCGACAGTAGCTACATCACAGGGCAACCCTAAGATCCTGAGGCTCTCGAGTCCAGAAAGGATGGATTTGGATTGGCCTTGAACGGGGACCAAGAGCTTGCGCACGAAGGAACTGTAATCTTCTTGATCGAAATTCAATGTGAGGCTGCGCAGGTTGGGAAAATAAAAGTGTTGGATAAGGGCACTCGCGTACTGAGGTTCGTGAAATTGAAGCGTCAGGTGGTGCACGGAAGGGATCTCGAACGGTTCTGGACCCCATTGATCTTTATCGTCGAATTGAGCTCCTGTATCCAAAGCGGGGCTTGAAAGGGAGAGCGACAGAGAGCGCAAATCAGGTGAATTTTTGATTATCTGTATAAAAGTAGCGTATGACGGTCGGACGTCTTTGGTATGGTAGGATAACTCGAATTCACGTAAACCCTGGAGGAACGGAAGTGACTTGTCCCAATCGATGTGGACACCCCAGAAGATGGCGGATTCGAGCAAAGGTGCATTCCCGTGGAAGGGAAGGTAGCTAGTCTTGTCATCACCGTTGAAGAATTCGTAGTCTTCACAATCCTCATGGTGGTACACGTGAAATTTTTTGAGGAGTGGTGCGCTGGGGAGTTTGTGAAGCCTAGCGAGGAGGAATTGGACGTAACCATAGGTACTAACATGGAAATCGAACTCCCCCCAATGAGATACCTCTGGCTCGATGAGATCGAGGATCTGCATCAGATCGTTTTGTGAGAAGAAACGCTCTTTTTCAGAAGCATCATCCTCGACTTGTTTGAGTGTTTTTTTATTCTGATCGTAAAGAGGATGGTCAGGATGGTCCTCCTCATCAACATCTTCGCGGAGCGCGCAGTCAATGAAAATCTTGAGGGGAAGACCCTGTGAACGATCGATGAAGGCTTTTGTTTTGTCGAGTTGGAGGGTATCTTCGAAGTTGAGCCTTGTCCACAGATCATGTAAGTTAAGAGCGACTTCTCGCCAATGTTGACATACATGCGAGGCGAGGACCTGGAAAAGAGGGCCTTTGCCACCGACAGAACTGATGGTAGAAGACGTGCTGGATCCAGCTGAGCCTGTGCTCACATAATCAATATCGTTGTCGTCGTCGTCATCGTCGTTGTATTCATCTTCGTCATCGGACATATCCTCCCAATCATCCTCATCTCCATCGTCCTCATCCTCCTCATCCTCCATCTCGACCCCAACCTTAAAGATATATCCCAAGATCTCTGCGGGCAGCTCGTTGATTGGGCATTTACCATCAGAAGGGGGTTGGTATGGATTATTTGCGAGCATCTTATTTCTTACGGTCCAAAGAGCTTCTTTAGGAGCCATTTGAGGATGGGTTTTAAGGACAGCCGCCAGGGAGGTTGAGATATCCATTTTGGCTCTCTCTTCGAACCGAGGATTAGTTGCAAAAACACGAAGTTGGGGCGGCATCGTAGTTAGATGGAACGCGGTTGTGGTCTTCGTTCTTTAAAGGCGATGCTCGGCGATATTATCACACATGTGATGTGATGCGCTACTCCCTGATTGAATGCCCAAATTGTACAGACAGAATTATATCTCAGAATATTATCTTTCAAGTTTCAGATTTTATTCTGAACCACAATGAATATTTTTCTGGCAAGTACCCTGAGGACGCTCGTACGGTTATCTTTTGCAACTACAACACACATCCAGTTGAGTACATTCAAAATAATTGTTTCGACTGTATGTCGAGGATTCTATGAAGAACCCACACTTGGAAGCGCCTCAGGCCTCATGCATCATGGTTTAGTCCTGGTGTTTCTTGCCTCCTGTTTCATGCCGGACCAGTATTTATGCCTCGGGCTGTATTTTACTAATACTTTACTCGTTTGCTCCGATCCACTTGTTTCGTGGTAGTACGACAAACCAAGGTGTTAGGGCCCGTTTGGGCAACCCCTGATTAAGCTTGACAGCAGGAGATTTCCTGGACTTGAATGAACTGAACAGATAGATCGTGAAAGTTGGTATTTTTGACGGTTACGAAGCCCAAGTTCTGAATGCTTCTTTCGGACTATAGCGCTTGCATGTAGGATTTCTTCACATCAAGGGTGTTCCCTGGTTCAAAGCATGTAAACAGGCAGAGGGAATGTATTTTATATACTGACAAAAATGTGTAATTTAGCGTAAAACTTGCTAGAGCCTTAGTGGCTATTTTCAGGGTAATCAGCGGCGGCTAGCCTTACAAGCGCTCACCGTATCAAGCTGTAGTTCTGGGAAGGTTTACATTAGTAGGCTGTAGTAGGATATTCGGTTTAACGGAAAGCAGGGCCTCCATGGGGTATGGTGTATCAATCAGTTATGGTGAAAAGAGACTTCGCGTCTAGCATTCAGCTCACAGATAATTAAACTACGATCTGCCTCTTTATACCACAACGATCGGAGTGGCGCCTGAGAGTCCATTTGCATATTGGAATTCATCAGAATTTTCATGCTGTAAAATGGTCAGCGATCGAATCACTCATTTTATGGCCTGCCTAACCTCCCATATATCAATCGCAACCTGACAGCTTTCTCGCACAACACGAGGAGCATCTTCTTTATTCATCCACTCGCGGAGATGCGGTAGCACCTCTGGTGTAGCAATACCTCCTAAGGCTTCGGCGGCCTCGTGACGAACCATATCCGACTCGCTGGTGTTTTGTAGGACTTTCAAAAGAGTAGGAATCGAATGAGGAGATAGGAGTTGGCCAAAGATGAACGCAATCTCGTGTCTATGAGATACATCAGGTTTATGTGAGTAGACGAGAGTTGGAAACGTACTTGAAAAGGGCACTGTCGTCCGAAAAGCCTGCAGAAAGAGCATCGATGGCGGCTGGCGTGCCGACATTTCGAAGGGCAAACATAGCTCGATATCGCTGGAATAGAGGAAGGTTTGTGTTGATTAGATCCTTGCGCAGAAGTTCAACACCAGCTTCCGACACATCATCTGGTTTCGGTGTACCAGACAGCAAACCAGAGGTTGGTGGCGCAGGATCAATGGAAACAAATAGGCTAAGTATGGATCGGTTGGGATCATAAAGTACATGCAACGATGGCACTTACGGTATAGTAGATTCGTTTATACTTGAAATGTGTTTTTGACCTTCCGTTGAATTATCCCATTCGATTTTAGCGATGGCGATCTCACAAGTTTCCCGGACGGCTCTTTCAGAATCGGCGAGAAATTCTTTGAGAACTGGGATGGACGATGAGTCTGAGATAGCACCCATTGCCTCAGCTGCCTAGGTCATGATATTAAAATTATTCAGCATTTGGAAACACCGTCCTTACCTCATGTCGAACCATAGGATCCTCGGATTTATTCCTCAGGACGGATTCAAGAGTTGGAAGTGCAGTAGTCTTTTTTATTTGACCAAGGCAGTATGCAAGCTCGTGTTTCAACAGGGCCGAAGAATCATTGAAGGCTTCATCGACACTTGTCAATTTGAATAGGGAAAATTATTGTATCCTACCCACCTTTCGCGATAATCTCAACAGCATCATCGGATTTTAAGTTTTTCAAGGTAAATAATGCACGGAAACGTGTATGCAGTGCAACATCGCCAGACTTGTTGAGGAGACGATCTTCAAGTGTTTGAAGGTCGGATGAGGAGACGATGACAGCCATGCTAAGATTGTTACGAATGGGATCACAGATAATCTTCCGCGGACTTTGAAACCTGCCGAAGTCCTTCTCCTCCCATCCACAATGCCCAGGTCAAAACGCTCAAAACTCGGTCAGTCTCATCTGAATGAACAATGTATTTCCTGCTTAAAAAATTACTTTGAAATTTATAGTATCGTTGACCAAAGTCTCCAAAAAGACGAAGGAGCACAAAAATGCAATGATGACTGAGGTGGGCTGCATTTATCATTAGTATCGAGTACCTCATCTTCACTATCGTTCACATCCTACAGCTACAAGCCAACTCGGAGAAATGGCGGTACTGCTGGCTTTTTGAAGTCGGATCTATGCGAAATGCTCATCTAAAAACTGTCCGAAACCTGTGGAAAGAGTACGCCTTGCTTTTCTGTGCTAAAAAAAAAGCGCACAACGATTCAAATTTTGTTGCCAGTTCAGCGAGGATATTCTTTGGACGAGGAGCAGTGATGGCGAAAGCGCTAGGGACGACACCGGAAGAAGAGCACCGGTTAGGTCTGTCCAAACTGGCAACAGTGCGCAACCAAAACTTTTTTCCTTCTGCATCGCAGGCTTAACTCGAGCAATAGCAAATAAAAGGACAAGTGGGGCTTTTGTTCACGGACACAGAACCACAAGAGGTGATCGATTGGTTCGCTGATTTTCAGCAGCCAGATTATGCTCGCGCAGGGAACATTGCGAGTCGAACCGTCACCCTACCCGTCGGACCTGTGCTACGACACCATTCCGACCCACCAGAACCATTTCCTCATAACGAAGAGCCTCAGCTACGGAAACTGGGATTAACGACATCTTTGGTCAAAGGTGTTCCGACGTTAACTGCACCTCATGAGCTCTGTCAGAAGGGACGAAGTTTGACGGGCGAACAAGCGCAACTTCTGAAGCTAACAGGATTAAAGATGGTGACATTCCGGGTGGGACTACTTTCGCGTTGGGATGCTTTATCAGGAGATGTTGTTCAGATTGAAGAGCGATCAATTATGGAAGAGGCTTCTCTTGATGAAGATGCTGAAATGAGCGAATAGATGGTTTATTTTTGCATGTGGAGTCAATTTCGAGTGCACTACCCAAGGTTGTGTGAATGTTATGTACAACGACGACTACTTGAGAATCAAATACCTAAATTCACACAAGTCCTGAGAGCAACTGTCTGTCTTCGAAAGGCTGACAAACATTCCTACCTGGTGACCATGAGGTACCCTCTTGCTCTCTTAGGCCTATCAGCCCCGGTCCCTATGCAAAACCCTATCGAAACTCCCGTCAAAGCTATGGTCGCTGAAAGTCCAAGGTTCGCCTTCAAAGAGGCTCCAGATATCTTCTCCCCAAAGGATTTGGTATGTAATTGTCCACATCGCGGGTTCAAGGCCTATCTGATTTTTGGAATATTTAGGTCCAGTTGGGACGCCCCGGACAAGCAGTCGCGAACTCTGTTGGAGATCTCGCATTGGTTCCATACAGTAAACATTCATTTGAAGACAAGAAGTAAGTTTCCGGAGTCAACTTCAGGTTTTGATGATCTGATGCTGCTTTGAAGGAGTGCGAAATCCGTGTTCATTGTTTCCCTTGAGTCCAAAGCGGAGCCAATCCACATCCCTGTGCGTTCCTTTCCCATAACTGAATGCCGCTACTTATCTTGTAATGCTTTTCATATAGTCCGAGAAAAGTGGCGAATATTTCTGGCTTGCTCCCCGCACCTTTGCACACGTTGTTACTGTAGATGATGAGGCTCAGATCTTCGCATACAACATTACTCTTGATTCGGTCAACGTAGGTTCTGATCAGCCTTTCACAACTCCCGTGCTTGTTGGCACTATCCCTAGCAACTCAGCTGCAAACTTCCGTTACAATGTCGAAACGGGAAATCTTGTGTTTTCCGCATATGTTTACCCTGATGGAGAATTAACGACTGTGAAAGGAAAAGATAAGGAATGGGAGGAGCGTGGCAATTCCGCATTCGTCTATGATACGACCTACGTCAGGCATTGGGATGTCTGGCAAGGAAACAAGGGTCAACAGTTATTCAGTATTCATCTTTCCCAAGGCGAAGGTGGTGCGTGGCAGTTTAGCGACAATAGCATTGTCAGTCCTCTCAAAGGGACTAAACATGTATGCGTCCATTCTTGCTCGTTTGCGATCTCGTCTGCTTATCTGATCTCATAGTATACTCCGGTCGAGCCGTTTGGAGGAACTGATGATTTTGACGTATCTGCAACGCATATAGTCTATACAACAAAAGACCCTCAACTCCCAGCAGCATGGCATACAAAGCAAAACGTTTGTTGCCCTTACAGCCGTTATTTTTATTGCATTGACGTTTACGACATATCAGGTCTATATCGTTCCTATTAATGCAAGCGAAAAACCTAAAGAATTAACTTCTGGGAAACAAGCCGCGATCCACGGTCCAGTATTTAACACTCAAGGGTCAAAGGTCGCTTGGTTGGAGCTGGATGAGGACGGCAAAGAGAGTGACCGGTATGTCAAATATTTCATGATAATGCCCTCTATTAATATCGTGGGTCAGGGCTAAAATTGTAATATACGATCTCGAGAAACATGTGCGCTTCACCGTGACTCAACATTGGGATCGCTCACCATCCCAATTGGCTGTGAGTTTCCCCCCAAAAAATTACTTTGTTTTCCTGAGTTGACCAAAAGATAAAATAAAGTTCTCGAAGGATGATTCTTTTATTTACCTTACAGCAGGTGATCACGCAAGAGTTAAAGTGTTCACTTTGCCCGTTCCGCCTACGCCTTCCCAGTCGACTACAGATCCCAAGCTTGACGCCAAATTTACCACCCCGGCACTTGTTTATCTCAGCAACGCTGCGTCTGGCCTCCAGACTTTGTCTTCTGACCGAATTTTATTCACTCAATCGTCTTTTACCTCTACCAACGACGTTCTCATAATAAAGGGTCTCAAACCCTTAGAAAAAGCCATCCTGGCCGGTGATCAAGTTGAATCTATTCAGACAAAGGTTGAAGGAATCACCCATTTCTCTGAGTCAGAGTTGAAAAACAAGAAATTGAGCCAAGGCGAGGAATTCTGGTTCAAGGGTGCGGCTGATAAAGATGTGCAAGGATGGGTTATGAAACCTAAGGGTTGGCAAGCTGGCGAAGAGAAGAAGTGGCCAGTCATCTTGTTCATTCATGGAGGTCGGTTTTTGCTTACCCAATTGGTTAAGGACGTTGACTTTGACACATTTCATCCTTAGGCCCTCAAGGAACATGGGGAGATGAATGGTCAACACGCTGGAACCCGAATGGTATACATATCACTTTCAACTCTGATAATATATATCTGACGAGTGATTCTTGCTACTTAGTATTCGCTCAGCAAGGCTACTTCATTATCATGATCAACCCGACTGGCAGTACCACATTCGGCCAAGGTTTGTGTTCTGCACGTCTTCCGGGCTTTCATCGTTTTACGGATGCGTCTGACAGAATTTACGGATGCCATCAAAGAAGACTGGGGTGGAAAGCCTTTCATTGACATGATAAACGGCTGGAAGTATGCATTGGATCAACATCCCGAGGTAAAACTTCATCCTGTGTCTTTCCGTTCACAACTCAATGGTGTCTTTTCGCAGATTGATCCAGAGAGGGCAGTAGCTGCCGGTGCTAGCTGGGGCGGATATGCCGTCAAGTACGCACAACGTCGACTATCATAGTCTTTTTCCTCCTAAAAGCTCTTTCTTTCTAGCTGGATCCAATCCAATCCTGAATTCGGCTTTGGATTCAAGGCATGGAACCCATATTCATAACACTGACATGTTGCTGATACAGTTGTTTTAGGCTCTTTTCGCCCATGACGGTGTAAAGATCTGACTTAAAACTTCGTGCAAGTTAAATTAACAAACAGCACTAACAGGTCTTCGACGCGCGTTACAATGGATTCAGCACTGATGAGCTTTTCTTCGTGCGCATCTCAATCATTTTCTTTATTTATTAACTTGTTGATATTCTTAACAAACAGTTCAATCACGAATGGGGTGGCAGACCCTGGGACAACAATACCAAGAGTACCTTGCAAAAGTAAGAATCTTGCCTGATATGATGAATTATTGTCTGTGACCTGCCGTCAGATATAATCCAGCAGAGTATGTCCACAAATGGTCGACTCCTCAATTGATAGTTCACGGTAGTAAAGACTACCGTCTCCCTGAGACGGAAGGCATTGCTGCATTCCATGCCTTGCAACAGTTAGTAAATGTTGTGTTGTTGCAATATGGCATCTGATTGTTCCCTTATAGACTGGGAATTCCAAGTCGACTGGTTATTTTCCCAGATGAGAACCATTGGGTTCTTGATCCTGGAAACAGGTATGCTTTGCCTCGATGACAGAGTAATATAATTAATCCAGTGAAAATGTAGTCTCAAATGGCATTATGAGGTCCTTAGGTGGTTCGATCAGTATGTCGGAGAGGGGAAATAAGTAGGTTTGCTCGGGGTGGACCGCTGACAGCAATACTCAAACTTTGGGGATGGACATCCGTGGCGGTTCATTAGCTATACCCACCAGGCAGATGTTATTTGGTCCAAAGAATGTAAATACCAACTATATTCACAAAAGAGTGTCTGAGTCAGATATATGCCAGTAGAAGTGATAACTACACTCACCTAGCAGATGATTTAGAGGCGGTGAAGAACTCGTTTTTCAGAACCAAACTTTATCTACAGGGAGAAAATTCCTAAGGAAAAAATCCCTAAGAAGTGCTAAGAACAATGATAAATTTGATAACTTCAAACTTGCTTACACGCTTCGGGAAAATCTATATTGGAAAAGAGAAACACCAAACTGTAGTTTACAGCTTCAATAAAGATAAGGAATTAGATAGAGTGACATAGACAGAAATGAGGTTTTAAAATTTCGCATTGTGTGGTGAGGAAATGGTGGAGAAATAAATTTAGGTTCAATTCAGGTTGAATATTGAATGTCCTATCGGTTTCAACCTTGATACAACTTGAGGCCCCCCGAAGGTGAAAGCGGGATATTAAACAACTTGGACTGAACCTGCACAAGATACTTAGGTAACGTACGTCAATGCCGCTATCAACCTGCTACTGCAGTCGAACCCCTCTTATAATAACCCATACCCCTCCGGCGTGGGTATGGGTTATGAGGGGTTGTGGCCTGGGAGGTGTGCTAAAATAGCTTCAAAAACAACCCAGAAAAAATCAGGCCAGATGTATTATTCGTTCAAGACCGTAGCATGCCGTTATGGATTACGTAATAGATAAAACTATGTAACGAGCTCAGAACTGTGTCGTCTTCGACACTCACGCCATCTGTAAATATTTATGGCGGGTTAGGTGCGGAATTCCCTGCCCACCAAGTTCGTAAATCGGTGATTAAGAGGGGTTATAACTTATGGGTTATGTATGGAAGGTACTATGTATTCGATTGTACACTCTCCTTTGACCCGTTTGTCAAAAATTTCCCATGTACTAGCCGAAATTAACAGTTACTGGTTTTCATAAATTCATTAGCTCAGTATAGGCTATAAACTGCTATAAACTACGTTATCCGCACAGTGTCCGAGTCGATGGCTGGTTTTAAATAATACCTTCGAGACTCCACGCCGATGACTCGGCCGGTAACCATTTGATAGCAGAAGCAACAAAATCTTATCTATATGCTGTCTCTCGACGACTCTCGGCGACCCCTCAGCCTGGCGTTAGCTGTCTTCCATGTGAGAGCACTTCTCATTGATAGTGGGTATGGCTTGAGAACTAGGCCAGGGACATTGCCTGGGAAGCAATCTCGCTGTGTTTGAGACCATTGTTTCAGGATCCTGGGTCTATATATTTGCAGGTGGTCCGTCTTTCGGTCAACGGTGGCTGTATCTTGATTTCTCAGGGATTGTCTGGGGTCTTCAGGGAGTCCAGGGTTACAAGTCCAAATGGCCACAAAAGATAGCTATTATAATCCTGGACCAAAGTTAGGAAGGAAATTTGATCTGGCACACTCACCTGCTGCCACCATGGCTGGTCTTATTTTACTCGATATCGCGGTCGCAGTCTTCGGCGTCATACTGGTAAGGAAGATCTTCACAAAACCTTCGAATGCTTTGCCACCGGGACCTTCGAGGCTTCCTCTCCTAGGAAACTTGCTTGACATGCCTACAAGTCAGGAATGGGTCACTTTCGCAGAGTGGGGCAAGAAATGGGGTATTGAACTTAATAATATATTTCTCTTTGATTTACTCATTGACCCGTATATTTTAGGCGATATGGTGACTATTTCAATACTTGGTCAGCCAATGATCATCGTAAACTCGGCAAAAACAGCAATGGAGATGTTGAACAAGAAAAGTGCTATATACTCTGATAGACCCATTGTTCCAATGGGAGGAGAACTAGTGGGCTGGAAAGATACGCTTGTCCTGATTCCGTTTGGAGAGCGCCATCGCAGTTATCGCAAGCTCTTCCATCAGGTCATTGGCAGTAACGCTTCCATGTCTCTGTTCTATCCCGTGGAGGAATTTGAAACGCATCTATTCTTGAAATCGGTGTTGAAAAACCCTGGTGAATTGGTTACTTCTATACGCAAGTAAGTCATGAGAACAATTTTGTCTGTCAATATACGACAGCCGTAGCTAGATCTATATTTATACTTATACATCGGATAGAACCGCAGGCGCAATAATCATGCGTATCGCCTACGGGTACCATGTTAAGGAGAGGAACGATCCCTTCCTGGCCCAGGTCAATGAGGCGGTCGATCAATTTTCTCTTTCAACTGCCCCAGGAGGCTTCATGGTCAACCTCGTTCCCTCTTGTGCGTATTTGTTTTTTTGTCATTTATTGAAATGCTTTCCCTAATAGTTGGACAGTGCGACATTTACCAGCTTGGTTCCCTGGCGCAGGTTTCAAGCAGACTGCTGCCCTTTGGGCCCAGTCCCTAATTACCATGGTTGAACAACCCCACCAACTTGTCAAGCAACAAATGGTAGACTATAAACTTCTTTGTCGCATTTTCCACTTATATCTTTCTTTTTTTTTGCATCGTAGGCTGCGGGAACCGCGGAATCGTCATTTACTTCCCGCTTCCTCGACGACTCCCCAATCACCGCCGAGCAAGAGCATGATATTAAATGGTCTGCAGCTTCACTGTATTCGGGTGGTGCGGATACGGCATGTCCTCTTCCTCCGTCTAATAATATCGACTGACGGAAAATGGATAGACTGTATCGGCCATTCATGCATTCTTCTTGGCCATGACCCTCTATCCTGATGTAGCGCGGAAAGCTCAGGAAGAACTTGACGCCGTCGTTGGACAGGATAGGCTACCCAGCTTTTCTGACAGAGAAAGCCTACCGTATATCAACGCCCTTGTACTCGAAGTACTGCGATGGCATAGCGTCACTCCCACTGGTAATTCTCTCGCGCCGTGATCCTGTCCTTTTAGGACTTACATCTGTGTACCAGGTGTTACTCATCGTGCGATGGAGGATAACGTCCATGACGGTTATGTGATACCCAAAGGCACTTTAATAATCCCGAACATCTGGTAAAATTTTCTGTTTTAACGAAGAGGATTGATACTGATCCTTTTTAGGTTCATGTTGCATGATCCAAAAGTTTACCCGAACCCCTCTAGGTTCGATCCCGAGAGATTTTATGGCCCACAGCGTCAACAGGACCCTCTTGATATTTGTTTCGGCTTTGGTCGAAGGTATGTAGGATGATCATCCTTTAATTTTATTCCCTGATTTCACACGAATTATTATAGGATTTGTCCTGGTGAGTCCAGCCACTTGAAACAAATATTCTGCCACTCTTCTAGAGATTTAACTGTCATTTTACAATAGGTCGAGTTCTAGCTGATTCTTCTCTCTTCATTACTTGCGCAATGACTTTGGCCGTTTTTGATATCACCAAATATTCACAAGACGGGGTAGTTGTTGAACCTATTATTGAACAGACAACTGGGACCATCAGGTGAGAATCGGAAATACTGACGAGCCTGATCCCAATGCTAAACGTTTTGTGCTAGTCATCCTAAACCTTTCAAATGCTCCATCAAGCCGCGTTCACAGAAAGCGCTTGATCTTATCAGTGTTGATGCAGATGAATTATAATAGCGAGCGTAATTTTCAACAATTATAAGCAACGCTTTCCTATGTATATATACCCTGGGCTATGTAATAACAAGTGCTTGATTCTTCCGTGGGCTGAAATTCTATGCTGGTGTGGCGGTTTGATCAGTCAACTTGACCATGATGTGATGGTTGTATATCAGATCAAACTCACCTACCTTCGGAATTTCCTCGGCATCATAGAAAGGATCGAACACAAACATGCGGTATTCTGAATTTCTAGCCAGCGAGAAACATGACGTGATTATATCATGTGGGGCGCTTCTGACATTTCTCATATCTGTAGACGTTTTTGAAACTTCGCATTGTGCGCCTTTGCTTACAAACCAGCCTATATAGGTCAAATATAGGTAATGGGTTGTGATCACAGTGGAGTAGTGCCAGTCAACATATATGGTTGAACTTGGGTGTGGGGCCGTGGCTACGCCGGCATTACGAGTCCCCTCGACGCAGTATGTCCAAGGTGCACAATGCAAAAATTTGAAGACGTCTACAGATATGAGAACAGCTGTAATAGTTTAAGTACTTCATTTTATTTTGATTCAAGCTATAGTTATTCATTGCATAAATCCTCGATGCGAAAAAGAAAGTGGAGAATAAAGAAAGATAGCCAATTGAGGATGAGTCGCCGAAAGGCATCAGAGCTCCAGTTAGAAGGGAAGTTCTGCCCAGAGACTAAACTCGGAATATCAGATCCGTAAGCATCGATGGAGAGGACCCGATACAAAAGATAGTCAACAAAGATATATATCATGCAGTAAATGAGGGGGTGTGCGAAGGCCTTGTGATCTGTAATGGCCCATTGCGGATTTGCAGGGTTACCAGGGTAAAGGAAGCAAATGAAAATAAAGAACGGTTCCAATTTTGATGATTATCTGCTGCTAAATCTCGTAGAGGGAAGGTAGCAAGTCATCTCATTGGGACGGATGTCGGAACCGATAAAGAATGAAATTAATAGACTGATGATCAGTAGGTACTGTGTAGAACCTTCCGGAGGACGGGTCTCGCGTCATGAGCCAGTGCCAGCGGTAGCCCCCAGACATGGCGCATTCACACACGGTTTTCCTACGACTGTCCGGGGGTGTTCTCGCAATTCGTCCAGAAAGAGTAGAAGCATTTCGGAATCCGAGTATTGAGTTCAGCTCCACAAGAACGTAGGATCTCCCTTTGCTTACAAAACTTCTCGGAATACGAAATATTTGTATAGACGTGAAACACGTTCAGACGCTGGAGTATGGAGTAAACTGGAGTAAGCATTGTCGTAAGGGCAATGAAGATGTAATTTAATATTATGTCACGTCCTCCGAGCCATCAGTCACTCGTCACTGTCACTTGAAAGGAGCGCTTTTTGCAATCGATAGCATAGCACGGCCACCTTGGATATCGAGAGGTCAATACTATGAGGGACCAATTTTGTACGTCTTTTGGAAGTTGTTGCAAGAGGACATCCATTGGTATGTCATACCATCGTTCGCTACAAAAACAGTGGCTGTGTAGCTACTAGCACAGCCACCGCGCCTCATGAGTTTGGCGGGACTCGGGGGGCGCGTTTTCAACTCATGTATATTACTCTCTACTTACCTCATCACTACATGTCCAGGGGGAAAAAAGCAAAAAGACAACAAGAAAATGCTTCCCATGCCCGAAGTATCCATCGATCTAGACTAGTCTCCCCTGCAGCAAGTGCAACCCAACAGTTCTGCCAGTGCTGCCTCCACCCCTCCAATGTTAATATTATCTGCAGGTTCTCATGTTGAACCTACAATGGTGCTAAAGACCAGTCCCGGGCCAATGTTGATGGAAGAAATTCAATCCCAAGCTCGCTAGATGCGGTTGTCTTCTAAGATGCTGAAAATGCGGATATTGGGTATGGATCTGATGATTCGAGCCCCCTATCCCAACTCACAAGCATTTCATTAGATATAGCTTATCTATAGTTGATCTATAGTAATTAGCCAATTTTCCGTGGTGCTAAGTTTTAGCTCCCCCAATTTTGAGTATTTTAAAAAGGTCCATCTTACAGCCCATCTTTTGTATTGCAAAAACATGTATTTTCATAGGAGGATAAGGCCAAAATTGGGGATGCTGTTACGGTCGTATTTTGTGAACATACTTAAACTATGAGAATTATCCCTATATTTGCGAAAGACAAGTCCGAGTCGGAAGCTTCCAACTACTTAGTGGCATAATTAAATCTGATTACACAATTCAGTATCCATAAGCAATGACGTAAATCTTTGAGTCTGAATCCTTGGTTGCCTAAGGTCCTTCTGCAGTTGCAGTTGCAGTTGCAGCGGGTACAGTGATTTCCGCAGCTTTATCCTCCGCATCGAGTTTGTCGAGCCATTTCTCCACGAACTTGGTATGAGCTCCATAATTCATCGTAGCATCCAATGCGTCTCTGTCATATATAGGGAGAACGTGAAAAGTCTTAACAGTTGTGTGAATTCGAACATACCTTACGACACCTTTTTTGTCAACGATAAATGACACTCGAGCCACGGCCACTAAACCAAGGATCCCTTTGCCAATCCCATAAGTCTTGAAAGTCTCCTTGCCCACATCACTGAGAACGGGGTACTGTTCGGATATGGATTGTCAGTGTCACTTAATTAAACCGAGAGTCAACGGAATTAGAGCACCGTCAATTTCTCTTTCTCAACGAATGCTTTCTGCTTTTCGAGGGGGTCGGGACTGATACCGATAATTTGGACTTTACCCGGCTTAAAGGTGTCCTTTTCTGCGAAATAATCATCTAAGCCATCTTATAAGAATCGTTGAGTTTTATTGCTTACCTGCTATCGCATCTCGGATCTGGCAAGCTTCTTTCGTACATCCATATGAACCTATAGCGTAGTGTGGCCTCTATTAGGTGGTGTGGGGAAAAAGAAAGAAAACAACGGCCATTCACACCTGACTCTGGATAGAAAAAGAGAGCAGTAGGCAAGCTCCTTTCTCCTGGCGTGAAAGTGAACGATTCGCCATCATAGTTCAATAACTGGATTGTTGGTGCAGTCTTTCCAATGAGATCTCGGTAAGACATGGTGATAGTATATAGCTGAAATGCAGTACTTTATGAGACAGCTGTGGAGTGAATCGTCAAGAGTGTGGGATCGGTCGGTTCAAGTTTGAATACCTCAAGAAGTTATATATGGTCTAGCACTCTATAGATAGAGTTAAACGTATTATCCTGATCTGGAAGCAAGGGACCCATGACGATGTAGTCGTGACACTACGGTCTCTGGCAATGGTCGAGACTGGAATGAGGTCTCATGTCGTATAATAAGGGTAAGAAGGCGGACAAAGTGAAAAAATAAACGCTTATCACCACTGAACCTTCTGAACGAATTGAAGCTTTGGAATTCTGGAAGCTTGAAATTCACTTAATTTCCTCAAAGTGATAACATTAATGAGAAATGTTAGATAGACTGCTAGCGGGGATCACGAAGCTTCACCGAGTCCAGATTTAAATTACAAGTAGGAGTAGCAGGGGACTCAGTTGAAAGTCGATTGACACCCAGAGTACAATACTAAAATCACGGAGGTAACTTGAGAAGTTAGAATAAATGAGCACATCACGACGTGAAAATATTTTAGCGAGGCGCACACTGCAGGCCATAAAGAAAACATGACGTGATGGTAGGTGGCTATCACAACGACAGTGATGCATTTACTCTTCATCTTCATTTTCATCTTCCTCCTCCTCATCGTCGTCTTCATTCGCCTTAGCCTCCTCGACCACTGCCGTTGCAATTCGGTCTAAATCCCGTTGACCATCTTGGGAAATCCTTCGTCCACCGTTACCCGTCTGCTCTAGCACACCGATCTTCTCCAACGATTGGCAAATTTTCCGCTGTACGGACGCCGAGCAGTCAGCGTGGTGGGAGGGTCGGTTACCACGTCTGTTTCGTCCACCATGCAGTTTTGTAAGGGCACCAACGCCAACGTCTTTTCGGAGGTATATGTGGCGAGCAACGGCGGCTAAAAGGATATTGACGATCATTTAGATACGATGGATTTGGGTGTACGTACCTGCCCGAACGTAGTACCAGTCGGGATCGTAAGGGGCAAGTTCTTTAAATGATCCAGTTTTAACAATATCGACCCACACTGGGACTTCTAGCTTTCCAGAACGCTTCAAGTGAGATGCATAGGCCGCGATAAATTGGTCTGCACTACAAGAACAAAAGGGGGACCATCAACATTTAGGACTCCCTTATAAAGATGATCTAACCTAACGTCTCGTACTCCTGGCATTTTATGGCTATATTCTTGAAGAAAAGGGGGTGAGGGTGGACGAGCACGACTGCGACGATTTTGTGTGTATACAAACAAGCTCACAATGATGGCTTCGGCATTTTCCGAGAAACTATACAGCTCAGCAAGCCGCCTCAAACCTTAAATCTGGATTTGGAGCCCTGCTATTTTTAGGCCCGCCTTTGTTTGGTTGTTACTCAATTGGGAACCTGACGGTTGACCACGCCTCGCCCTTCCGAGTCGCCCTTCGCCCTTCGCCCAGAGAACCCACAGGCAATCGAACTTCATGGAGAGATTTAGAAAACGAGAATCATAAACAGGTGTCATGCCACGACAAGCTTCGAGTCCTTAGAGGTGTTTAATATTTCATGTGTAGTACATAGTAACGGTCTTTGAGTTTCGGCTCACACTAAGTACCAATTACATGTTTGTTACATGTGTTCAATGTTTTCAAAACAGAGTCAGTTGTGACCCACTTCACTGAGTTCCATTTCGGCAACGGTGATATGATTTAAATCTGCATAAGCATGGTTTTTGCAATTTTTATCTATTATTTCAGCATAAATAT
>MU129987.1:490061-517700 GCA_015039465.1 Phlegmacium glaucopus | reverse complement strand
TTGTATTGTCTGACATTGGTGCTTTGGATTGTAAGGGATCAAGACCTGATATGGGTTTGTATGACTATATAAGGTGACTTATTGTGGTGAAGGTATATACGGCAATGTAGGGTTTACATTGAGAAAAGGACATGTGGGAGTTTACATAGCATGAGGATTTTATATAGTCTGCAGATAAATCTATACCCTTGTATTTTCTACAATCTAATACTTGTGACTAAAATTTTACATAGTCAACCTTTCTGGCAGTCCAATATGTGCTCTTGTATTGTCCACATTCCAATACTTGTGACTAAAATTTTACATATTTGGTAATTCTTACATGCTCTTGCATGCTTGGCAATCCATGCAGCCCCTTGTAAATTGTTGCTGGAGTTGTAGAGTTCACATTTATTGTCGTGGATTGTATATTTTTAGTTGGAAGCATTCACATGTATCTATTTACACAAATTTCGAAGTTTACAGGTATTTTATTACTATGTTTATGTATGTATCCAGATACAAACATTGTGATGTTTTGGTGATGCACCTTCGAGTTCTGACGACAACGCGGGGATTGCAAGTGTTTCAAACATCTGGATGGCTATGAACAAATTAGCATACGAAGATACCCAAATGTCGAATGAACTCACCGTTGTCGCCCGAGACTCACCCACCAAGCTGCACGCCCCATCCATTGTCGTCGCGCCAGCTTCCACCGAAACCCCCCAACCTTCATATCCCAATAACAAAGTGGCACAAGCGGATGATTCAAACACTCGAATGGCTATGGACAACGAGTCAGCTCAAAGAATTACTCAATTATGGAATGAACTTACCCAAGAATATCTTATTATCGATCAAATGCTCAGCGAAAACCTTATGATGCGAACCAAAGATAATGAGAAGTATATGCACGCAGGAGACACGCATCATGGACGGTTCAAAATGGCTAGGGATAACGAGTTAGTGCATGAAGATACACAAACAACACAAGACCTTACCATGTGCACCCGAGGAAGTCAATGTCGCATGTTAAATATGTGTTCCATGGCTGAATTTGATGTTCGTATAGTGGTAACAAGACCAGACGGCAGGAGAGTCGAGTTTGGGGAAGGTGGAGTTGAAGAATTGGAGGAAAAGTTGAAGCAGATGGTGGAATGCGAGGAACCGGTCGAGTTTTCACAGGCGGAAGCCCAGGATGTTGACGGTGATGAGTTGGGATGTGAATACATGGAGTTGGATAGTGCAGTTGGACGCGAGAAAACGGAGGAAGTAGAGGAGGCAAGCAACAGGGGGAAAGAACCAGGATGAACAGAGGGAGAAGATGTTAGTAAAGACAAAGAAAACAAAGAAAACGACACTTACCGGTCAATAAATCCATGCACATTCGAAATCGCAGAGTCGAAAGTCCAGCACAATCCACATGCATCCAGGATGGGGAGCCCAGCAGACCAACAGCGTGTCCTACAGAGTCTTTATGATAAAGAACCTAGATACATGGACCAGGACACACTCGGAATCAGCAAAGTCTTGCGCAAACAGATGGAAGAAGATACACGCACCTGTAACAGTCCAATGATCAATACGACGACGGTAACTGCAACCAATGATTCGATGGAGATTGTAATGCCAACATACGAAACAGAAGATCTAGAATCAGAAAAACAGCAGGAAAAAGAGTCGTCAGAAGAAGAGTTTGAGTTTGCGAACATACATGAAGACTTACACAACGATCAGAGAATGGAAAGATATGAAGACCGAGATAGAGATATGGTGATCGTGAATGATGAGAAAATGATGAAAGGTGTCGAAAGTCGGGAGTTCAAAGATAGAGGGATTGTGGTTGGAATGTATGCGAGCGTGTTTGTTGTTCAACAAGTGCGAGTCCGAGTTGTATTGGAGATATCGTGGTGGAAGGGAGTGCATCTGAAAATCGGGCGATATCGAAATCGTAGCTCGGGGAGCAGAGGAGTTTTACGAGTGGTGACCGCACAATCTCAAAACAGTGCAGATCGACTTGCTGAACTTGATGGAATCTTAACACGAAACAAATACGCCTTGCCCTGCACGATCCCATATTATCGAAGGTCCCGAGGAGCTATTTTGATCGCTGAAATCATCAACAAAAACAAGTTAGAAACAACAAAACCACGAAGATTAAAACTCACCCACAAATTCCATGTCGACATTCGTATGCGGATCCAAGCCATTATCGGTATTATTCTCGCCGTACGAGTCAACCAAGGATGGTTGATATTCAAAAGTGAGGGGGAGGTGTAAGGAATGGATAACTCCTGAATACGGATTATGAATCACATCACGTGACTTATGTCACAAGGACTTTCGCATATGTCTCGTTTTAGTATCTTTCGAGCCACTCAAGTGGCCTCCATCATTGTGGCACGCATTGTCCTTAGAACAGTATAAATACAGTAGAATAACACAAAAATACATCATCTATTCCCCCAATATCATACAGCCCCGAAATACTCCTATCCTAAACCCAAAGAATCTAGCTATCTTACATTATCCGCTTTTGAGTTGGAAACTACGGCATCAAAACTACGGCGATCAACTACGGCAGCAATTTCCGCCTTAGTCTCGTGACCTGCCCGCCTTTGCAGCCCTTGACACTGGCAAGAGCGTTTTTTCAAGAAACACATGGCCCGCCATATGATGATTGAACTTGTAATAAATTTTATGTCCTGGGGCCACTTTACCCAAGCAAATGCTTAAAATAAATTAACTTGCATTATCTATAAATATCTCCATCGCAAGTTGATCGCGGGGGAACCTGCAGTGTCAGTGCGTCAGCCGCCTTTTTCTGGTACATTCTTTTCCACTGCTCAATAGTGAATAAACATTTTAATAGTTAAAATCAATGTGGCTGGCTGTGGTGTGTTACTGTTTCTTACACCTTTCTCATTGAACAACCCAACTTTGTCAATCTTGGAAGCCGATTTCTTTAAGGGATGATAAGGAGTTCTTTATTTATTTCATGTACCTGGCTTAGGATTAAGTAGAAAGTGCCTTCGCGTTGTCGCGCACCAATACTGATTGGTAGCGTGAGAAGAAAGCTTAAAAGTCGCCATCATGAAAATAAGCGGACTTTGAATTTGCTTACCTATTTTGGAAGCGGCCCTGAATCGCGTTCCTGGTCAACAAAACCATTCGTTCAATGATAACATCCTCATCGCTCATCATATCCCCAATGTCCTCCACTATGTTGTCTATCATTTACACTATCGACATGCTCCTTAACATCTACCATCCGTTTGTCCCTTGGCTAGTGATACAACAAAGCGATCAATCTACTATTTGCATTGGTCATCGGCTCGCGTTTGATCGCATCTATGGCCCATCATTTCAAGAACAGCCCGTTTATGGACGCATCAGCTACATCTCCCATTATGTCAAAGGCTTTGTCATCGTTGTTGTGGCTATGGACCCACAAGTCTTCTCCTCAGCTATCTATCTTGCCATACCTCGCTCCTGGATCTCACTCAGTCCCCTATCCTCACTCATCTACCTCTTATCTTATCATTCACTGCCAAAACCATCATTCACGCGGTACCTGAAGCCTTCCCACCCTCTTTATGACAATTTAGGAAGTCCAGGAGGATCACAACTAAGCAGGAATTGCAGATGAATCAGCAGCAGAGGATTATTCTCGCAGAGTGTCAAGTGTTATCAAGGCTGCGCGACATGGGATCATGGGCAAGTAGTATTTTCTTGGGAACAAGGCTGCGCCTTTCAAGTGTCGACTCAGGACCTTTCATATTTTGACATGACCACACGCCTATGGAGTCGATATATTTTTGCTATTGGACTATGTACACTGCCTTCCTTTCTTTTCTCTCGCACTTTGACACTTTACAGATTATTTTACTGTTCCTTTTCTTTTCCATTGTTCTTTTCTTCTCGCAGCTGTCCTCTCTTTATCTTTCTTCCTTTGACAGCGCGTACTTTGTTTCTTTTTATTGTTTTACATAGCCTCATCCTTAGGTATAAATACTGCTCTTTTGTACCAGGATAGGTAGTTCAGTTCAATTCATTCTTACCCCCCACTTTCATCATCTCAGTGGAATTCCAGTGAATTCCTCCCTTAAGTTCGCTTTTCTTGCCCCTTACTGTCAATCTATCCCCTATCCCTCAACCGCTATAGTCTTACTGAAGACTCTCTCTTGCTCATCCTCATCCTCGTCTTATACCTCATTCATCTTCCAAGACCTTCATCCTCCTCCTTCTCTTCTCTATTCTTTCCCCTTACCTCTGTGTGTTAAAAGTCAAGGTTATACCTTCCCTAAACGAACAACAGGGAGTCTCTTGACCTAAGGTCTGGTCCACTGCTCTCTGGTTGGTGTTTATATACAACAACAACAACAATTTATAGCGTTCCAAACAGATCTGAGGTAAACTGGCTGTGACATTTTACATGACTACGGCAGAAATTGCCGCCAGTCGTGATCGCCGGAATTGACGCCGGAGTTTCCAACTTCCCAATGTACTGCTTTTGCCTTGATAGGACGTTTGTCGAATTCGTCAGGTTCTTGTTCTTCCAGCTTGGATTTACCACCTTTCTTGCCAGCCCTCATAGCGCTTTTTAGGCTTCTCCCGGCGGTGCTAACTGCAAGCTGTTTCATTGCTCCACGATATTTGCTGAAAGGCAAATACATTAATTTGATCTCTGTATAACAAAAAATGGACATACAAGGGAAACGGCGGAGGTTCTTCGTCCGAGCCATCTCCTGAATCCTCGTTTTCGCCCTTCTTCTTTATTCCTTTATTATCCGCTTTTGCCTTGATAGGACGTTTGTCGAGTTCACTCTCTTTGTCAGCCCTGATAGTGCTTTTTGGGCTTCTCTCATCGGTGCCAACTGCAGGCCGTATACTTTCTCCGCGATATTTGCTGAAAGGCAAATACATCAAGTTGATCTTTGCATAATAAAAAATGGACATACTAGGGAAACGGCGTAGGTTCTTCGTCCAAGTCATCTCTCAAATCCTCATTTTGGTCCTTCTTCTTTATTCCTTTATTATCCGCTTTTGCCTTGATAGGATGTTTGTCGAATTCACTGTTTTTGTCAGCCCTGATAGTGTTTTTTGGGCTTCTCTTGTCGGTGCCAACTCCAGGCTGTTTAATTTCTCCGCGATATTCGCTGAAAG
Organism: Phlegmacium glaucopus; assembly: GCA_015039465.1. Lineage (NCBI taxonomy): Eukaryota > Fungi > Basidiomycota > Agaricomycetes > Agaricales > Cortinariaceae > Phlegmacium > Phlegmacium glaucopus. The sequence goes on along the minus strand of MU129987.1, from coordinate 512,552 downwards.
GCAAATGCATCAATTTGATCTCTGCATAACAAAAAATGGACATACTAGAGAAACGGCGTAGGTTCTTCGTCCGAGTCATCTCCTGAATCCTCGTTTTCGTCGACAATAGCTGCAACAGTGAAAGTATGAGCACGAGTCAGTGGTCATATAGGTCAATAACCATACACATTGGCCGCAGATCTGGAAAGAAGGGAGTAAGGGGGAAACCGAGAAACACTTTGGATCAAAATATATGAGAAACAGTAGCTAATATACCTTGAACAGGATTCAACACAAACCTTCCCAAGAATCAGTTTGGATTTCTTTTGCTTGCAAGAAAATAACACCTTTGGAGGATGATAAGAGTTAGGATCTTCTATAAAAGGGATGGTGTAGACAATCTGACCATTCTCTTCACAAATATCATGAGAGGCCAAAATATTTGGAATGACTTCATGCAGATCCGGCAGAGTGTCATACTACCAGGCCAGACATTAAAAGGGATAAGAAAACAGTTGTTCAACTTGCCTGGGTGATAACATATGACCAATCATCATCATGAGTGATCACCATCTTTGCATCAGGGACCTAAAGCAGTTGGCATCATCTCAGCAGTTAAGACTAAATGGGAGGTAACTACTTACCTTTGCTAATAGGATATCATTGAGAATTTTGGATGGATGGACTGTCTATCAGAGAAGGAGGTTAAAAATAATATACTGATGTATCTGAGAGACCACACCAACAATGCTTTCAAAAGGGTCAGAAATGAATATATCAACATCCTGTAACCCATAAAGGGAACCTGTGGTTCTCTTAATTCCAGATTGCACCCCTTGAGAGGGTAAAGAGCTGGAATCATTACTAGTACTAGGATTTTTCGAATGAGGGTCGTTGGAATCAGAGCCATCTTTAAGATGAGGATAGTCACTGTGTCGAGGGTCGACATGAACAGAACCCAAACTGGAGTGTATGTCTACCCAGACGTCATCCGAAAGAGTTACATTCAAAGTGCGCACAAAAAGGCACTGGTTTTCGAATTGGATATCCGGAGGATCATTGTCCCTCCTCAACTCATCATTATCGCTTGAGTTAGGTCCTGCTCTGACGTCGGCAATGCCAGAGTATTCCCACGCGTAAGTGCTGGCAGAGGTCGTCAAACTTGCTCGATCCGTAGGGCCGAATTTAAGGCGGCAGTTGTTTTGTCTCGTTTGATTGGCAAATGTTGCGATACCCCAGGACGTAGTCTTATCAAGACCAACAACAAGGCGTACATCGCCGTTCTTAGCTTCGCACCCCCGAGGACCATTGACAAACTTATACCAGTCGGCGACGTTTGCAGCTGCATATTTCCTGAACCTTGCAGAATTTTGCAGCTTTTCGGCCCTAGCCCCTCGTGGCATAGTCAAGATAGCACCTTCAGAAGCAGATGATTCAAAAATGATGCCCCTGAAAGTAATACTCTCAATTCACAAAAATATGATAAGTAATTGGGACGCACGAAATATCAGGCTTGGCTTGCGATGAAGCACTGACGAGATGACTATCATTCAATTTCTTGAACACTAAGAACTCTTCAATGTCAATAGCCTCGACCGGGGGCGAAATCGGAGCAAAATGTTCTGGTAATACCCGTGGATTCACTGGGTCATCGTGAGGAAGGCATATGTTGAAGAGAAAGGAAAATCCTCCCGAATCGTTGATAATTCCAACATTTCCAATGCGAATGCCTGTTCTTCTGTAATTTATGTGAAGACGACGGTTTGGCTCCGGAATCCATAAAGGAAACCCACGTCCTTTCAATTCAAGGTGTCGTGCATAGATATCATTACTTTTTTGCGGCGTAATTTCCTGGCCTTGCGAAGAGACATAAGACTGATTCTGATTACATATTAATAAGTTGTTTGGGTTTACTTCTGCTGGTCGACTTACTCTTTCGTGGTTGAGTTCTAGGGTAGTTTTCGGAGTTTCAGGTTAGGTTGTTGGAATAAGGTAGACATAACATACGGGTACTTTGGAAAGAAGACGGGGCTGGATTGATATGGTCGGTTTCATTCAAAGGCGGAGAGCCGGATGGAGAGCCCTAAGGAAAAAATAAGTCGACGAGAAAGTCGGTGGGCTCGTAAATGTAATTGTCAAAAAAAGACTGACTGGTGGGCTTCCTGACGTAGTTTCTGTATTTTCACTGAGGATCAGCAATATCCAAAAGACAAGTCAATGCTCACGGTTCAAATTTATGACAAGGGTGGTGTGGTGGCCACGAACTTGATTGAACTGCCCATCATTGATGACCACATTGCGAGATTCAACGAGGGAACTTAGAGACACGGTGAGCCCAAATTAGCTTTAGGTCATGGTAGAAAAAAACACACTAGGACTGTGATGAACCACCCCTTTCATTTTCATTAGCAGAAGGAGGTGGGGGTGGTTGCATCGAGAGAGATTGCGGTGCCGCCTGGCTTGGAGTTGCGATAGTGGTTGATTCCTGCTCTCTCACTCGTTGGAAACTGTTCATTCATAATTAACGGGGGAACCGTTTGCGCAATAAGGACTCAAGTACTCGCTTTTTAGGGGACATCAGGGCTACAGGAGTGCGAGGACCCTCAACCTCCAATACTATGATAATGGATGTACGAATGGACAACAGGTCGATCAATTTAAAATTAGGAACCAAGCGTACCCGGGTCCCGCAAGAAACATCAGCATCCGCATATTGATTTCTAGTCTTCCGTGGTCAGCCAACGACAGGCGCAAGTCAAAATGATACCAATTTCTCGCACGCTCGGACACTGCTCGGACAAGTCGGAAAGAGGCCGCCCTTGATATTGGGTTGACTAGTATTCGATGTATTCTCTGATCCAAGTGTCCATAGTATGGATAGCTTTCATATTCTGTAGCAGAACAGGAGTGTCATGCTTTCGCGTGAAGCCTGGAGGAACCAAGTAAGAACTAAGCTGATAAGGAGCGCTCATATTGCTTTGAATCGTTATGACTACTGGGCGTTGGGTTGAAAGCCTCAGCAATAAAACTCTGTTCATTCAACTATCCTCGTTTTCGTCGTTCTAACCTTCTGTCATGACCTCTTTCATAGTCCAGACATTCAATCAAACTATGAGATATTGATAAATGTGGCTCGTCCCAAAGAAATCATGAAAACGCACAAAGAGCCTATCATAAGCGAAAAGACGAAAGATTTGTTAAACGATATGAGTCCATGAAATACGCAGGGTGGCCAAGAGATAGGTAGTAGAAGAAGCATTAGAGAAGTTGTGACAGTACAAGGATCATGCGGAAGAAATTCAAGTAACGGCTTCAGCAACGGGAGCAGCAGCTCCTCCCCAGCCTTGGCAGCCCCAGGGGTTCTCCAGAGGGGCGACTCAGGCTCATCGATCTTGGGGATGTTCATCAACCTTGGAGAAGTGACCTCGAGTTTATCATTTTGGCTTGAACATGTCACCAATACGGGGTGAGAGACGGCGGCCTTCGCAGCTTTGGCAGCTTCCGAGGCAGGGTTCTCCAGGGGGTCGACCGGCTCAGGCTCATTGATCTTGGGGATGTCCCATAACTCCTTTGCTTCTTTCCCTATGGCTGATAGGTGAGCATTATCAACTATAATTCTGTTTTCTTGGGTTATAACACAACTTGTAAAATCTGTCTCCCTTCTCCCTTTCCTGTGCTCGTATTGGATCCACGAACGTCTTCATAATCCTCTTGGTAGCATGGTGGGGAAGATTGAGGAATAACGAGTTGAGAATCTGGAGACGCAGTTATAGCAGAGGAAGGTCGAGACTCGGAGGAAGAGGAAGGATGAGAGGAAGAATGTGAGTCCAAGGAAGGCTGTATCTGCGGGAAGGTCGACATTTTGGAGGGTCAGTCCAAACTGGATTCCGTAAAAAAGATTCTGTCTAATAAGAATAAGGCGGGGCTTAGAGGATATCAATTACGAGATGCCACAGGGCCGTAGTGAGATGCTATTTCACCTACTATGGGGGGTATGTGTTGGAAAGATGCCTATTAGTATTACATAACCGTCAACTTGCGTTTGTATTTATTTATCTCTGACAAGAGCAATCACTCCCTGCTGACCCAGATAGCACCGCAACAGGCTGTGAAACCAGTGTGAACGTCGTCGTTATAATTTTCACTGTCCATTGATATTCCTCTTTATATCCATTGCTCAATGGCTGCTTCATCGATCTGTAGATATCAGCTTACCAATGTGTGACAGTCCATAACGGGACAAACAGATACAAATGCGAAAGCCAGTGCAAACGGCTATGCGGGAAACTCTAATGTTATGATTTATCCCGCGTCGCTCATATTATTTTGTCCATCATATCTTGTTTGTCGCCGTTCTTGTTCGTCACCGTCATACCCGAAGAGAAAGTTGATATATTAAGAATGACGCGTGGTAGGAATAATATGACATAGAACGGGGTCCAAGGAATTGCTGAAAATATGAACAAAACCGTTTGGCCTAGAAGCGACCATGAACCTGATCATCTGGTTGATCGGTACCACTGGCGGTAATTGCGAACCAATTTTAAACCAAGCGACTTAAAGTAAGTGCTACAAACTAAAAGTGTACTACTTGCCAGTGGAGTATACCTTGGTCCTCGATTAATATTTAGAAACAGAAACGAGTTTCACATTCCGTGGGTTCTATCAGGATTTTTATCACCTTTAAATCTATTTCTACTGCGTATTTCTCTTATAAAAGCGAACAAAATTTTGTTTCCACTCCTCACCAGTTACAAACACCCAATGCGTTTCACTACTGCCCTTTTCGTTCTCACCGTTACCCTCACCAGCGTTAATGCTGACATTGTGGGCTTCAGTGGCAACGATTGCACTGGGGCTGAAGGAGCCAATGTCCCATGCGACAATAGCTGTCACCAGTTCGGGGGGCGCAACTCATTTCAAGTAAATATCTGCTCATCATATTTATTCATTCAACTATTAATTGACATAAAACTTCCCTTTGTGTTTCAGGTCCTCGCCTCAGGTAATCACTGTGTCTTGGTCTTTGCAGACACTGCTTGTAGTGAAGATGTTGGCCTGATCAGCAACGATGGAAGCGGCTCATGCAGCAATGTGTTCGAACCCGGCTTCACAGTTCAGTCTTTCACATGTAGCCCCACAGACATTTGCAATTGAAGGGGTGCACTGTCGTCTTGAGTATGTGGAATATGTTGCCATTGTCCTGAATGCGCCAATTTCTCATACATTTTGTCCAGAAAATGTAAACATTCCGCCAGATTTAGAAGACCTTGCTTGGATTAGTTTCGGAAAATTTGTGCAGAATTTGTCTATATATTCGGTTGTTATCTAAATTGACATGATTAGCTGTGGAACTGTGTATTTACCAGTCATAATTATAGGATTTAGTTATATGATCAAGGTAAGCTTTATCTTGCATTCATTTTTGGATTTTCCATTTCAGTTTGGGCTTGAGGGACAAAATTTAAAGGAACCCACGTAAAAAGCTTTACTTTGTATTCGAAATTGTTAAAATTTAAACAGCAGAAGTGGTAGTACCGAGCGACAAGAGCAGCTTATGTGTCTCGAATGGATAGATAGTCTCAATGGGATGCAGGATGAGGTGCCTCAAGAAAATATGTCAGATTTGCTGTCCTCTGGTTTTATTTTCCACATTGTTGAAATATTTTGTGCCAATCACGTCATATCGCATCATAGTTGCATCATCATTAGTACTGAATACCTAACCTATAGTGTAAATCTCTCATAGCTACGTAGCCACGATTGAATGTGTATAAGTAGTACAACCCATTGAGGTGAAACCTCATCGGTTTATACCAATTCACTGGGTATTCGCCTACACAGAGCTCATTGACTAAGTATCTTAATCATCCTCTGCAACATGATCTATAAACCGACATCCAAATTTCAACACACATTGATATGATAATTTGTGTTGCTGTAATATTTCGCAGCTAGTGTTGGAATAATAACCGAGACGAGGCAGCGCAACGGCAAACGAGTGACGAGCTACAAATTCGAAGTGAAGTCCTATTGTTGTTTACTGCAGAATATTAAATAAAATTACGTAATCTATGGTAGTGGTGGGAGTCATATTTGAACACACCCCCTGAATCCCGACACCCCCATATTGTAACCAAATAAAAATAAAAGTAATGAATGTGGTATATATAAATTAATATATAAAAGGAATGTGAGAGGTAGGGAATGAGGAAAGATTGCAAAAAATAAATAAATTAGAAACTAAAAGAATCATGCTCACATTTCTTGGAGCAGCGTCTAGGAATGAGGATCTTGTCGCTAACCTCAAGATCGTCAGGTTTGTGACCGATGGCATCAAGTTTTCATACAATTGAGAACACATTATTGGTGAATTTGGAAATGGGAATGGAGGGGTCATGAGTGATGGAGTAGAATTGTTGGCGGAGATGGATTCGATTTGTTGCACTATCCTTCTGGTATTCCGAGACAAGATTAGCCCAGGCTTCCTTTCCAGATTTGGTAGCAACAATTGGGGAGCAATGATTTGGATCAACTAGAAACCAGATTGTGGCATATACCTTCTGATCCTGGAGATCCCATTCCAATCCTTTCTCACCCCCAGGAGTTGCACTATCCAAGTGCCCCCCACAACCAATCAGCATGAGGTAAGTCTCAACCTCCTTCTTCCATTCATACCAGTTGTCACCAATGAGTTTGGGGAGAGAGAGCATGACAGCGCGATCCATGTTGCCAAGGAAGGGTACTAGACAAGTGTAGATGGATGTGGAGATAGTTCTCAACACAATTTGTTGTCAGAAAATGCGAAAAACAGCATGAAAAAAACACAGAAAGAGCCAAAAAAAACACAAAAATGCATGTAAAAAGCTCGAAAATGCAGATATGTGGACTTGAAGAGATCAGTTGCTAGCAGGGCTCATAACCTGTTGGAATAATAACCGAGATGAGGCAGCGCGATGGCGAACGAGCGACAAGCTACAAATTTGAAGTGAAGTCCTATTGTTGTTTACTGCAGAGTATTAAATAAAATTATGTAATCTACGGTAGTGGCGGGAGTCATATTTCAACAGCTAGAACAAATGAAATGTAACTAGGTAGTTGTTAGATATAATAACAAACGAGATACTAAACTGAACTCACGTCTCAACTTTGGTATAAAGTTGAGACTTGCTATATAATTAATAATAATATAAAATAAAGTGTGACTAAAAGGAGTGATTAGGTAACATTTATCATCACATATAGATGAATGAATGAAATGATAAGATATCCAATATGATGATATGATTGAATTTGCTTTGCAAGGTAATCAAAGGATTACCGTTTTTAGGAATTTGTCTACAACAAATCCAGAAACCAATAACTTTAATGACCAACAAACTCTGTTTTTGTGCAAGTTGGGGTTTCCTTGAAAGTATAACCAGTATACTCTTGAATAAAACAACAATACACTTTTAAAGTCCAAATGTTCTAGACTATGATTCAAGTTTAAAGTCCAAATTTCTCTAGATTATGATCCTGATAACAAGTTTATAGTCCAATTTCTTAGACTATTATATAGTGCTTTTTGATAGAACAAAGGCAAGTCCCTATAGGATTTAATATCCTTTGTCTATATGATAACCAATTTTGGTAGTACAAAGACAAGCCCCTTTAGTTTTTAATATTCTTTGACTATCCACAACAAATGATTTAAAGTCCCTGAGGCAGACTGTGAGACAGCTTTATAGTACAAGGATTTCTCCTCAGACTCTGATAAAGGATTTAATATCCTTGCTTCCAAGACAAGTCCCTAAAGGATTTAATATTCTTGGTTTACACAGAACAAAGGTAAGCCCCTTTAGGATTTAATATCCTTTGCACTGAGTGAAGCAAAGCAAGTCCACTTGTAATTCCAATTCTAACTTGTGCCAATTCAGAGCGCTGAAACTTGGGAAAGAAAGGAAGAGTGCAAATTCACTCATTTTACTGGTGCTTTCTAGCTACTTTTATACATAAATGAGAAACAAAATTAGGTAAGAGTCTGTGATGTCATGTCTATGTTTTATGATTACTTGTTTTATGATGTCATGTCTTGTTTCTAGATGACTGAGCATTGTTTTATGATGTCATGTCTTGTTTCTAAATGACTGAGCATTGTTTTATGATGTCATGTCTTGTTTCTAGATGAGTGAGCATTGTTTAATGATGTCATATGTTTCATAATGTCACATTTGTGACAAAATGTTACAAAATGTTACAAAATGTCACAAAATGTCACATGATGTCACATGATATCACATGCTATCACATGCTTCATTATTGTAGGACCTTTTATTGATATTTTACTTACTGATGTTATCCTTAGGACTTGTATAACAATCCTTCATAGTTGTAGACTTGATAGTTACTTTAGATTGCAAGTAGTTCATTTGACCATTATGGATTTTGTATGGTTAGAGTCTGAACTTTTTGTAGTGTTGTTTAACAGTATGATAAATAGATCAATTCAGATCATAGTTATCTGCTGCTTTAACCTTTATTACTATGGAATTTCCAGTTTAATCAACAAGTGTAGTCAACACTTTTGACCCTTACAGTATCAATTTGTAGATTAAGTCATGGTTGGGTTATTGATCTTGTTGATTCAATTGAAGAATAATATTATGAAAAATTGAATAATCCATAGGTATTCAACTTTCAGTCCTATCAACGAAATAACAACCATGAACCCGTGCCTTTGGCACGGTGCCGCTCCGCTTTGCCGGCCTACAGCACAGATTCAGGGCTTGCTGGGGGCTCCACCCCCTGGACCCCTGGCTGCATCACAACAGTGGACTCAGTTGAAAATCCTAATATCAGACACAGTTTCAAATCCTAATAGTAAGTTCAGATTCAAATCCTAATGGTAGACCTAGCTTCAAATCCTAATGGTAGACTCCAAATCCCAATGGTAGACCCAGTTTCAAAATTCTAATGGTAGACCCATTTTCAAATCCTAATGGTAGACCCAGTCTGTTACATTCTGTCTTACGTTACTCCGGTCCAGCTCCGTCGGAGCTGTCTCCGGTAGTCCGTACTCCATACAGTGCCTTCCCTTATATCCCGAACTACTCTTCCTATGTTCAACTCTGAGACTTCTCCGTGTCATCCCAGTTCCTCCATCTATACTCCAAACCCGTTATCACTTCTTCGCCACTACCACTATTCTTTGTCATCATCTTTCCCATCATCAGTCAGCATACCCGCCATGGATTATTCACCCAAGAATGCAGAACCTTTCCGGGAGCAGAACGCAGCACTTATATTTATCTCTTATATTTCAGTTGCTATTCCTTTATTTATTTAAGTACTCGAAACTTGTATCTTTTCCCTCAGTTCGAATATCAACTTAGTTCCTCCTCTTGTTTTTCCTCTAAGTCACTGAGGTCTTCCGACTTGTTACTTCCTCTTCCGTTCCGAAATCAGGACACCTTAGGAGCTGGGCGGCACAGCACACATGCTGAGGCCAATGTCCTTTCCGGGTTACTGTTCCGGAGTAACTCCGACGTGACTCCTTTGTTTTAAACTTAACACAGTCTGAGATCCCAATAGTAGACTCAGTCTGCTATCCCAATAGTAGAAGAAGTCTGATATCCCAATAGTAGACCACACCTGATACCCCAACAGTCAACTCATCTGAGCAGAAGAGAGTATTTATATATCTGCTCATCCACCCAACACTCAGTCAACAAATCACAGCCCTTTGACAACACAAAATAGTCCATTTTATCACAAACACATTCTCTTTTATTTTCTACTCTTGAAAAAAGTTGAGAAGCCATTTTTATAAATCCTACCCTATCTAAATAATATCACTAAAACATCTAAATAACTCAAATCAATTTATTTTATCTCTTTTTCACTTAATTTACACTTAAAATACTTCAATTTTCTGAACTTGAACACCATCCAGAACCATCATAAATCATAAGAACCTTTCTCTTTTCTCTTCCCAATTTATTTCTGCTTGAATAATAATTAGTTCTTACTTTTACTCAAATACACTCCAATTATACTTAGTAATAGTAGACCCATCTGAGCATCTCAGACTATTCCCATCTACTCATCACACTCTGAAGAAGAGAGAGTCATCAAATATAGCCAATAATCATCATCTTCATGAGCATCTTGACCCATCATAAATTTATTCTTATCAATGTTGTAATATCATATTCTGTCCTGAGGGTGTTGGAGACAGGTGAACAATTGTGAGATACCCTGACATAACCCCTATCATACATTACCATACAGGAGTTTCAGAGCAAGGGATTGCCATTGTTGTATACATCCTCAATTACCAATCATACATCCTTCTCTACCATTGAACATCCTGTCACTCAATTAATTAACATCCTACACTCACCACATAAATATTAATCATATAACTGATATTTTTCATTTTCTACAAATTCCCCTCATCTGAATGGTCTATATCCAAATCATGAACACACAGAACATCTTCCATAAGATCCCTTCAGCTTTGTTTTCTCTTCCTATTTTATTTCTACTTCCACCCTACCTCTTTCAGAAATCATTACTTCTTACTTTTTACTCAAATATCGTCATATCTGTATCTTTGGTCTTACCCTGTATGCTTAGTTGTCACTTTTACTCTATTATACATTGAACTTGAACCTCATTTATATTTCTCAACTTCTGAATTGTAGCTTGATTTATATTTTTTTCACTCTTCCTAAATTGTATCAAATCTTTAATCCATCACACTCAACTTAATTTAATTTAATTCAATTTATCTCAATTTTTCATTTCAAAATTCTCATAGTACAGTATTCCAATACAAAACAGAGAACCCTCATCTTACCACCTACCTGCCCCACTCATTTATGCCCATCTAACCATATTCCCATCTCCATCCATCTCTCTGTCTTGATTTATCTTCCCACTCACATTGTTATTGTAACCATCCTCCCATTCACTCAAAATAACTCTATTCATCTTCCAATCTTGTTTTTTATTCTCAATTTATCTGACATTTTCTTATGTTCACCACACTCACCAATCTGTCACATTAAGTGTGTATATTATTTTTATTTTAACCTCATCTTCTCTATTCATCTTCCAATCTTATGTTCCCACTCACCTATCTCTCACATTAAGTGTGTATAATATTCCTCTTATATCTTCTCATCCCATGTTCCTATCAACTGTGTAGATATACAGCAGCTTACCAAGGAACAACCCACACAAATACCAAACAAAAAATACAATTAAAAATATACACCATAAAAAGGAGGATTGAAAAAAAGCATCACAACAGATCCCAAAAGACAGGTTACAGCTGTCCAAAATTAACACACAGAAAGAGACAATATATATCACAGATGGTAATGTTCAAAAATACAACATTAGCCCTAAAAAAGCGAAATTTAGATGGAAGTTACTGGGATGTCACGAAATGTGACATGTGTGACACTGGGCTAACAGTATAATGGGACGAAGGTGTGGGAGCAGCTGACCAATTATCAAAAATATTACAAATCCTTACAAATAAATCCAGCATCAATGATACCCCTGACGTTCCCAGGTGTGACGTCCCATTCTATATAGATAAATGAATAGCGAGTCAAAACTCATAAATCCCAACAATTTGCACATCATTACGATTGTTTATTGCCAATAAATTCATTCTCTCTCTAACTTAATAGATTAATGTCTAGATTAGCGACCTCAGGCAACCCATAGAGGAGAATTCTTGATTGCAAATTGGTTTATATGTCTTGATGGATAAAGGGTCGTTTTCATCTTCTGTGTTACATTCCGTCATACGTTACTCCGGTCTGACTCTGTCGGAGTTGTCTCCGGTAGTCCGTACTCCGTTCCAGTACTTTCCCTTGCCTCCGGATTTACTCCTTCTATGTCCAACTCCGAGACTTCTCCGTATCATTCCGGCTCTTCCGACGTTACTCCAAACTCATTTCCACATCTTCGTCACAACCACTATTTCTTTGTCATCACTTTCCCACCATCAGTCAGCACACCAGCTATGGATTATTCACCCCAAGAATGCAGGACCTTCCGGGAGCAGAACGCAGCATTTATATTTATATTTTATATTTCGGATGCTATTCCTTTTATATTTAAGTACTCGAAACTTGTATGTTTTCCTCAGTTTGAATATCGACTTAGTTTCCCACTCTTGGTCTTCCTCTAAGTTCTTTGCAACTTCCGGTTCCGCTCCGCTCCGTCTTACTCCAAAATCTAGGACACGAAGGTTCTGGGTAGCACAGCACATAAGCTGAGGCTAAGTCCTATCCTTTCCGTGACTCCGTTCCGTGACTCCGTCCAAAACTCCGTCCAAAACTCCGTCCAAAACTCCGGAACAGAGTTCTCAAACTTAACATTCTGTGAGAGCATCAAAGATTGATTCCTGAATATCGAGTGGGGAAGTGAGAGTAGATGACAGGACAATGACATGTAAATTAATAGTGCAGCGCCTAACTTTCATGTCAAGCTTCAAGACGGCCCCTGCATTGCTTCATCCCTCAAATAAATTGCAAAAATAATAAATTAGTGGTCTAGAATTAATATTATAAGTCACCAACTTCACAGATAATATTCCTGAAAGGAGTTGGGATGACTCAAGAGTAGGCACATTGTGTACATGTATATACTTTGATATACTTTGATATAATGTGCCATCCGCAGCTGGGCTCACCAGGTACAACCTAATATCCTTTGCCAAGACAGATACACCATCGTATATAAAGAATTCCAAAGACTTGCCAAAATTTGTCACCTACTAAATACACCACAGGCAGAGAGTTATTTCAGACAGCAGATATAGGGCTGAAATATCTCCAGAATCAAGTATTTCTCTCAACAGAAGTTGCAAATGAAAATTTGGAGAAGTGATACATTTTAGCAACATTTCTGATCTGAATTCTTACTGACTTAATCACCTAACTTGAAGTCTGTATTTCTGAGTAATGGAGAAATATTATGTTTCTGCCCCTTTCTGGCCCATTGTAAAGGTATTTGAAAGAGAGAAATTCAGATTGGGTGATAGACCATCTGAATTGTGGTAAAAGGTTTCCTTTTCTTAACCACTTCAGTTAGAAAGCACCATTGCTGACAGTATGACTTTCATCAATATTTCCAAACAGTATTTCATCCCAAAGTAAGGGGTAGATGAAATGGCAAATAAATGATATATTTCAACCATGCTTCTGAAGCAATTCTGCAATGACTAAATTAGGAGTTTTCAAGCAGGAAAAGCATTCATTTCATAGCACAGGCAGAAAGATATTTCAGACAGCAGATGTAGGGCTGAAGTATTGCTAGAATTAAATATTTTGGAATGGTGGAAGCAGTAAATGAAAGTTAAAAACATGATATGTTTCAGTCATATTTCAGATCCAAATATTACCACTGAATCAGATATTTTGGAACAGCAGAAAGAGGACTGAAATGTGGACAGAATAACATATTTCATCTGGCAGCACAGAGATATTTCAAAACAGCTGAATTGTATGCTTCTGAAGGAATTCTGCAATGACTAAATTAAATATTTTCAAGCAGGAAAAGCATTCATTTCATAGCACAGGTTTCAGACAGCAGATGTAGGGTTGAAATATTACTAGAATTAAATATATTGGAATAGGGGAAGCAGTAAATGAAAGTTTAAAAAGTAATTTGTTTCAGTCATATTTCAGATCCAATTACCACTGAATCAGATATTTTGGAACAGCTGAAAGAGGCAGTACTTTTCTGTCCCCCACCAGATCTGATCAGATCTGATCAGAATTGTTATATCCGACCAGATCTGCTCAGATCTGCTCAGATTCTGAGTGGATCCAAGTGGATCTGAGAAAATAGAGACCTACTAGCTACTTCTGTTAAGGTTTGGTTAAGGTTTGTTAAGGTTTGGTTAAGGTTTGAGTTAAGGTTTGGTTAAGGTTTGGTTAAGGTTTGGGTTAAGGTTTGGGTTAAGGTTTGGGTTAAGGTTAGGGAGGTATATAGTTGCAATTCTGCTCAGATCTGACCATCTGAGCAGATCTGCTCAGAATGCCTGCCAAATCTGCTCAGATCTGATCAGATCTGGTGGATCACAGCAAAGACCTCGAAAGAGGACAGAAATGTGGACAGAACCCTGTTATAGACAGAAGGCATTTTTGGAGGCAGACTTTCAACAAATTGCAGTCTGTGTCAAAGCCACCAAAAGCTGGCCTGAGGATATATCAAGCCCAGTAGCTACTGGTCAAACCATTATATATTATTTCCTTAATCTAGAGCCCAAATGATATATCACCCACAATAGCTTTCACCACTACTCATCTATCCCACCCTCAATTGTACCTGTGCTGCCACTCTACCTACATTTGGCAGAGCTAAATATAGAACAAATATTTGTTTTGATAATTTTCAGATCTCAGGCTTTGTTGCAGAAATCTTTGGGCTTGCTATTGAATTCCATGATAATTGACACATTAGCAGTGATAGCATCAATGAAGTTGCTGTTAAGGTTGGGGTCTTTAGGAACCAGCTAACTTATGTAAGCCATTATATAAGCAGCAAAATGTTGGGTTCAGAAAAGAAAAGAAAAATTAGGGGAAATGAACAGAAATGTGTTAAAATTTAATTTATGTATTTATTGATGTAGTATACTTTTGCTCATGTTCATATTTGAGCTTTAGAGCCATGTCCAGGGGCAATATATGATGACCAAGCTGGTCCAAGCAGCTTCTGGACCAGTTAAACCTTGGCTGTAAGCACTGATGAACCAAGCAGCACAGTTTACATAACTGATCAATTAATTGATCAATAAGATTGCTCAGCCATGGCAACAAAAAAAAAAGCTCACTTTTGGATCCAAACATAAGGCACACCATTGAGGCATGCTTTTATGTTCTTTTCCATTTCCTCCACTTGTCTTTGGGCTTGTTCTGTACATTAGTTTCACAGCACCCAATATTGGTCAATAAAATTCAGCTTGCAGTGATATTTGGGATATATTTAAAAGGTGCTTTTGTTGTTCTGCCCATTTTTAATGCTTTCTGATGTGGTTTACCTGCATTTTGTTAGTTTTTTGGGGTGGCAGGGTTCCTTTTCCTGCTCCTTATATCACATGACAGTATTATATAAGTGGCAAAAGGGGGCCTCCAAAAAATCTAACATTTCATCTGAGTGTGTCAATATAGTTTCTAGTGTGTTTGGAGCACTTTTCTCAAAATATATTTTTTGGTCAATAAAAGAGTCAATAGTATGTTTTCTTACAGACTAAAAACTGAGGATTGACTATCTATGTCCCCTCTATCATTCCCAGTTTTCAGAATACTGAAAAGTGGTCTGTGGTAGATGTTATTGAGCTCAGCATTGAAGGTATTTTCTGATTACATAAGTTAGCTGGTTCCTAATGACCCCTACCTTAGTTGAACATTGAAAGTATGACACATAGTCAGCAGGATCCCTGGAGAATGCTGCTTCAACACATGCTGCAATTTTTTGACAGTCTGCTTCCAAAAATGCCTTCTGTCCATAAACTTAGTACTTATAGCAGAAGCCAATGACTTCAAGCTCAGCTGGATTCCAGCCTTTCATTCATCTTCTATCACCCAGTGTAACAGTTGATCATGTTGCTCCAAGAATCCATCAAAGGTGTAGCTCTCATTCATCAGGAAAACAGTGGCCTCTGCTTTGGACTACTTTAGCCTCTTTGGAAAGTGGTTTTTTTTTCCCAAATAGAACTGGTATATTAGAGGTAATGTGATATACAGGAAAGTACGAAGAGAGACTCATTGCCATAGGAATATAGTACAGTAGGGAACTACATAAGGAGAGAGATATGCATAAATACATGCATGAGAAGGAAGAACCTGCCAAGTGGGAGGAAAAAAATTAATGGATGTCCATGGGGAGGTCATAGAACATGAAGGCTGTTGTTACAATGCTGAGCCTATCCCAGTATGCCCCTTTTTCCTTTCATTTCATCTTCTGTCCACTCCCCTTGCTGTGCTCCCTGTTCCCCTATGTCACATCCCCTGCCCTATATTGCTATGTGTTTCAACTTGCTGCACATCCTATTCATACACATTCCTGGTCAGTATAAATATAATGCCGTGATGTACCTGTAGATTAGCTTTTGCAATCTAAATGTCCATCATCCCTCCATCACCTCATCCCTGAGCTTCTTGGTCCCTTGATCATTGATCCCCTAGTCCAAGTCTAATGACCCTGCTACTGGCTCAACTTCTCAACCACCCATCACTCACCTTCCTCTCATCCCTGTTGGCCTTTGCATACCACCTAAGCCCTAGACCCAGACTCAACCATTACAGCTGTCAGGTTCTCACAAAGAAAACCCTGGAGGAGGCCATCATTGTCCTTTCTGTTGAGCCAAAAATGAAGAGATGGAAAAAGTAAAGAGTATTTGGTGCATGTCTTGAAGACATGCCACCTCATTTGTAAGTAAGCATCCTTGCAGTTTGTCCTTTTCTTAGTGCTGAGTGTGTCAAGTCTCTCACCCTTGAAAAGCAAGAGAAGGTCATTGACAGAGTCACCAATGGTGAAAGATAGGTTCATCTTTGCATCCTTTGGTGTGGATACCATGGATTCTATAGTCTTCATGTCTTCAAAGTTGACCTCTGAAGTGGTTGATGAAGGGGCAAGAGCAGAAAAGGGGTTGGGAGTGGCCACAATGGGAGGATGAAGCCTTCTAGGTGCAGGAGTGGGTGCAGATAGAGCTACAGACAGAGTCTGTACTCTGGAGTTGAAATTTTTTATCAGATCTGCATACAAACATTTATGCAAAATCAAGCCAAGTGGTGAGGTGTGTTTCTCCATGAAGTGAGACCATACTTGTTTGATGTTAAACTTGGGTTCAAGTGCTAGGATGGTGTCTCTGGCAGAGAAATCCACTGGATTTGTATAGGGGTGAGGTCACGGAGAGGTTTGTCCTTGATGATAGGGGGAGGGGGGGGAAGTAAAGATGAAGCCCTAGAGGGCATGCCACCACAACTAGATGATGCCATCCAAATGAGAAAGGTGGTGGTTTGAGTTCAAGAAGTGATGGCATGTGGTTCAAAGCTTACTTGTCAACAAATTGTTGGTAATTGATTAGTTCAAATCCCACTCAGTTGGGGAGTTGTAGCTGGGAAGGCTTGAACTTGGAGATGATGTTGAGGACCAGATCAAAGGGGCAACCAAACTTAAGCATCTCATTTGTTGGATTAAGTCTCCAAGAAACACACATGGCATGAAGAGGGGATGGAAATGCATAACATGTAGCTCCCTCATCTTGGTCAGGATGGATCCACTCACTGTAATGGCATATTCAAATGGCTTCATTTTCATATTTGTCTTTGTTGGTTTTTATTGTGCCTTTTCCAAGCAACTCTCTAAATAATGCTGCCACATCTGAGTGAGATGAGAGATCATAAGAGCTAGGAAGACTGCATCCAAAAGCTCCACTGGAAAGTTCCTATGCTAGCTGATGTGTGGGGTTTTCATCATAAAAATTTTCCACTGTGAACAACTCTTCATGTCAGGTTGCTGCTACCCTCTGGGGAACAGGGTTAGGAGCACAAACAACTCAAACTGATATGGCTTTCGCTGAGGAGACTCACTTGGTATGATATTATACCTAACATTTCAGAAACAGCACCAACTATCCATGAAAAGATCAGATCCAGAAGGTCAGGGTGCAAATTTATTTGGCATTAAAAGCATAACACAACTTCATCAAATTTGGAATGGTCCAACAAGATACCAATCAATCCCTTCATTCCATTTTGGAGCCACAGAGAGATATGAGCTGCATCATAGAGGACTAGGGGTGTTAGAGGTGTACCAGCACAATGAGGCACAGGATGCAAAGATGGGCTGCCATAACTGCAAAACAGGACAATGTGGTAAGGGGTAACCACTGTCACAGACCCTCTTGAAGAAATTGTTCCAAAGAGATCAGTCCTCATATGACTCTTGCCTCTTGTCAAAAAGTAGGTAAGCAAGCCCAAGGCCATCATACCAGGGAAATGTGAGGAGGGATTCTCCCTACCTCGAATTATTACTATTTTCATAATTTCAAATTCATTATATCACATATGGAATTTCACACCATGTTACATTTTCCAAATTCGTACATTTCCTATTTTATCAATTTCAAATTCATTCCCCTTTTGGAAATTACTCCGAAATTACACAGTCCATTCTTACATACAAATTTGTTACCTCTCCGTTTTTATTCTCGGATCTTAGATTCCCATATATCCATTTTCAAAACACAGTACTACAAACTAAAGGTATAAAAAGCTGTAGTTATATTGTAGAAAAGGAGAACCAATAAAAAATAACAACAACAAGAAAAACATAACAATTCAGAACATAAAAACTTAACAATGGAGAAATTTGATATCAAGAAATAATAAAACAACAAATTCGGAACATTAGAGTTGACAGAGTCAACTTCCCCCCCATATACTTGCACACCCGGAAACAATTCCTCACAAATACAGGGTCCACTAGCTGGAGATGTTCATCAAGTGGCAGATTTGACTTTCCAGGTGGCCACATTGTCTGGACATACACAAAAGCTGATGGATCTTGTTTGAGAATAAAAGCATGCAGCAAATTCATAAGAGTGGTCTTTCTGCAGCCTGGGGTCCCTTGAACCTATGGAAAACATTGATTAGCTGCACACATAGATGTCTGCTAGTGCAAGAGACATGCATGGACAAGTCTTTCTTGAATTAATATATCATACAAGCAATGTACTGTGGCCTTCCATGGACTCCAGCTCTCTGAAAACCCATGAATTGCTGCATCATGGAAGTTGGATCTAATATAATCTGCTCACTAAAAATAAATGGAACAGATCTAAGCCTGTTGGACTTGTTTGACAAACTTGGACTAATTGTGGCTGATAGGACGGCAGAAATAAGAATGGGTGTGGTGCAATATAATGTTGGCAAATTAGGAGGGTGGTGGTGCAGGAAGACAAGTGCCATTCAAAAAGTAAGGGGACAGGTAGTGTCAATCAAGAAACCACATTGTTAAGTCACCGGAGATAGTTTAATTGGACACAGAATGTGAAGAATGATAACAATCATTCAGTGGTCTTGAGGAACAAAAGGCTCTACTTACCAGTAGTAGGTAGAAGCTTCATGAAGATGTGGAGCCTAGCAAGGGTGGGCTGTTCCTTCCAGAGCTCTGAGACCCACTTCCACTCCAACATCTGATTACCATCATCCTCTTCAATTGTGAGTTGACTAAGAGAATCTCTAGTTTGCCCACCAAGATCTATATCAACCTACAAAATATAGAAGGGTGAGTGTTTGCACTAGACTCTGGGTTGTAGCCACCTTCAAAATTTTTAAGTCTTTGGCATCAATGTTACTGAACACCCAATTCTTCCCTTTCTTGTAAATGATATCCTTCAAATTGGGCAATTTCCACTTTGAATATATTATTGTTGCCTTTGATGAGGCAATGGAATTTGTGAACGGGGCCATCATTTAATTCTTCTGCCATGACAGTATCGCGCACCAATACTGATTGGTAGTGTGAGAAGAAAGCTTAAAAGTCGCCATCATGAAAATAAGCGGACTTTGAATTCACTTACCTATTTTGGAAGTGGCCCTGAATCGTGTTCCTGGTCGACAAATCATTCATTCAATGTTATCACCCTCATCGCTCATCATACTCTCAATGTCTCACACTATGCTCTCTATCGTTTTCACTATTGACATGCTCCTAAGTATCTACCATCCATTTGTTCCTTGGTTAGTGATCCAACAAAGCGATCAATCTACTATTCGCATCGGTCATTGGCTCACGTTTGATTGTATCTTTGGTCCATCATTTCAAGAATGGCCCCTTTATGGATGCATCAACTACATCTCCCATTATGTAAAAGGCTTTGTCATTGTTGTTGTGGCTATGGACCCACAAGTCTTCCCCTCAGCCATCTATCTTGCCATCCCTCGCTCTTGGATCGCACTCAGTCCCCTATCCTCAATTATCTACCTCTTATCTTATCATTCACTGCCAAAACCATCATTCATGCAGTACATGAAGCCTTCCCACCCTCTTTATGACAACTTAGGAAGTCCAGGAGGATCACGACTAAGCAGGAATTACAGATGAATCAGCAGCAGAGGATTATTCTCGCAGTGTGTCAAGTGTTATCAAGGCTGCATGACATGGGATCATGGGCAAGTAGTGTTTTCTCGGGAACAAGGCTGTACCTTTCAAGTGTTGACTCAGGACTGTAAGGAATGGATAACTCCTGAATACAGATTATGAATCGCATCACGTGACTTAAGTCACAAGGACTTTTGCATGTCTCGTTTAGTATCTTTCAAGCCACTCGAGTGGCCTCCCTTATTTGTGGCACACATTGTCCTTAGAATAGTATAAATAAGTAGAATAAACACAAGAAATAGATTCAATCTATTCCCCTGATATACTACAGCTCTGAAATACTCCTATTCTAAACCCAAAGAATCTATCCATCTTACAGGACCTTTCACATTTTTGACATGACCACACGCCTATGGAGTTGATATATTTTTGCTATTGGACTATGTACACTGCCTTCTCTTCTTTTCTCTCGCACTTTGACACTTTATAGATTTTTTTATTGTTCCTTCTTCTTTTCCATTGTTCTTTTCTTCTCGCAGCTGTCCTCTCTTTATCTTTCTTCCTTTGACAGCGCATACTTCTTTCTTTTTATTGTTCTACATAGCCTCATCCTTAGGGTATAAATACTGCTCTTTTGTACCAGGATAGGTAGTTTATCTCAATTCATTCTTACTCCCCAACAGTCATCCTCTCAGTGGAATTCCAGTGAATTCCTCCCTCTAAGTTCGCTTTTTCAGTCCCTTACTGTCCCTGTCCTCTACTGTCAACCACTATAGTCTTACTGAAGACTCTTTCTTACCCATCCTCATCCTTGTCTTCTACCTCATTCATCTTCCAAGACCTTCATCCTCATCCTCCTCACCTCTACTCTTGCTCCCTATCTCTGTGTGTTACAAGTCAAGGTTACACCTTCCCTAAACGAACAACAGGGAGTCTCTTGACCTAAAGACTAGTCCACTGCTCTCTGGTTGGTGTTATATAACAACACAAACAACAATTTATAACAGTCTTGTGATGACAATATTCCCATGCATAAATTATGACCGCCTGCTCATGGGATGCTGTACTTTCCACTCTGAGTAAAGTCTGAACAAAGTGCTAGGAGTCCAAATGAGGTCCAAGGAAATTCCAAGCTGTCTGGGTGAAGTCTGAGCTTCAATAAATTCCTAGCTGTTCAAAGCCAAAAATTCTGAGTAAAGGTCTGAGTAAAAAAAATAATTCTAAGTTCTATTACTGTATGAGTCCAGGTGAAGTCCACATGAATTCTGTCCAATTATATCAATGTTACCATGCATATGTATATACAATTTATTTATTATTTCTGCACCATTACATACAACTCAGTACCAGAATTTATAAGTCAATTAACTCTATTTTTTCTAATATATTAATTAAAATTAAGATTAAGATTAGAATTAATTAATTACCCCCATTGTGAGGGTTGGTTTACAATACATTAGCATTACAATACATTAGAATTACAAAAGTATAAAATAAGATATACAAAGAGAGTTGTAAGGTAGTGGAGATAGGTAAGGGTATGTGAAACAAGTGGCTGGGTGTTTGAAATGGGCAGCTGATGTTTGAAATGGGCAGCTAGTATTTGAAATGGGCAGTTGGGTGTTTGACAGTTGGGTGTTTGAAAAGGGCACCTAATGTTTGAAATTGGTGATATGTTGTTGAAATGGGTGGTCTTTGGTCAAAATAGGCACCTAATGTTCAAACCAGGCACCTGGTGTTCAAAATAGGCAGTGTGTGGTGGAAAGGAGGGCTGGGTGGTGGAAAGGAGGGCTGGGTGGTTGAAACAAGGGCCAGGTGGTCAAAACAAGGGCTGGGTGGTCAAAAGGAGGGCTGGTGGTCAAAGCAGGTGACCATAAGGTCACTGTAATCTGTTAAAACAAAAAATAAATTTAAAAAACCAGTCTGAAATGGTTTATTGTCTCAGAGAACAAAAATAAACCAAAGATACCCCTCTAGTGAAGGGGGGGTTCCACCATTCCAGAATATTCAATTCAGGCAATATTTCAACCCTACATCTGCTGTCTGAAATATCTTTCTGCCTGTGCTATGAAATGAATGCTTTTCCTGCTTGAAAACTCCTAATTTAGTCATTGCAGAATTGCTTCAGAAGCATAGTTGAAATATATCATTTATTTGCCATTTCATCTACCCCTTACTTTTAGCAATGGTGCCTTCTAACTGAAGTGGCTAAGAAAAGGAAAAATTCTACCACAATTCAGATGGTCTATCACCCAATCTGAATTTCTCTCTTTCAAATACCTTTACAATGGGCCAGAAAGGGGCAGAAACATAATATTTCTCCATTACTCAGAAATACAGACTTCAAGTTAGGTGATTAAGTCAGTAAGAATTCAGATCAGAAATGTTGCCAAA